>CM032327.1:41787956-42147956 GCA_019022515.1 Quercus aquifolioides
ATATATATATATATAAATGACTTAAGAACAAGGGGAATGCTTATCAAAAAAAAAAAAAAAAGAATAATAAATAAACAAAGAGAATGTGTAGGGGCATCACTCAAACACATGATACAATTTAAGTGAGAAGACTGTACTTAAGCATCGGATTTGCCAACTTGAACTTGCAAGCTAGAAATGTGATAATCATGAAAATAGGTCCCTTTCTTTTTTATAAGTAAAAATTTTATTATAAAAATAAAAGGGAAAGACAAAAAATGCCCTCAAAAGACATGGAGGGGATACAGCCTAGAGCATGCATCCAATCAAACAATGCCCTCAAAATATGCTATTTAATTACATAGGCAGAATGTTCTACTCCATCGAAGGCCATAAAAAAATTGGTCCTTAAATTATCATTTCACTCCTATATAATTAAATCAGAATAGTGCATACTAGAGATACCTTTGGAACCAACTGCAGGAGTTTATCAGGCACTGATGCAGCAGATGGCTTTGCCCCAATGCATAGAACCTTAGAGCTTGACATTGGGAGGAATGAAACATCCCGAATATCAATGATTTGTGTTCAAGGACAATTTTTTAATTGTTTCACATTTACATCCACAATCATAAAAACTGATTCCACACATACCCAACTTACCACATCAGGGGTGACATAAGCACCCGGATCACCAACCTCATAAAGAAGTTGTTCAACACAAGTACTGACATTTAATACCCCACCACTACCTTCTACCTTTGCCACACATACATTTCCATCAAAACTAATTTCAGCATAAGGAAGTGACAAATCTAGGAGCTGAGGGAAAGATATGTCTCGACACTTGTCTCCTGCAATAACAAAAATGAAAAACATTACACACATATAAACTCATACTAGAACACCACTTTTGCCTGGTTACACCTCAAGCTAAAAGACAAAGTCACCTGGATGCATAAAGTACCCCCCCTCCCTGTGAATAAGGAAGCATCTGCAACTCGGGAAGTTATTATCACATTTGGCTGGTACTTTTCTAAACATTCAAGAATAGGAGTAGCTCCCAGATAAGTACTAGCACCCTTAATAGATAAAGACAAAAAGATAGGATTCAGATTTGCAAAGTAGTACTAAAAAAAGGGGGAATTTCAATAGTGATTAAATAATTCATTAAAAGAAAAGGTTTATTTATGCAAGCATCACATGCCAATAAAAGGGTGCCTCAGATTATGTAGCCAGTGTAGTCAAAGGGAGAAAATGACCTTAAGGCACATCCTTGTGAGTTGACAAAAAAGTGCTCACCTGAGTGAACACCTAACTCTAAATATAATTATTACCTTCACGACGAAGCTAGGAGGCTGTGCCTTCTTTAGATCGAAGAGAGGGTGAGGGGTGGGAGAGAGTGAGAGAGAAGGTGAGAGACCGGGTTAGAGAGAGAGAAATCTGAGGGTCTGAGGGTTTTTTATTTATTTTAATTTGAGGGTTAAGCCGTGTTTTACAAAAACACGGCTTGAAGTGTACTTATGGCCGCGTTTTCTAAATGCGACTGTAGGACTTCTTTTAAAAACAAATAAAGTCCAAATTGGGCTGGACCTATAGCCGGGTTTTTCAAACGCGGCCATAGGCCCTACCCTACTCGATAAAACGCAACCACAAAACTGTCCTATAGCTGCATTTTACAAAATGCAGCTATAGGTTCATAATTTTAGCCGCATTTATAAAAAAGGGGCTATAGGCTATCTATAGCCGCATTTTTATAAACGCGGCTAAAAGAATGCAACTATAACCCGCGTGTTTTGAATCATGATTTCTAACAACTAGGTAAAAATGTATTATTATACATTTAGAGTCCACCAATTCTTCTTCTTTGTCCACGTCTTCAACAATCCCTTCAGTAGGATTGACTGTGGCAGTGAAGGCATTCAAGATTTCGTCATCCTCATTGTCGAAATCATCCTTAGGTTCAATGTCACTCAAGGTTGTAGCAAGTGCCTTGCTTTTCCCAATGCTTTTGAGATATGTAGGACACTCCTGTTTCATGTGTCCGAAGCCATGACACCCAAAGCACTTAGGTCCTGCGGAAATAGTGTACTGATCGCCATCCTTTGCATCCTTCTTCCCTTTGTCTTGGCTCTTGAATTGAGAAGATCTGGATTGCCTACAGTCCTTGTCGAAGCCCTTTCCATTAGCATTCTTCATGAACTTCTTGAATTTCCTTGTAATGTAGGACTTCATCTTAGAATCCTCATCATCTGAAGACTCATCAGTGTCACTGCTCTTGGCCTTCAAAGCCATGCTCTTGCCCTTACCCGACTTGCCAATTCTTGTTAACCCTAGCTCGTAGGTCTGTAAGTTTCCAACTAGCTCAGTCAAAGGAATCTTGTCAATATCCTTTGATTCCTCGATTGCCGTAATCTTGGCATGAAATCTCTCGGGTAGAGATCTAAGTACTTTCCTCACAATCTTAGGTTCAGGAATGGTTTCCCCAAGATTGAAAGTTGAGTTCACTATGTCCTTAAGCTTTGCATAGAACTCATCAAATGACTCATCCTTCACCATCTTAATCTCTTCAAAGCTTGTAGTAAGCCTCTGAAGTTTTGAATCCTTGACAATCTTTGTTCCCTCATAGGTTGTTTGGAGGATGGTCCATACTTCCTTAGCAGTTTCAGTGGAGGATATCTTCTTAAACTCCTCATTGGTGACCGCACTGAATAAAGCATTCAATGCCCTGCTATTGAAATTTGCCGCCTTGGCTTCATCCCAATCGGCCGGCGCTTCTTTTGGCTTGGTCCAACGAATCTCTACATCTTGTCACACCTTCTCATCTAAAGACTGCAAGAAAGCTCTCATGCGTACTTTCCAGTTTGCATAGTTAATGCCATCAAATAAAAGAGGTATAATTAATGATTGTCCTCTATCCATGACAAATAGGGGTCAATGGATCAACACAGCAAAGATTAAACCTAATCAGAGTGTGCTTGCTCTTGTTAGGTTCTAAGGTCTTAGGATTTTATGTATTTAGAACTCTAATTTGTAATGTTGGCAAACCATGATCAAAACATTGTATTTAGTCTTGTTTAGGCTTGCTCAAAGTTGGTTTATTATTGTACAGTTGGAATCGAGTGGCTGCAGAAGTACTTAGGACTTTTGGCCTGGCTCGATCGATCGAAGATTAGACTCGATCGATCGAAAATCGCACAGGTTGAATTTTCTGCAGAATTTCCAACTCAGCCCTACTTCATTAAACGTTTAGGGTTTTATGTTTTTACCCTAGGTATATAAACAAAACCCTAGCCACGTTTTTGAGGTTGTCCATATTGTTATTGTTGCTCATATTTTCTGTTTTGTGTAAATCTCTTGTGAGATCTTAGAGGAGCTTTCCTTTACACAAAGCTTAGGGTTTTCAAGGTAGAGATGATTTCAACATCTTGAAGATCAACTTAGTTGCAACCATTGGATCTTAAAAGAAAAGCAAGCGGGGAGCTTGTAGCTGATTGAAGAATTCAAGAAAGAAGTAGTCCGTGGATTCGGAGCCTGCGCGTGGTCGTGTCAGGAAGTTCGTACTGGTGGGTAGCATTAGGAAGTCGAGCGGGGAGCTTGTAGTCCTTCTGTAAGAACTTCAATTCTTTCATAGTGAATTCTTGTTTGCCTTGAGGATCGGTGGGTCAAATCCTCCCCAGGTTTTTACCGTGTGGTTTCCTGGGTGATCATATCTTGTGTTCTTTATTATTTCCGCTGCTTTATTTGTTTTATATACATGATATGATTATTTGATTGTTTTAACCTAGAATTGCTTAATTTGACTAAGTAACAACTTGGCTAATTAATCTAGGCTACGCAATCTGGTTGTTTAAGGGGTCTAAATAACCTGTCAGCTCTGATACCACTTGATAGGCCAAACACGTATTGACCCTTATGATAAATTAACCAATTAATTTAGCCAAGTGAATTAATTAAGTTAATTAACATGCAAAGCACGTGGTAGCACAAACAAATCACCAACTAAACTAAGTATGCAGCAGAAATTAAATTGACACGGTAATTTGTTTACGAATGGGAAAAACCTACATGGCAAAAACCCCACAGGGTGATTTTCAGGTCATCACTCCCGAAATTCCACTATTATCACAACAAGCAGTTACAAGTAAAGGAATCTCAGTACCTTATACCAACCTACAATTGAACCCTTACCCCAATACCAAATTGGACTTGTTCTGTAATGACAATTTCTCATTTTGATGCACGGCTCCCAAATACGTGACTAACCAATTACGCAGATCCCAGTACGCAACTTCATTCACCAACTAGAGAAGATTATTGGCTGCAAAGTTCTTCAGTTCATCCACACAATGAAGATCAAGAAGATGTTTGGTCACAAAACCCTATGATGCACATACACAGCAACTTCTTCAAGAATGATGAACTAGGGCAAAACTTTGTCTCCGATCACAATTTGATTGAGCAAACTTTTCTCAAAACTTGTGCAACTTGTGTACTCTTTGACGGCCCTTAAAATAATCATTTTATATGTCTAGGGTTAGGAGAAAAGAAGACCTAAAGACACATTCACGGATCCCAAGAAAATCATATCAGAATTCTAAAATTCTTAAACCTTGACAGATAGGAGCTGTCGAGCAGGTGTCGTGCACACGGGGCTGGAACAGCTTTCTTAAACTCAATAGATGCAGCTGTCGAGCCAGCTGTCGAGCTTTAATGAATTTGCACTATTCAGCTTGTTTCTTGGACAGACTTGAATGACTTTAACACTTGATCTTGAAACACAGTTTCTTGAAGTATTAAGAACACCTAGATCTACCCAATTACAAGTAAAGTGCGTTTTGTCAAAAGATTAGCCAATTACATAAAATAATGACATATGTTCTTAACAAGTGAAACACATATGTCCTAACATTTAGATTCTAAGTTTTTTATTACAATTGACAAAAATCGAACGAACTAAGTTATTGGTTAGGAACAAAAGAAGAAATGTAATGAAAACTTAGTCTTGATAATTTTTTACTTATAAAAAGATTTCACCTAATTACCTTCACATGGTAAAGGTTCTACAATTTTTGACCATAAAGAAACTCACCATCCTCTATCTCTAGTAAAGAAGGTGGCTTTAGAAGCTAGTGTGGTGACAGAATAGATTGTACTTCAAATGACATTTAGAGAGAATAGCACTCAAGAAGGGCCTCGCGATTGGATCTTGCGACTGGCGAGTCGCCAAAGGTGGTACACGTGTGAAGCATGCAGGGGAGCTGAAGAGTCACGCCAGCTGTTGCACTACAGGACAAAACTTCTAGTCTAGCCAGGCCGTTAGCTCGCGACTCAAACTCGTGACTCGTTCTAGTCGCGAGCTCGAGTCGCTAGAACACCCTGTTTGTTACAAAATTGACTATTCGCATTCCATACACACCCCACTATAAATATCCTTATACCCACGTATTGTAAAGAGCTTCCAGAGAGAATTTTGAGAGAGAAACCCTAGAGAAAAACAAGATTGACTCATCCACAATTTTCATCATTTGATTCTCCAAATTCCTCTTTTCTCACCCTCTCCATTGATACATCCTTGAGAGGTACATTAGCCAAATCCTTATCTCACCTTACCCATATTTGTGAGAAGGCTTTTTGGTGCTTGGGAAGCAATTAAGAAGGGACCAATTAATTTTGGTTGATGCAATGGGCGATTGCGAGATCCGGTAAGCTAGAGAAGACAATGTTCGGCGTAACCCTGTTGGAGCAAGAAGCTTGGAGGGCTTAGGTGCACTGGGTAGATTAGGCTTGGAGGGTCTTCTACTATTCATGTATCCCAACTATATTCTCTAGTGGATTATTGACCGCTTGAAGGGCGGTAGAGAGGTTTTATGCTGAAGAATTCGGTTTTCTCTTCGATAACACATCGCTGTGTTGTCTTTATGTTTGCATCTCTCTTTCCTTAATCTTTGGCTTTTAATTACTACTGTGGTTGTGATTAATTTCGGTTTAGATTGTTTTACCAATTCTGTTTTAGCTTATTTTTATATTCTGCACGTACATTGTTTGATAATAAGCTTGTGTTGGTAATTTGTAAGTTGGGGGTCTAAACGTTCATAGGTGTTCTATACACATTTTGAACATTCAAGGTTGTTAGCCAACCACCATTCTAAAGCATCAAGAATTGATTTTGAATCCTCTGCATATATAAAAACACCTTATTCCTAGATAACATCTAAAGCTCATTTCATTGTGTTGGATGTTTTCAGTACTTCCGAAAAACATATCCACTATGCCTCTAGTTTTAACCTTGGAATCATTACTGCCAACACTAGCAATAGAACCGCCACTACCTTATCTATCTGTAGATACACTCTTATCAATGCTGCTTGAGCATAGTTTGCAAACCCTCACGAATAGAAGTAATGTTTCTAGCAGGTTCTAACTCTTGATAGATCTTTTTTTCTTATCAAAAAAGTTAAAATTCTATCTGTTTCAACTTGAACAAAGGATTTAACACCATTTTGGATGTCACTTGATCCATCTTTTATCATGAAAGAAATGATATGTGCATAGCAATGTACAAATATCTTACCACCCAACATGATTAATTTACGCTTAATCGTTATTACTTGCATAAGCCAAGGTTATTACTTGCATTAGCCAAGGTTATAATATACACCGCATTTAATTAACCAGAAAAATAAAAAATCAAACAGTTAATTAGAAATTTAGAACACCATACCAGAAGAGAAAATAAAAAAAGAAAATATTAACATATAAAACTAAAAAACGTAGGTACATATATAAGGATATCATCGATCATTATGAACAAATATTGGATCTAACTCCTATTCCTAGACTAATAATTTTTTTCCCAACAGTAGTGTTCCTCAGAATCAATTAATTTCCTGAGGCCTAAGTTAGACCTTCCAACGTTTGTTGCATTTGACACAAGTGACATAAGTTGTCATGGGTTCATCAGCACTCCAGGTCTGCATTTGGTAATAAGTACACTTGCGCTCACGACACTGGCTACACTGGAACATATCAGTGGTGGCCTTTTCTTCCTCATCAGCATCATGCACACATCTTTCAACTGTATCTGTATATTCTCACTCTGCCTTTTGTTACTAGCCATCTCTTCAACACTCATGGTTACAAGATTCTCTGGCTTGATCTCTCCAAGAAGCACCTTCTTCCTCAAGTCTGGGTTCTTTGGGTCTTTGAGATTGAACAAGATGGATTGATAACTAGCCTTCTTGATGGGATTAGACCACCCAATCCTTTCAAACATAACAGACTCTACTGAAGCAGCGACTTGAACCGGGTCTATTGCTAGTGATATGCTCTCATCAGTTTCAGAAGAAACTCTAGAAAAGGCCTCTGTCAGAAGTTTCCTAACCCTCTCACGATAACCAGAGTTTTTGTTGTTGATGTGCTTGGAATCTTGATGAGTCTTTTCTGTTTTTGCCTTTGGATTAGGAATGCGAAACTTGATTATCAGCCTCTTTCTGTTTGGAACCCCAGAATCCTTTTCAAAGCCACCATCTTTGTTCTCTTTCATGATAGATGCCTTGGAATCTTGATGATCAAGAAAAGCCATACCCACATCTGTTTCTGGCTTGGGAAGCCGAAACTTGAAAACCTGTGCCTATCATTATGATGATTATCAGTGCTACCTTCTTTCTCTCTGCCAAGAACACAACCAAATTTTCCAAATAGAAGTACTATTTTTTAGCAACTTTTTATAGTTTCAGAAACTCAACAACAAGGATCATTATATGTATTATAATTATGATTGCCTTAAAATTCAAGGAATTCGAGTTGGACTCGGATTCGGATTAGCAAATTTGAAATTGATGAAGCAGGGTGGTGATGTGTTATAGCCGTTGGGACTTGGGACTATTGGGCATTTGGTTTAGAGTGTTAAAATGAGAGAGGATATTTGGGATTTTTTAGAAAATAACTACAAAACCCAAATAATATTATTAGTTAGGCAACGTTTCAAACATATTGCATTTCTAACAATTCGACTTCAGAGGAGTCGATTTTACTGTTCATATCACCTATTTTTGTGCCACGTAGATAAAGAAATTGAGTCCTTTGGACTCATTTCTTATACACAGAAAACGACTCCAGAGAAGTCGATTTCTTTGTATACATATTCAAACACTTAATCAAGCTTTTTGTGTGCCTCTTCATTACTTACAGCCTACTGGGAGCTGGGCAGGCGGGTGGACACGGCGGTCCAGGCAGAGTCGGACGGTGGTGGCGCCTGCATCATCGTCGTCGTCGTACCTCACTGATCTGCCGAGTCTGACCGAAGTCGCAGTCATACCGTCACGAACGAAGAACGAAGAACCCAGGCGCCTGGGTTTCTTGTCGAACGAAGAAGAACGAACCCAGGCGAATGAAGAACGAAGAACGAACAAACCCAAGCGCCTGGGTTTCTTGCCGACGAACCCAGGCGCCGATTCTGACCGCAAACGAAGGAACCCAGGCGCCGATTCACCAAACCCCGACGAACCCAGCAACACCGACGAGCAAACGAAGAACCCAGGCGCCGATTCACCAATCCCCGACGAACCCCAGCAACACCGACGAGCAGTGGAGGAGAAGAACACGCTCGGGCTTGGAAGTGGAGAAACCCAGGCCCATTTTGGGGAGGAAAGGAAGAACACGAAAATCGTGTAAGTTTTTGGGCTGGGCATATCAAAGAAATCAACTTCAGTGAAGTCGCTTTCTATACAAAGAAATCGACTTCAGTGAAGTCGATTTCTTTGAATAGAAAACGACTCCAGAGAAGTCGTTTTCTGTGTATAAGAAATGAGTCCAAATGACTCGATTTCTTTATCTACGTGGCGCAAGAAATAGGCGATATGAACAGTAAAATCGACTCCTCTGAAGTCGAATTGTTAGAAATGCAATATGTTTGAAACGTTGCCTAACTAATAATATTGTTTGGGTTTTGTAGTTATTTTCTAAAAAATCCCAGGATATTTAGTGAAACATGTTTGCCGTTTGGTTTGGGCTGGAGGTGAATTTTAATTTAATTTAAATTTTCTTTTGTTTATTTACTTTTTTTTACTGTTGGAAATAGAGTGGTTTTGACGTTTTAGGATTTGGATCACACCATGCAATTACACTTAAAAAAAAATTAAATTGAGAGTGAAAAAATAAAAAGGTAAAATATTAAAATGTAAAAGAAAAAAAAATCACTTGATGATTGACTTAAGTATTGTACCGGATCTCAATCCAAGATTTATTACTAATTTACTGGGTGGCTTTTAAATTTTTAATGGGTACCCTACCCCCTGCAATTATGTTTCATTAGGTTTTTTAATTAATTTTCACTACATAAGAAAACGTTGCTTGTGTTTTATTAGTCAATACAACATGTGTTTTAAATTAATTGGGGAACCTAATATACTGTATATAAGTTTTGCCTCGTGTGTGTGTATATATATATATTTCCTTTGTGATATTTACACTCCGTTTGTTTTGACAAGAAAAAAAAAATTACTCATTTTTGGAAACTTTTTTCTAGAAAACATACTAGTTTTCCTTGTTTGGATGTCACTTTGAAAATGAGAAAGGAAATTTTTTTTTGGTGTGGAATATAATTGTGATGGTTTGTTGAGTATGATGTTCTGGAAAACGTTTTCTGTTATATTGAGTTTATTTTTAGTTGACCACAAAAGTGTTTTCTAGTAATTATTTTTTTGTTGGACTAAACACCAAAACATACATATAATTTTTCCTGGAAAACATTTTCCGCCAAAACAAACAAAGTATTAATTTTTGTTAACCACTTATTGGTATTTTCAGTCTTAAAATCACTAGGGATGAATTTGCTAATGGCTTTTATAAGTAAAGCACATCAAAAAATAGATGGTGTCTAAGTTTGGAAACGGTCTCTGGCTCTGCATTTGATAAAGGAGTGGAAGCATTACAATTCTATCCATCTCTGGTTGGAGCACATTAAAAGATTTATTTATTGCCAAAAAGATAAACACGTCTTGCTAAATGTTTTTATGATATTTATGTATATTGTATTTATATTAACTTCCATCATGTTAGGATAGGCTCTGTGAGAACAAATCACAAATTGTAAAAAATTTTGCATTTGAGAGCTTTTGAATTGATCATGCTTGTTTCTTTTCATTGAATAATTAATTAGTTAGTCGCCAGCTGAAAAAAAATTAGTTAGTCAATTTTAACAACAAGCCCTCTTGGTATAAGGGAAATACGTAGGTAAACATAATTTTCCTTTCTTAGTTAGTGACGAATTAGATGGATCACGAAACCCACTCATGAAGAATTATGTACATCATGACGCCCAATCCATAGAGTGATGAAATGCATTAGTTATGCGAGCCTATCTCGTGAAGCGAGAAATAAAGTGGATCGCGAAACCCGATATATGACCTGAAGTGATTGAGATTAATGAAAGACTCGTTACAAAAAGCCCAACACGTATGGGTAATCATCCATAAAATTATTGGGCTTTTTAAGAATTAAGCTCAAACAATACTCAGGCAGGAAAATTTCAATGGCACATAATAATTAGAATAACAAGCACTCATATCAGTTTGTGTATAATAAAATAGTAAACTTTATACAGTTTTGGCTAGAAATGACCCACCTTATTCTTAGATGGATTCTAAATCTCATTTCATAGGGTTGGATGTTTTCAGTACTTCCAAAAAACATATCCATTATGTCTCTAGTTTTAACCTTTGAATCATTACTGCCAACACTAGCAATAGAACCACCACTACCTTATCTATATGTAGATACACTCTATCAATGCTGCTTGAAGCATAGTTTGCAACAGTCATTATAAAGCTCACAAAACCCCTCATGAATAGAAGTAATGTTTCTAGCAGGTTCTAACTTCTAACTCTTGACAGATCTTTTTTTCTTATACAAAAAAGTTAAAATTCTATGTGTGTCAACTTGAACAAAGGATTTAACACAGCAATGGGCATTAAAAGTTTCACTTATGTCAGTACTTGCCAAACTTTAATTGCATCTTGCGCGCTAATACTCTCATGTAGTAATCGTTTTCAGCAGGACTGAATATATTTTTAGTTGGATAGTCACTATCCTAATGATTTAATCTTAATCACTAGGCAATCAATTCTATTCTATATTCATATCTTTGTACCCAGGGAACACGTTTCTAAACTCTAAGGTAGAAGCCAATATTGCATAGGTTGTATTCCAACGTGTGAACATTTAAGATCAGTTTCTTTGAAGGTAATTGCAATTTCTAGTGCAATCAAATACTTCACGCTTTCATGAACACTGAGCCACCATTTTGGATCTCACTTAATCCATCTTTTATCATGAAAACAATGATATGTGCATAGCAATGTACATAAAATATCTTGCCACCCAATATGAGCTTCCTTTTAATTCACGCTGAATCATTATTACTTGCATTAGCCAAGGTTATAATATACACCGCATTTTTAATCCCCTAATCAGGCAAAGCTTGAAAGATAGCATAAGAAATTATAGCTCCAGAGTTTGGAAGTGATATATCACATATAAGTTTAAGATACTCGTGCAATTTTCAATTAGGGTCAATAAAATGACAGGTGAGATACATGTACCCATTTGTTTTCTAGATTTTTGAAACTAACTCAATTGACACTGTAAAGCATAGACTTCAAAAAAATTTATCCATCTCATAAGTAGCAATGCAATCGTTCCTAGTACTAGTTCGTGATATTTTATGTTGATATAGAGTAGCAGTCTTCATACAAACATTTAGAGATCTTAAGCTTGATTATATTAAAAGGGTATTCATGTACTGACCATATGTGCAGCTACTTCCCCAACCTCAACATGGTCGTACTTGAAGATTGCCAAGTTACTGCCCCTAAACTTGCTGCCACACTCTTGAACTACCTCTAGGACACAACTACTTACTATCTCGGGAGTCTTTCCATGCTGTCAGCACACCAACAAAGGTTGTCTCTACATTCAATTGCTTGGTAACCATCATACCATGCTGCTGCTGCCTGTTTTACACATGCACTTCTTGTACACATGTTTCAACCCACCACTGACCATATGCAAACACACCTAGCAATCCAATCATATGCCCAAACCACACAACCTTAACCAATGCACACCAAGTGGAGGGCCTGGCCATGCCAATACCACCATCCCAAATTTAATCACAACCCTACATCCTTTCACCACACCACTCATATGTAGCCCAATCATGCTTTGCCAGGCATGCCACAGCCCAAACTCATATCCCACATGAATTAACATGTTAACACTTGTTAGAAGTGTATGGTTAAATTATTAAATTTACCCTATCCCATTAGCTTAAACTTTTGGAAGAATCAGTAATTTAACAACACTGTTAGGAATGCATGAGAAGGCCAAAACACGAGAAAATACATAGTCTGGGATAAGTGTCGAACAACACTTGAGGGATTAGGGCAAGTGCCAACAACATTCAAGAAAGGCCAAACAGTACTTCCCTCCCTTCCCCAAGTGCTGAGTGGCACTCCCTTGCTGGATCAATCCAAGATTCACGTGGCAGCTTCCTCTTATTCCCCTGTGCACGTAAACCAACCTTGATGAGGCAACCCTAGGTCCAGATGGACAAGAACTTAGAAATTTCACATGATTGGGAATGTTATTTACAAGTTAGTTGTTAGAAGATGGATTAGAGTTAGTTTGGACCCTAGCACATTAATCACGTGTAATCCATATAAACACATGCTGAATTAGTAGTTGTACATGGGAGTAGTGAACCAATGATATGGGGCCATGTGAGCCAATTAGATTAAGGTTGTTGTGGTATAAACAGGGGCTTGTAATTATCATTGGCTCATTGAATAAGGAATTCTCAGTCGTGTTTTCTCTTTGGTTAATTCTCTTTGGAGGTAGAGATTCCCTCGAAGCAACCTCATCTCAGAGAAGATGGCTCTCTTGAAGTCATACACCTTCATTCATTCATCTCCCATCACATTCAAGAATCCATTCGTAAGCCACCATGGCTGAACCTACCCTTCCCTAAATACCTCATCCAAACCCTCACATCAGCAAGTATTCACCTCCACTCCACCATATTTCCACCTACCCGAACCAAGAATCCTTTGAAACCCTAATCCATCTATCTTCCCTTATCAAGAACATACTTGAAATCCCTTAAGAACACCCAGGCAGCTAGCCCTGCCTTGCACACACACAGCCTACCCATTGCTCATCAATCTGCCCACGGCTAACCCACACAAAGCTGCCTAGGTTCATCATTGAACTTTATTGCCCACAACACAGAATTGGCTTGCAACTTGTCAAGGCATGACCATGAGTTCATCATATTTACAAGGCCACGAATAAAATGACATCTCAGCCAACTCATGCAAGCATGCACCACAAAGAGGTCAGCACAGTGCCAGTCTGATGCCACCCAAAACTTGTTGCTCAGCCCAGGGGTTTGTGTGGCTAACATGAGTGCAAGATGCCACCGCACATAGCCAGTCATCTCAAGTATCAAGGATCTAACACCTAGGCATCATATAAGGACACATCACAGAGATAAATTCGTGGCCTCAAACTTCTTGAGTTACCAAATAACTAGCAGACACAATGACACATTGGCTGTGCCAAATATGGACATAAACCATCTTGCTAAGTGGTTAACAGTGGTAAACTGTAAATTGCGACTCAACCATAGTGATTTTAAGGAATACAGAAATAAATTAGATTTCTTGAAGAGATCTTGAAGGGTTCTGATGTTTAAGCGTTTAGATAAAGAAAAGATCAAATCTTGAATATGTTGATTGCTGTTTGGTGTTAAAACAGGGAATAGAACAAGAAATATAGATTGATAAAACACTAGGCATTCACACCTAGGTTTCCTAAGCAATCACACTTAGGTAGGAGAAGCAATCACACTCAAAGCTTAAAATAAGCTGCCAGAATTTTATTAAAATCAATCTCTCTATCAATATTATTGAATAAAATAAAGTCTTTATAGAAGCTATTGCTAAGTCCTTTCCTAGAAGGATTAGTGCTCCAAAGAACCTATTCCTAGAATGACTAGAATTACTAATAACAAACAAAAAGGGATTAAAGATCTACTAAACCAAATAGAAAAAGGACTCAAAACATAAAATAAGACCTAGTCTTTGGTGCAACCAAGAACAGCCCATTCCAGAATCTGAAAATTAATCAAACTGCCCTTGTTCAACTGAAACCGATTCAACAGTTTTCTAACCTAAAAGAACTTAATACTAAGACTCAATAATAATTGAAAAATAACCTATGAAATTCTCTCGTCCACACCACACTGGTGGAGGAGATAGCAGATAAAACTTGATGTGGTTCTCAAAAACTATCAATTAAATGAAACTGTAGTATCTAGGGATGCAATCTAAATACACCCCTGAATGCCTTAAGAATGAATTTGTGTTTAGATTAGAAGCTTTCTAGCTTGAGAGTATGAATATGTGTCCCTCAATTTGCACCTGGCAGGCTGCTATTTTACTTTGCATCATCCAGCCACCACCTCGTATACAAACTACAAAGCCATTCAATTCTAATTTTAAGAAATTCTGATTTTATCTTCCCTAAAGCAACTGCTTTCAATGTCAACTCTTCATCAAGACCATTCCAACTAGCCACAACTCCATTTTAACCCCACAGAAAAATCTCGGTTTCTTCTGCAACCATAAAGCAGAAAGGGCAATGAGATTTAATGCTACTTTCTGAATCTCAACTAGCCGTGAATTCTCAGTGTTGAAAGGATGGAGTACCCAGGGCTAGAATTTGTTTTAATAGTTATAAGCTAACCTGCACCTATTCTTTTGTTAAATACACTACAATTCCACAGCAATATGCTTGTAGTGTATTTGGAATGCAGAATTGTTCAGCCAAGGATTAACTAGAAAGACTTAATAGACAAAGAATAAGAGACAGCATGCAGTAATCTGAAATGTCCGAAGTGTTTATGTCACATAGAATCTCTCATCACATACAACCATGTTTTGAGTAAAATTAGTAAAAGAACTTTCACCAAAAGAATAATTTCCAAGTGTACATAACCCAATCAGGTTCATTTCTCATGCTTGATAGATTACACCTAAGGGACTAACTTTTTTTTTTTTTTTTGATAAGTAATAAAGATGTATATTCAAGAACACTACCTCATGCAGAAAGTCATAAGGGACTAACAAAACATAAAAAACCAAAAACATTGGATAGCATTTCCACTGTAGAATAAAAACTAATGACAATACCGCTGAGCTTCGCTCTGAGGGCTAAAACTAATAAGGATATGAGAACTTATAAGAATATTAAACCCACTATGGATACTTATCAAAAAAAAAAACAATGAAAACCCACTATGGACATTTGCTGCAGGTCATTTGTTGTGGTACCTGATTGATGACAGAGCAGGACAGGCTGGCTAATTAGAGGCCAAAATTGCACATCTGCACAAACTCCATATCATTGTCCACATATTTGGTCCAGAGATTCTTATATTGGTTCAGAGCAATGTCAAGCCAAGGTTTCATGTTGCCATTGTAATGAATGACTGCAGCATTGTTGATCTCATCCATGCTAATGCTGGGATTATAGCCAAGCCCTAGCACATGCCAGGATTTGTCCAATGACTTAGTTGTTGAGTAAAAGGTGATCAGGCCAGGTGGAAGAGTACCCGACCTCCATAAGGTGTCATCTGCATTCTGATAACAGAATTCATAGAGGGAAAAACACTTAGACAGTGACTTGACAATTCTAGTAACATTACAACTGTACAACTATTTTTTTGATAACTAAACTATATAACTAATTTGTTTAATGATAATTTATTAAAGACAATAGATATAGTACACATGCATTATATAGCACCACCTAAATTAATATCGACACAAATAAGTCCAATAAAAAAAAAAAACAATCACTTACCAAGTTCTGCCAGTGATGGTACTGCTCTGTGCATTTCTCATGCCTCCAACTATCAAGATCAAATATATTCATCCCATAAGCCCAAGCACAAGCCTTAGGATTGAACTTCTCCATAATATGAGGATGCGAGAAATTCAAATACTGAGCATAGCGATGAAAAGACCCAAAGCAAGTCTCAACAGCCCCATTCACTTTCCCATCCAAATCAATCTTCCACAACCGTGTTAAATCTTTCTGAACCACAACATCATCATCCAAAAATAGGATTTTGTGCAATTTCGGATACATCTCCGGCAAATAAAAGCGAAGGTGATCCAACATTGACAAGTACCTTGAGCTCCTAACTTTCTTGTTATGTGCTTCCTTAGTAGCATTCTCTGCCTGGTTCTCAAAGTAAAACCTCTGCAACTTTGCTGACTCCAATTGCCTCAATACTGGCACATATGATGTATTCAAGAAAGTAAAATCCTCTACCGCCTTCATCTCCAAGTGGGCACCCCCTTCCACCGGCCTCATCTTAAACCAAACCTTCATTGCTTCAAGATTCATCCTATCAGTAACAACATGAAAAACATGTTTCCAAGGCTCCTGTGCATTCTTCACCACAGATCTCACTACCACAGATACAGCAATCACATTATCTGAAAATATTGCATAATGATACAAACTCGGATCCTCAAACTCTGGCTTAGGCTCTTCATCATCTGTATAATTTTCTGGATGTGAAACCCTCTCCTCCACAAGCCTCATTGCCAAACAATGCAAGCTCTTTGGAATTGATTTGGCAGCAATGTAGCTCGCAAATGCCCCATTCTTCTTTGCCTTAATCAGCAACTCATTAACCGCAAAGATTGTATCTTGCAACTTCTGAATCTTCAACTGATTATCATAATTCTCTTTTGCCTCTGCAATCATCAACCGTGCAGTCTTAACTTTGTCCTTCACCTCCTTCTCAAACTGCTTTAGAACTTCTTCATCTACCGGGCCATCAGACTCAAACAACGATGCCCTGGAAGGGGGCTTTATCTGAAGATCAGTGAAATTTTGTGCCAGATCATTAAACATCGCCAATTGCCTAGAAATCTCAAGCTTAAGCTTCCTGGCATACGCAGCATACGCATTCACAAGCGTAATGTGATCACTCGCTTGCTTATATATCAAATCTAATCTTGTTTTAAGGGGGTCAGAGTTCAACGCTAAAAATGTGCGATGTATATAAGCATTTCCGGTAGTCGGGAGCCCCTGCATCCAAGGTTGAATCAAATCGTCAATGCATGCAAAAATGTTAACTGGGTTTTGCTTAATGTTTGAAATCACCATCTGGGTCTTGCTTAATTTTTGAAATTAACATCTGGGTTTAGCTTAATTTGTGAAAACGCTATCTGGGTTTTGCTAAATTTGTGAAATTGCCATCTGGGTTTTGCTTATTAAATTGTAAAATCTCCATGAGGGTTTTTTTCAATTGAGAAAAATGGTTTAAAAAGTGTGCAAAAGAGAGGAGACTTACAGAGTTGTGGTCAGGGGTGGAAGGATTGGTTAAGACAACAGAAAGAGTGGCGATGAAGAGAAGAGAGAACATGGCGGAGACGAAGATCCGGAAAGAGAAGAAGCTCCGGAGACTGAATCCACCGAGACAGAATCCTCCTCCTCCGCCGCCGCCGCCTCGGCTTCCTCTGACAGCGACAGCCATTCAATTCAGATCCAACTTCCCAGATATCGATCTCTTTTGCTTTTTAACCTTTGTTTGTGCAAACACTTTAACACAAAGTTTTGTGTGTGTAGTAGTGTGAAAGAGAAGAAGCTAATTATTAAAGAGTTTAATTTTAATGTGTGAGACTGAGATCTGACTCCTGAGTTGAGTTTGAGACAAAGATGGAAAGAAAAGTGTGAAAACAAATGAATGAATAAAAGAATTCCAAGTTGGAGTCTTGGATCACGCTTCACGCATAATGAATAATGGTGAATAGTTATTAGTTGCTTCCTGCATCATCCGGTAACTAAACAGGACTACCCATATCTTGCCAGGTCAGCATCCAGTTTCACTCATGCGGGTCCTAGCTGACGTGGATAATTGTCTCATATTTTTTTTTTTTTTAAAAGCAAATTTTACTCCTAAATTATATATAAGAGTTTAACTGTTACCTAACTAGTTTTTTTTTTTTTAATGACCACCTACCTAGTTTATTTTAATACTACTATTACCTACCTGGTTTATTTTAATTAGTATTAGAAAATAAAAATGAGATGTGTTTTATTTTTTTAAATAAATTAGTCTGGATTGTTATTAGTTTTATTGATAGGCTTGATGAAGTTAGTATTTATCTTTATGTATTTGGAAGACTATTTAGTCTGTCTTGTATAATATAAATTCAAATTTTGACAATGAATAAAGAGTTGTCATGAATTTTTAAGGAAAAAAAAAATTTTGTTAGCTAGTTTAATGCAACAAACACAAAAAAGGTACATATCAATCGGTATTAGAGCAGGTTCTGATAGAAGACCATTACATGAAAAGATTGGAAGCCATGGTGAGTAACTTGGCTTCTGTGAATTCAAGATAGTAGCAAATGTTTAAAGAAATGAAATAGATGCTGAGATGCTCGTTGTGATGCTTGCCCGCCTCGATCAAATTGCAAGTAATCAAAATTTGGATCATGCAAAAAGTTTACATAACTGAGGTGAGACTGAAAAATCCAACCATGAATTAACAAGTTCGAGTTATTGTTAAGAATTCAATGTGTCATTTGATATTTTCCTAAATCACTTATGTGTCAACTGTCAAGCAACTTTATTGATTTGTATCAAGCTAATTAAATTGATTCCCAATGGGCTTTTAAAAGTTTTGATCAGAAGCAAAACAAGATATTCATATTATAATGATATGTTTCAAAGTACATTTATTTATTGGTTTACCTGAGTGTTAGTGTAACCTAAAGCCAATCCGTTCAACCCATTCTATGCATAACAGGAGAGCAATGAAGTTCAAGACACCACATTTCTCTCACCCATCTCATCAAAAACTCTCCTCCCAACTCCAGTCCCAACACTGACATCATCCACAAACCCAGATTTTATACATTGACAATGCACCTACCTGCCCACGTTTTGATCAAACAAACATCCACAGATCTTCAACACACACGACATGGTCGACCCATCAACAGGTAAACTTGAATGATGAAGACCCACAAAGATATTGAGAGCCTCTTGGTTACATGATGGCCCATTATTTGAAACTTCAATTTTTGCTCTCCTAAAATTTCCAGAGATCTAGAGTTTTTTGTTACTATTTAAATATTATAAATAAAATAATTAGATGGCCCCAACCCCAGATTTCATGGCCTAGGCTTTCCCATCAAAGAAAATTCAAACACCTGGGTTTTAAAAATGACCCGAAAAGAAATTACTTGGCCTAGACTTTCTCATTGAAGCAAATTCAAAAATCTTCAAATCAAAAAGAAATTCAAACCAACCCAAAAAAAAATTGAACCCACAAATCCATTAAACCCAGAAATTCAAATGTACTTCAATTTCTTCAACTCTTTCAACCATTTCTCCTCCAAATGAAATTGGGTTTTGTATTTTTACTTCTTTAGTGGAAATGGAATCCCACTCAAGCCCTTTCTCGTTGTAATCATAGCCCTAACCTTAGGAAAAAGAAGAACTTGAAGAAGAACATGAAGAGGAAGAAGAAGATGATTTACAATAACATTAACTCCACTTACCTTGCTTACAAATCCATTTTGTATGTTATCTATTGTTGTTGACTTGTTTCTCTATTTCTTTTGTTGGAGATGGGATATGAGATTTGTGAAATTTTAATCTAGAAGATTTTAGGATAATTGGGATTTTTTTTTTCTTTTTTTTAAGGAGGAGAAGAAGAATGAGAGAAAAGAGGAGGGAAACATAAAATATAATGAAAAAGACACATTTATCCTTATTTTTAACGGTGGAAAGGAAGAGGTGGGTAACAGTTGCTAACAGATTGAAACTCAGGTGGGTTAAGTGACAACTTTTAAACCACACTTAACTCATCGGTAGGCACTGTTAAAACGGGTCAAATCATAGGTGGGTAATGTGCAATTTTTCCATAATTTTATGACGATCTTGCAAGTGTAAAATGATATCTTGAGGACTTTATTTTGGATTTGAAACCCTAGATTAGATAGTGTGAATTGTTAAACCTTGGCCAGTAGGGGTTAAGTCATCGGCCTTCATGACCTCATTGAAAAGATCCGATGCTTATTTTGGATTTTGAAACACTAGATTAGATACGGTGGGAATTGTTAAACCCTGGACAATAGGGGTTAAGTGGGACTTCAAATGCAATCTCATGGCTAACAAGGGTTAAGTTGAAGTTCAGGTAGAATAAGTAATGCGGCCATGGCTAATCGAGGTTAAGTTGAACTTAAGGTAGAATAAGTATCTATCAGTCTAGTCACGTGCCTAAATTCATGTAGTTGGGTTTGCAATTGGGTTTGGGTCGTTACAGTTGTAGGACTCAAGTTATAATTAGAGGTTCTCAAAATCACATATAAATCCAAGATCCACCTAATAAACATCCAAGTTGGGACTCAGCATACACTCACATAGCACAAAAGTAAAACAATCCAATCCAATCAAATTCACTCATTTTGGAATATCATAACCATAGACTTTAGCACGCTCATCTAACTCAAGTAAAATATGAAAAATGTGCAAGGATATTGTAGAAAGTGAAATTTTCTACCTGATAAGTTCTAAGGGATCAGTGGGCTGAAAAGTCTTCGGGTGCTGCTGATCTTGAAGGCCAGGTCCTGAAAACACCAAATTCGATCAGAGATAGACCGGTGGAGGCCGGTCTAGGGTCCTCCGATGGTAAAGTTAGTGATTTGAAGTAGAAAGAAGAAAACTCCAAGTACTTCAATAATTCTATCTCTAGAACTCTCAAAGAGAGAAAAAAGTCCTCTTACCTCTGCGTAGATGGGTCTTTATATAGTGATCAGAAATCAGTTATCTTTCCAATCGTCGTAGAGTTTGGAAGATTTAGAGGGTAACTTCCATAACTGTCATAGGAGTTACCTCATCGGGACCTGTGTTGAGATTCAAAGAGTGTGACTCTTCAATCATGATTTTTGGTTGGAAGTGTGCTTCACTCTTGGTGAACCTACCTCGTCCCTCTTCAAAGACGGACGAGGCTTATTACTTGCTCGTCCTCCCATGGACGAGCGAATGGAGGGTTAAAGCGTACTGTTAAGGACGAGTGTACCAACCACTCGTTCTTCTTTATGTACATGCTATGGACGGCGCTATGGACGAGTGATTTGACTTGGTGTTTTTCTTGCACCATCAGTTGCCCCCTTGTCCATGTGTCGTCCAAGGAAATATAATAATTTACTCCTCTGGATGGACGAGCTTTCCTAAGGATGCCACGTGTCGGTCTCTCATTGGCGACAAGTCTCGTCGATTCAGTTTTTCGAGGCAGATGCCACGTGTCAGCCTCGTATTGGTGGCGTCGATTCAAATGCCCAGGTCAGCATCCTATAAATAGTTGAATCTCTTCTGTGCCCTCCACATTTCTAGAATTTTCTGCTTTTGACATTCCTCGTCTAGAGCCTCGTCTAGGAGTTTTCACGCGTCCATAGCCTCCATCCGTCTTAGAAACAGGTATTCCTTCCTCCTTCGTCTTTGTAGGTTTCTTCAATTTTTCTTTTCAAAGAAAATGTCAGCGACGATTATCTCCTCGTCTAGTGATAGTGTAGAGAAAGAGATAGCCGAGTATGAGAGTAGCTCCAATAATTCTAGTGGTACTAGTGATAGCAGTGGGGGGAATTCTTCGGACGAGTACATTTCTGGCGTCCCTGGGATTCCTTTGGAAGTTGTTCAAGATCAACTTCGGAAGGCCTCGGGGTCCCAGGCAGGTACCTCGTCCAACGTTCCTCCTAATGCCACGGACAAGGAGATCACTGTCTTTAGTTGCGCTTTAGATATTTCTTCTAAGACGGACGAGCAAAGGTTGAAAAATCTTAGGACGTGGTACCAAATCCCGGACGAGCTTAATCCCAGATTACCAGTCCGTGGAGAATGGTGTTGTGATCCTCGTTTTGGGATAGGCGTCTATGAAGCCTATCTTTTGGGGGGCCTAAGATTTCCGTTAAACTCCTTTACCAGAGAATTACTGTGTAGTTTAGGTTTAGGAGTATGTCAGTTTAACCCCAACGCGTGGAGGTTAATTATCTCCATGCAAATTTTGTGGAGGGAAGTATTTGGAGGGGACCGTCCTCTCACCGTGGACGAGTTCCTCTACTGTTACAAACCCTCTGAGATTCATCAATCCCTTGGCTTCTATCAGTTCACAGCCAGGGGTAGGGATTGTAGATTGATCAAGTCCTTGGCCTCGTCTGATAGGAAATGGAAGACGGAGTTTTTCTTCGTCTCTGGCACTTGGGCTGGCAGCCCCGTGGACGTTGGCCGGGATACATTTGGTCCTTATACTGGGGATTTAGGGAACCTTCGTCCAGAGGGTAAAGTCTTTGTTTTCCCTTTTTCTTTTCTTTTCATATATTATTATTATTATATATTTTTTTTTATGCCTAACTTTTATTCATTTTCTTTTAGCCGTTGGACGACCTTCCCTTAGCAAATTCCACCGTGACCGCGTCCACAGGGCTCGTCTACACTCAGACAGGGACTTCCATTCCTTAGTTACACTTAGACGACTTGCCAAGTGGGGACTTGGTCCTAAACCGTCTGAAGAAGCTCTTGCACACGAGATTACAGTACGAAAAAGTAAGTTGAAGATTCCCAGTGTTCTCGTTGTTGTTCATTTTTCGTCTTTGCTCTAAAAGAAAGAGATTTTTTTTTTTTTTTTTTTTTTTTTAGGAATGGCAACAATGAAGGGAAATAAAGGGAAGGAGGTAGCTGCTGAAGGGACTCGTCTTGAGGGCGAGCCTCAATCTCGTCCATTGGGCGGGGAGAAAAGGAAAACTTTGTCCAAAACTCTGGACTTAGGGAATCTCCCTAGCCGTCGAAGCAAGAAAGTTAAACAGGGCTCGTCCCAAGCGAAGCCCAACCTACCTTCGTCTCAACCAGCTACCCAGGTGCTTGACGTTGATTCGTCCACGCCCGTTGAAACCCCTCCGTCTAAGACTCCTACACCCAAGACGACCATAGCCGACTCGTCTCAGCCTTCCCAAAAGGTTGCTTCAAATATTGTTGAGAATGAAGATTTGGCCTGGGAACGGTTCCAGGGTGCCGTGCTTGACGAGGACATAACCGTCTGTTATGACATGTCCTTGAAGGAGTTTGAACACTCAGGTGTTCATGATCTTTTTAAGGTATGGACTTCTTGAGCTTGTCTTAGCTATAATATGAGGATCATTTCATTAACTTTTCCTTATTCATCCTTTCTCACAGGCTATGTCAAAATTTATAGCGGCTTCCAGGCAAGCTACAGAGCTGGATAAGACGAGGATTTTGCTGGAGACGAGGATCCAACAGGTGAATGTTGAATCTAAAAAATGGGTTGAGGCAGCTGCTAAGGCTAATGAGAAGGTAAAAGAGTTAGATAATTTGATCGAGGAGCTGAGGACTGATGCTGTGGAGAAAGATACTCGTCTTGATCATCTTCAAAAGAAGAATGACGAGCTGAGTTCTCTACTCTCCAAAGCACGTGAAGACGCGGTGGCTGAATTCAGGGCATCCAAGCAATATACTGATCTCCTAGATACCAACTATGCAGCTGGTTTTGAGGATTTCAGAATGGAGGCTATGGAGAACTTCCCTGAAGTTGACTTCAGCTCCATCAAGCTTAATTTGAACGCTGCTGCATCTAGCTCTCTCCTCCAAACTGGCTCTGAAGATGTCAATATTGAAGACGACGCCACGACTTTGCCTCCTCAGGACGATTCCCACGTTGATGCCCCCCCAGCTTAGGGACGAAGTTTTAATCTAGTTATCTTTTGTATTTTCATTTTGATTTTGGTCCACTATTTTAGGACCCTTTCATGTAATGCAAGTACACTTAGCTCGTCCATAGTTTAAGGACGAGTTTATGCAAAACGAAAATTTTAATTTTACAAGGGTGTTTAGACATTAGTTGTCTGCCCTTGAAACAGTTGAATGAACATTGCTCTTTCTCTTTAATATGTACTTGGACGAGTTTTTATTTTTCTCATGCTTATCCTGATGTTTAGCTCGTCCGTTACATTTTACCATTTTTGTTGGAACTTCACTAAGTGTGAAATATCCACGAAGTAATGACTCAGCATCGTTCATCTTTTTATTTTCGCCAAACTTCGTCCTGAGATTGCATTTTTATTCATCCATGGACAGAAGTATCTTTGATTCCTGAAGCGCTCGTCTATGCATTTCCTTGTTCACGCTTAGGATATACATAATATTTAACCGCGTCCATTGTATGGACGAGTAGAAGTTAAATTCATGACGAGTGTAAGTTTTACCTCGTCCCTGGATTTGGACGAGTTCATTTTTATATCAAGTTTATCTCCTCCTGATTTGGACGAGTTTACTTGGATAAAGTTTACCTCGTCCCTTGATTTGGACGAGCTTTCTTGAATGGCATAAGTTTCGTTTCGTCCTTGTATTTGGGACGAATTTTGCCTTAGCGCCAAATTTAAACGATACATCTCCGCGTCCAGAGAATTTTCTCGTCTTGAGCTTCTTAGCTCTTAGCTACATGAAGATCAATATTGCACACAATATTGTATATATAACATATTGTTTTAAGATGGGGCATACACTTCATAGGCTAACGCCTTTATTTAAACAGCACAGACTATTACGTTGTCCACAAATTTAACATAATAACAAGGCTACATAAAGTATAATAACAACAGTTTTTAATCCCTGGGCTCGTCTGGAGTCCTGCTCGTCCAAGCTGGCATTCTACTGATAGTACTTCCTCAAGTGCTCCACATTCCAAGGATGCTCCAGCTTCCTCCCATCAAGGGCTTCCAAGTAATAGGATCCCTGCCTTTTGAAGTTTATAACTCTGTAGGGACCTTCCCAGTTAGGTCCCAGCTTCCCATGAGCTGGGTTCTTGGTTGCTAAGGAAACCCTCTTCAGGACGAGGTCCCCTATGTTGAATCGCCTTGGCTTCACCATTGCGTTATATTGCCTCGCCATCAGGTTTTTATACCTCGCCATCCTTTGTTCAGCGTCCGTCCTTACCTCGTCTATCAAATCGAGGTTCACACGGAGTTGCTCCTCATTAGCTTCATCCTGATAGGTTGCCACCCTGTGACTGGCCATGTGCACTTCTGCAGGTATGACTGCTTCAGTTCCATAGGCTAGTTTAAAAGGAGTCTCTCCTGTGGGGGTTCTCGCTGTGGTCCTATATGCCCAAAGAACACCTGGTAGCTCATCTGGCCATACTCCCTTTGCCCCCTCAAGCCGAGTCTTGATTATCTTTAACAAGGATCGGTTTGCAACTTCAGCCTGGCCATTAGCTTGTGGGTGGGCTGGCGAGGAGTAATGATTTTGAATCCCAAAGTGTAGGCAAAAATCTTTGAACAATGCATTGTCAAATTGTCGTCCGTTGTCAGATATCAGCACCCTGGGCACCCCAAACCTGCACACAATGTTCTTCCATACGAAGTTCTTGACGTTTTGTTGTGTGATGTTAGCTAAGGGTTCTGCTTCTACCCACTTGGTAAAATAATCAATTCCAACGACGAGGAACTTCATTTGCCTTACACCTAGTGGAAAAGGACCCAGGATGTCTAGTCCCCACTGCGCAAAAGGCCATGGGGCCGTCATTGGAGTTAAATACTCTGATGGTTGCCTGGGGACGTTGCTAAACCTTTGGCATTGATCGCAGACCTTGACGTAGGCCTTAGCATCAGCTTGCATGTTTGGCCAATAATATCCTGCACGGACGACTTTGTGGATGAGTGACCTGGCTCCTGAGTGGTTTCCACAGGCTCCTTTATGAATTTCTCTCAATATATAGTTTGCCTCGTCTGGAGCCAAACACCTCAGATATGGCTGGGAAAAACCTCGTTTGTAGAGAACCTCGTCCAAAAGAACGTACCTGGCTGCTCTTACCCTCAACTTCCTTGCCTCATCTTTTTCTCCTGGAAGTCGTCCGTCTCTTAAGTATGACACGATTGGGGCCATCCAATTTCCTCTACTTTCCACCTGCTGTACTTCTGGGATGTCTATACTCGGTATGTATTGAATCTCATCGAACTTATCCACGGCTTCATTCGTTGAGGCTTCTTTTGCTAAGGCGTCAGCTTCCATGTTCTCCTCCCTTGGGATTTGGACGAAGTTGGCGTCCTCAAACTTTTTTATAAGGCGCGTTACCCTGTTAAGGTACTTCCTCATTCGTTCTTCCTTAGCCTCATACATCCCATTCACTTGGCCCACGATTAATTGGGAATCTCCCAAGACGAGGAGTGACTTCGCTTCTACAGACTTAGCCAATTCCAGCCCTTTGAGAAGAGCTTCATACTCAACCTCGTTATTAGTTGTCTGATACTACAAACGAACTCTGTGTTTCAGTTTGTCCCCCTCTGGAGATTGTAAAACCACGCCTATGCCTCCTGCGCACAGTGTAGACGAGCTATCCACATGGACGACCCATTTCTTGCTCTTTTCCTCTTTACCTTCAACATCACGGCTTAACGTAAACTCAGCAATGAAATCTGCCAGAGCTTGAGCTTTTATGGCATGTCTTGGTTGGTACTTTATATCAAACTCACTGAGCTCGACGGCCCATTGAATCAAACGTCCTGCAGCCTCTAATTTGTTCATTGCCTTCTTGAGTGGGTGATCTGTCATGACGTTAATGACGTGAGCCTGAAAATAATGCCTGAGTTTTCTGGAGGCTGTTATCAATGCAAAAGCCAATTTCTCCATTAACGGGTATCGTCCCTCTGCTCCCCTCAATGCTTTGCTGGTGTAGTACACAGGTCTTTGTACCTTGCCCTCTTCCCTCACTAGAGCTGAACTTACTGCGTGTGGGGTGACTGCCAAATATAAGTACAACTCTTCTCCTTGCACGGACGGGCTTAACAACGGGGCTTTGGTGAGATATATCTTCAAGTCTTCAAAAGCTTTTTGACATTCGTCGGTCCATTCAAATGTTTTTTTAAGAACCTTAAAAAATGGCAAACATTTGTCAGTAGCTTTAGAAACAAACCTGTTGAGGGCGGCAACTCGTCCGGTGAGGGACTGGACTTCTTTAACATTGCTCGGAGGCTTCATATCCAATATTGCTCGAATTTTATCAGGGTTTGCTTCGATTCCTCTGTAGGAGACCATAAATCCTAAAAATTTTCCTGACGATACTCCAAAAACACATTTGTTAGGGTTCAACTTCATGTGATACTGCCTCAGTGTGTCGAATGTTTCCTGCAGGTCGTCCAAATGCCTCTCCTCGTCTTGAGTTTTCACCAACATATCATCTATGTAGACTTCCATATTTCGCCCGATCTGTGGACGAAACATGTGATTGACCAGTCGTTGGTATGTTGCTCCAGCATTTTTCAGACCGAAAGGCATCACTTCATAACAAAATAGTCCTTGGCTGGTGATAAAGGACGTCTTCTCTTGGTCTGCTTCATCCATCCTAATCTGATTATAACCAGAGAAAGCATCCAGGAAACTGAGCAACTTGTGGCCGGCAGTAGAATCTACCAACTGATCAATGCGCGGCAACGGGTAACTATCCTTGGGGCAAGCTTTGTTTAAGTCTGTGAAATCAACACACATTCTCCACTTGCCGTTTGCCTTCTTGACCATGACTACATTGGCTAACCAGTCAGGATAGTATACATCTCGAATGAACTTCGCCACAATTAACTTCTGAACTTCCTCCTTAACAGCATTATCTCTCTCAGGGGCAAACACCCTCTTCTTTTGTCGCACTGGCTTGGAGGAAGGGCAAACACTCAGACGATGGGTAATGACGCCAGGATCTATACCCGGCATGTCTTCGTGACCCCAAGCAAACACATCCCTGTTTCTTATTAAAAAACAAGTGAGGTCCTTCTTAATTTTCGCATCCAAATCTGCTCCAACCCTGGTACACCTCTCAGGGTTATTTTCATCTAGGGAAATATCTTCCAATGCTTCTATGGGCTCTGCCACAATTCTCCCTTCTTCGATATTCATTGCTTGAAATTGCTCGTCTGTAGCCAACATGGCCAGATAACACTCTCTTGCTGCTAGTTGGTCTCCCTGTACTTGCCCTACCCCATGCTCCGTCGGGAACTTCAATGACAGATGGTATGTAGACGTAACTGCCTTCCACCTGTTTAGGGTCGGCCTTCCAACTATGGCATTGTAAGAGGACGAGCAATCTACTACTAGGAAATTCACATCGGTAGTCAACTGTTGTGGGTATGCTCCCACCACTACTGGCAACGTAACAGTACCTACAGGTTGTACCTTCATTCCTCCAAAACCTACTAAAGGCGAGTGCACTGGACGAAGCTGATCTCGTCCAACCCTCATCTGCTGAAAGGCAGGATAATACAGAATGTCTGCTGAACTTCCATTGTCTACCAGCACTCTTCTGGTTGTGTAATCAGCAATAAGCATGGTGATAACAATAGCGTCATCGTGAGGATGATGGATTCTCTCAGCTTCCTCGTCCGTGAAGGTCATTGCCTGCTCGTCCATGGGCTTAGCTCTCGGTGATCGTCCAGAAAGTTGGACGTTCTGCACTTCCTTCAGGTATGCCTTCTTTGTTTTGGACGATTGTCCGGTTATACTTCCCCCAATGATGACTCTTATTTCTCCGAGCGGCGGTCGCGATGATTCCTCTACCTTCCCCTTCAATTTCTCGTCCTTATGATCTCGTCCAAGGAAATTTCTCAGCTTCCCTTGTCTAATAAGATTCTCTATCTGCTGCTTCAAATCAAAGCACTCGTCCGTATCATGGCCATGGTCTCTATGGAAGCGACAGTACTTGTTCCTATTGCGCTTGTTGGGATCTCCCTTCAGCTTCTCCGGCCACTTCAAGGAAGGCTCGTCCTTGATTTGCATAAGGATTTGCTCGAGTGGCACATTCAAAGGGGTGTACTGTTGATTCCGCGCTGAAGGACCTGCCTTCTTCTCTCGGTCTTTCTTATCTTCTGTTCGCCCCTTCTTGGGACGAGGACCTTGTTCCGACTGGCGCATTGGGTTGGCTTCCGCTCTTTCAACTCTCTTCCTCTTCTTGGCTATAATAGCATCCTCCGCGTTCATAAAGTTCTGGGCTGAATGAACGAGTTCAGCCATGGTCTGAGGCGCCTGTTCATATAACTTGTGAATAAACAGGTCAGAAAGAACCCCATTGTGGAATGCCGCCAGAAGGAGCTTATCATCCACCTCGTCCACTGCTAAGGCGTCTCTGTTGAACCACGTGATGAAAGACCGCAAACTCTCGTTTTCTCCTTGCTCTATGGCAAGCAAGCTAGACGAAGAGCGTTTATGCCTCTGCCCTCCAATAAAATTATTGACGAACAACTTGCTTAACTCCTCGAAGGACGTCACTGTATTGGGAGGTATTTTGCTGAACCACACTCGTGCGGGCCCTTTGAGGGTGGTGGGGAAGGCTCTACACATTATCTCATCGGGAACTCCTTGGAGGTGCATGGTAGTCTTGAAAGTGGCAATATGGTCAAAAGGGTCTCGTGTTCCATCATACGAGTCCAATGAAGGCATTCTGAATTTCGGAGGCAAGGGATGGCTATTGATAGAGGCTGTGAAGGGAGAGTCTGTTCGGTGAACTAGGTCTTCCACGGGGTTAGTCCTCCTCATGTTCTCCCTCATCTCATCCATAACTTTCCTTATCTGATCTACTTCCTTTTCCAAGTGTGGTACCCTTCTTGGAATGGTACCCCTGGATTGGCTCTCCAGTTCTGCATGTCTTCCATCCCCTTGACTCTGTCCAGGGTCCTCTCCATAGGCCTCATGTCGTTGGCTCTTAAGGGAAATCTCCCTTCTCAATTCTTGGTTCTGGCGAGTCAACTCTGCCATAGCGGCAGCCATTGCTTCCACGTGCTGGCCAGGAGGGGGTTGCATGGCTGGTGCAGATTGTTGGGCACGGTGGGGGTTGCTGGAAGCATCTCTACTCTCTTGGGGCCTGGACTGGTAACCCTTGATCTGGTCCGGACCATTTCAGCCCTTTGTCTGAGAAAGAAATCACGAACTCAACAAATGAAGTTTAAACGTGACAAACAATTTCTTTCCCACAGACGGCGCCAACTGATAAGTTCTAAAGGATCAGTGGGCTGAAAAGTCTTCGGGTGCTGCTGATCTTGAAAGCCAGGTCCTGAAAACACCAAATTCGATCAGAGATAGACCGGTGGAGGCCGGTCTAGGGTCCTCCGATGGTAAAGTTAGTGATTTGAAGTAGAAAGAAGAAAACTCCAAGTACTTCAATAATTCTATCTCTAGAACTCTCAAAGAGAGAAAAAAGTCCTCTTACCTCTGCGTAGATGGGTCTTTATATAGTGATCAGAAATCAGTTATCTTTCCAATCGTCGTAGAGTTTGGAAAATTCAGAGGGTAACTTCCATAACTGTCATAGGAGTTACCTCATCGGGACCTGTGTTGAGAATCAAAGAGTGTGACTCTTCAATCATGATTTTTGGTTGGAAGTGTGCTTCACTCTTGGTGAACCTACCTCGTCCCTCTTCAAAGACGGACGAGGCTTATTACTTGCTCGTCCTCCCATGGACGAGCGAATGGAGGGTTAAAGCGTACTGTTAAGGACGAGTGTACCAACCACTCGTTCTTCGTTATGTACATGCTATGGACGGCGCTATGGACGAGTGATTTGACTTGGTGTTTTTCTTGCACCATCACTACCAATCACAAATTGCCACGTTAGACTACTAAATTCATGCAGTACATTTAAAGCGGCTAATTACAAGAAGCCACGTATTATTTAGTGGGTGTCACTATCATTATTCAGAGACCAATGACAATATTCCAAGTGTCAAAGAATAAAAATTACAAAGAATACTTGAGAACCAATCGGATGTTAGCATGTGTAAATTTAAATGGCATAAGCAGTCTAATTAAAAGTTGTCATGTGTTATTTTAAATTAAAGCACTATGGCTAATCAAATAATGTCATGTGTCCCTTGGAGGACAAGATATAAAGTCTCTCCATTTAAATTATGACACTTGTCATTAATGATAGCTAATCACGTGTCATCACACCTCCCCAAGACTCCTATAAATAGAGACCCTTCTAAGTTTTATAGGGAGATTTTCACACACATTCAGAAGTCTCGAAACTCTGCCAAAATTAAGCTCCAAGAATTTCAAAAATTTCAACTTTCGAATCTTAACAACATTCGAAGAGAAATCATTCAACTCATCTTCCTAGATCTCAAAGTGCATTGGAATCAAGTCCAAAAGTGTTCAGAAACTTCAAAAGATTGCAAGTTAGTAAAGATCTACGGATTCAAGCCTCCAAAGTCTTGAAGAACTTCCACTACAATCTTCGAAGACAAAGAACACACGAAAAACACAAAGAACATTTACACGAAGAACACATGAAGAACATGAAGAACATTTAAAGAATACACGAAGAATGCAAAGAACACACGAAGAATGCAAAGAACACGCGAAGAATGTGAAGAATGAAGGATTCCTAACAAACACATAGTTAGAGATTCATTGTAATTCTACTTCAAAGATCTTTTAATCCTGTTCTCAATCAAATTGAGAAGCATTTGGTGTTTGAATCAATTTTATACTTGAATCAAAGATTATTCAAGGAGATCGAATCAGAGGAGTATTCTTTTGTAACCAGATTCAATTTTAGAGAATTGCACTTACTCATACATCAATACAAATTTACACTTGTGAAACATTGTCAATTGTTTGATTTTCAAACTTGAGATTTTGTGTTTATATATATGTCTATGGGCTGGTCAATGAGTACGTCATACAACATCCGAAACTCTATACGAGTGAATGTTAGAGTGGTGAAAGTTGGGATATAGATTGGAGCACACGATCCAATTTAAGGTCCTAAACTCAGGGAAAAATTTATTCGTTAAGCATGTTCCTACCCAATGGGATTTTACTATATTGTTAAGGTCTTTATACGTTTGTTTGTATATGCCAATTCTCATGTACGATGGTAGAGTCTTGTGGTGGACCAAAATACTTCTAAAACCTCTAAAATGACCAAAATACCTTTGAAACCTCTAAAATAACCAAAAATGCTCCCAAAACTGCTAGATTGAGCAAAAAAAAACCTCAAAAACTCTAAAATGACCAAAATACCCCAAAACCTCTAAAATGATTAAAATGCCCCTGAAATTGCTAAAATGACCAAAACGCTCTTAAATCCTCTCGAATGATAAAAAAAAATCAAAACCTTTAAAATGACCAAAATACCTTGAAACTTTTAAACTAGCCTAAAATATTTGAAACCTTCAAAATAACCAAAATTTTTGGGTTATTTTTGTTCATTTTGAGGTTTCAGAGGTGTTTTGGTCATTTTGATGGTTTTGGCTCATTTTTGGTTATCTTAGAGGTTCAAGGATATCTTGGTCATTTTAGAGGTTTTAGGATATATTTTTTTGGTCATTTTAGAGGTTAAGGAGTATTTTGGTCATTTTAGAGATTTCAGGATATGTTGATCATTTTAGAGATTTTAAGGGAATTTGGGTCATTTTTTAGGTTTGAGTATATTTTGGTCATTTTAGAGGTTTCAATTTTATTTTTATTTTTATTATTTTTGTCATTTTGAGGTTTCTGAGATATTTTGGTCATTTTAAAAATTTTGTGGGTATTTGGGTCATTTTAGAGGTCTTAGGTTTTTTTGCTCATTCTAGAGGATTTGAGAGCATTTTGGTTATTTTAGCGATTTCTAGGGGTATTTTAATCATTTTAGAGTTTTTGTGGTATTTTGGTCATTTTCGAGGTTTCGGAGATTTTTTGCTCATTCTAGTAGTTTCAAGGTTATTTTGGTCATTTTAGAAATTACGGAAGTATTTTGGTCATTTTACAGGTTTTGGGGTATTTTTGGTCATTTTAAGAGACTTCAAGGCTATTTTAGTTATTTTAGAGGTTTAAGAGTATTTTTGGTTGTTTTGAGGTCTTGGGAGTATTTTGGTCATTTTAGAGATTTCAAGGTATTTTGGTCATTCTAGTGATTTCGTGGGTATTTTTATTGGATTTATGGTATTTTTTGGTAATTTAGAGGTTTCATAGGTATTCTGGTCATTTGTTAGGTTTCGAGTGTATTTTTGAGGTTTTAAGGGTAGTTCAGTTATTTTGGGTCTTCCAAAGGTATTTTGTGGTTAAAGGGTAATTTTGACATTTTTAGGTGTTGAGGCTATTTTTAATCAATTTGTTATTATAATAATTTTAATTGTTTATAAGAACGTTTATGAATCAAGTATATGAATGTTACATTTTTGGGTTATAATTGGAATGTAATTAATGAATCAAATACTTTAATCTTGTATTGTTGTAATGTGATTACATGAATCTAAGATTACAAGAATGTAACATTACACCTTGATGTAACATCAAGCGAACCAAACGCCCCCTTAGTGTGTCTTCTCGTTAACTATCAATATATTTTATCCTATGTATTTCACTTAGGGTCCATTTGGTTTTGGAGATGGAAAAGTGGGAGAAAACAAAAGGGAAGGGATGGAAAAGTGGGAGAGTAGAAGAAATTTTACTTTCCCCACTTTGTATTTGGTTGGGAGTGGAAAAGTGAATGGACGGAAAAAAAAAATGAGTTTGTATAAATTTACTCATGTGCTCTTGTTAAAAAATAATGTCCAATAAAAAAAAAATTGGAAAAAAAAAGAGAGGCAATTATCCAAATTTATTAAAAAAGAAAAATCAAGCCCACAAAAAAAGTTAAAAAAAAAAAAGAAAGAAAACAAAAGAAGACACTATCACGCACAAGAAAGAAAAAAAATATTAAAAGAATAAGCAAAACGAAAGAAGGCACTGTCACTCCCAAAAACCCCCTCCTAAAAAAAAAAAAAAAAAGCAACGTCGAACACGTAAGAGGAGTAGGGAGGGTAGTTCAGTCATTAACTGCAACTATTCCTATCCCCTCTATTTTCTCCTCAAATTGGGGAGATAGAATTTTGATAGATTAGAGAAGAAAACACATGGGTCTCACTAATTTTTCATCCTCCCCCCCTTCTCTCCAATCAAATACTCATAAAATCAATTTTCTCTCACCTCTTTTCTATTCTCCCTATTTCACCCAAACCAAACATATCTTTAATTTTTATTTTCCCATTTACAAATTGTTAGTGAGGTTTAGGTCTAGTGCATTTAGTGCACTGGACTCATTTAGATGATGACACGTATCTAAAAGTGGACACGTCATTATCTCAACGATTTCAGTACAACTAGGCACTCGACCATAATCTCACCCACAAATTGTATTGAACCCCCCGTCATTGTAAACTATAGATTAGCTCCATTTCGAAGGTACACATGTAGATGTAATCCCACACTCGGTGACCTCAAACCATCACAAACTCCACACTTACAACCTCCAAAACATACACCCATCTGAAAATCTTCAGGACCCACATTAATGTTTGCCGCGAGAGACCCATCCGAAAGCCATCCCTCCACGTCTCCAACTTCCATTCTCGATCAAAAAGAGAGAGAGAGAACCAAAAACTGGGGATGATGTAAGCCGTTGATTATTACCACGTCATGATACATTGAGACATGGCAAAATCAGATAGGTGGTGGATCACTTACTAAAATAAAGAAATTCCCACCTAACACAAAAATAAAGTGCTAGCCAAATTTGACTCGTTTGTTTCTGTGTTCCTTTATGAGTACAATAAACACGGAATTGGTTTGGTATATAGCTAATAGTTGGTAGGACTACCCTTCTCATTGATATTTTCCCAGGTCTTTGCTCTCTTTGGTTTTGCTTGTTCTTCCTCAATTTCATTCCTTGTATCAATCACAGAAGAAATTCTTCAGGTTTGGATCATTTTGCCTTTTGGGTATTAGTTTATGTATTGTATAGGCATGATATTTGTGCTGTGTAGTTTGATTTCTGATCTGGGTTTTCTTTTTTTATGTTTAGTTTATTGGTTTATTGTCACTTAATTATTAATTTTTTGTGTTAATTCTGTATTGGGTATGTGTTCGTTTGTGCATGATCTTGGTGATTTGTGGGGTTTATGTTTTTCTTTGTTTTAAAATGACTGGTTGATAGTTTTTTTTTTTTTTTAAGAGATGTAAGATTTTATTTATTATGACTTATTATTTGGATCAGTTCTGTAATTAGATTTCTTTTGGTTATAACTCACCAGTCGTCTGGTATATAATGGCGTTTGGATCTGTGGCAGTGGGTCTTTGCTTGTTTGGTCAAAATTATTTTTTGATGAATGGTAATATTTGATCCAAAGAACACATTTTCAAATACCAAAACCACAGAAGAAAACTGCTTCACATGCAGCAAAGGAACAAATATCCCCAACTACTCAACATGATCTGTTTTCGGAACAGACACAGATATATTTCCCATTGAACATTCTAGCATTTTACATTTCCAAAAAAAAAATAATAAAAAAAAATAAAACATTTTAGCATTTCATTGCAGCCCACATCAGCATCAGTTTGCAGAGGATAGATGTGACATCCTCTTTATCCACAACATCTAATCCCCAGTTTGGTAAATCCACACTGATTTGTGCACTCAGATCTATTAGATGAGACCAGATTCTACTAGTAAAAGAACATTTGAAGAACAAATGATGTTACACTCTCCAACATATTTCTACAGAAAACATATAGGATGTCCCCTCCATAACTCCATTTAACCAGACCTTCCTATTTGTTAGGCTATTTTAAATAGCTAACCAACAAATGAAAAGAGTGTTTAGGGATAGCTATGTGATGCCAATCTATTTCCACAATCAACCTCTTCATTGTTTGATCCTAATTTCATTCCAAGCTGAAAAGCTGGTAAATTTCTTAGATTTTGCAAGTAACCACTGTACAGAATCCTCATTTGCTAAGTCAATTTGTGATAACCCAGACTGAAAATTCACCATTGACTCAGATCTAGTTGTAGGGCAGAACCAGTAACCCTGTTTCAGTATACTAGAAACTTTGGTATTCACATTAGTTGCAGCTTCCAAGATCTTGGCCTATTCTGTTGGGTTTAACAATTTGCTATAAGTGAATAAAAGTTTGATATTTTTCTTTTTTTTTTTTTTTTTTTTTTTTTAAATCTTACTATGAGAATCAGGTTGTTCAGGACAAGAGACTTTACCAATTGGTTTATCATCAAACTAAGCCACTAGTTGGTTTTGGTGTAGAAGGAGATTGAATCCCAAATCTCTTATTCAAGGATAAGAGACTTTACCAATTAAGCTAACTGGAACCCACTCATATTTGTTCATTTTGAGATGCAAATATGCTGGTGGTTTTTATTCTTACATCTGTATTTTATAGGATATTGAGGGTTTGTACATTCTCTGTTGTTATATTGGACATATTGATTTCCTTTTTCTTAAGGGAACACTCAATTTGATATTTTTGAAAGAAGGATGGAAAATCAGGAAAAAATTAAAATAAATAAATAAATAAATAAAATCTAGTTATTTAAGCATTATCAAAATGTTGATTGTATAAGGGGCAGGTTGAATTCATTGAGAAAAGTACAAAGAATTCAACAGAATCCGTTACTCCAAATATCTTGGCAAATCTGATGTAATATCTTTAGTTCAGGCTAAAGCTTTTGGTCTTTGTATGTCCTTGTTTTCCTTTCTGCTTGTTGTAAGCTTCCCTCGGTGGATGTACTGACCTTTGTAGTTTTTAATTTCCTCCATTGATGTCCAAATGGGTTTCTTTTCATGTTTTGAGTAGGGCCATGTGATTTGTTTCTGTTCTTTTCTTCTTATGCATATATTTACTGAAGAAAATGGATTGTACTGTTCATTCAGAGATTCCTGGATTCATTGCTCATGTGATTTTATCGAGTTTCATTCTTCATAAACTACAGTAATTCTCAGCTTTTATTAAAGAATCAAAACAAGTTTTTTCTTGATGCTCTTGGATCACATTTTTTTTCAATCAAAATATTGGATTTGTCTTACTGGCATCCCACATTTTTGGCAGGAAAAAATATGGCTGCACCCCCCAAGCCTACAAGAATAGGCCTTGCTGGCCTAGCTGTCATGGGCCAAAATTTGGCTCTCAACATTGCTGAGAAAGGCTTCCCTATTTCTGTATACAATCGAACTACCTCCAAAGTTGATGAGACTGTTGAACGAGCTAAAAAGGAAGGGAATCTTCCTGTATTTGGTTTCCATGATCCTGAATCTTTTGTAAACTCAGTTCAGAAGCCTCGTGTCATAATTATGCTTGTTAAGGCTGGGGCACCAGTGGACCAAACCATAAAGACCCTCTCTGCTTACATGGAGAAAGGTGATTGTATAATTGATGGTGGTAATGAGTGGTATGAGAACACTGAGAGGAGAGTGAAAGCCGCAGCTGAATTGGGTTTGCTCTATCTTGGAATGGGAGTTTCAGGTGGTGAGGAGGGTGCTCGTAATGGACCCTCTTTGATGCCTGGAGGGTCTTTCGAGGCTTACAAGTATATCGAAGACATTCTTCTTAAGGTGGCTGCTCAAGTTCCAGACAGTGGCCCCTGTGTGACTTACATTGGAAAAGGTGGATCTGGAAATTTTGTAAAGATGATTCATAATGGAATTGAATATGGTGATATGCAGCTGATTGCAGAGGCATATGATGTATTGAAATCAGTTGGAAAGTTGTCAAATGAGGAACTACGAAGTGTTTTCTCAGAATGGAACAAGGGCGAACTTCTGAGCTTCTTGATTGAAATCACTGCAGATATATTTGGAATTAAGGACGATAAGGGTGAGGGATATTTAGTTGACAAGGTTCTGGATAAAACTGGCATGAAGGGTACTGGTAAATGGACTGTACAGCAAGCTGCTGAGCTATCAGTTGCAGCTCCCACAATTGAATCTTCTTTGGATGCAAGGTTCCTTAGTGGGTTAAAGGAGGAAAGGGTCAAAGCTGCTGAAGTCTTCAAATCAGGTGGCTTTGGTGATATCTTGACCGACCAAGTAGTGGACAAGGAAAAGTTGATCAATGATGTGAGGCAAGCTCTCTATGCATCCAAGATATGTAGTTATGCACAGGGGATGAATCTGATCCGTGCAAAGAGTATCGAGAAGGGATGGGACTTGGAGTTGGGGGAATTGGCTAGGATTTGGAAGGGGGGGTGCATCATCAGAGCCATATTCCTTGATAGAATTAAGAAGGCATATGATAGGAACTCTGACCTTGCAAACCTTCTTGTGGATCCAGAGTTCGCTAAGGAAATCATCGAGCGACAGTCTGCCTGGCGAAGAGTTGTATGCCTTGCTATCAACTCTGGTATTAGCACCCCGGGCATGTCTGCCAGTCTTGCTTATTTTGACACTTACAGAAGGGCAAGATTGCCAGCTAATCTGGTCCAAGCTCAGCGAGACTATTTTGGTGCTCATACATATGAAAGGACTGATGTGGAGGGATCCTTCCATACTGAATGGTTCAGGCTTGCCAAAATGTAAGATTTAAGTTTTGGCGGTATCCACTTGAGTGGAACTCATAATGGTCCTAATAAATTTCTGCCCATGACTTTGCTGGGCAGAGCTGACACTACCTCTACTTGGTGAAGTCTATCACAATTATTCTGTTTAATTGCTTGAAGTTTGTTTAAGTATTTTTTGTCCTGGTTGTGTTTTGGCAGATCCTGCTACTTTTCTTAATGTTTTCTATTGAATTGATCCATTCTATGGCCCCTCTTTTTTAGTGAAGATGTCTTTTGGAGTGGGGTAAAGTACTACTGATTTGTGTTAGAATGTATGATCATGAAATGCCATAAAGAGCCTTATGTTTATGTACATCATTTGGTTCTATTCTTTTTCTACTGCATATTCCTCTCTCTTTAACTTACACAACCTATTGAATACCTCATTGTTCCTAAAAATTCCTCGCCCGTATTCCACCATGGAGGTGCGACTAGTCTGAATGACGTGCTAGCTTGTTCCCTGATTAACCAAATGAGGGAGAAAGACACTGGATATTTCTTGTATCTTATAGTAAATGAAATAGTGTGTTCCGAAGGGTATGAAAAGCCTCCTTGTTCATTTAAGCTATATATCATTTTATTCTGCCTTAACTTCGCTTTACTTTAGGACTCTGGTTCTCAAAAAAAAAAAAAAACTCGATTCTAAACTCTCTATTTAGCCCAACCCTATTTTACAATCAACCCAAACTGATAAACCCAATTGGTTATCCCAAATTCAAATTTCACCAAATTACAGAAATGCCACACCTTTTCCGAAAGTTACAAAAGTCCACTCCACTATTTGAAATTACACAATTGCCCGCACCTTTCTCAAAATTATCCACACTGCCTCTTGGCTTGACCAAAATTACAACAATAGCTCTTGACTTTATAAAAATTATCAAAATTCCTCAAAACCCTCCAAACTTACCAAATACACCAAAATCTTCCAAAATTACCAAAATACCTCTACAACCCAAAAAAATTGCTAAAATGTTCTTCTAAACCTTGGGAAATGCTCCACATCCCTAAATAGCTCCTACAAGTTTAAATCATGCTTAATCAATCCTAACACTCAATGGTTACCTCTTTAAAGGTGTGTAGTTATGCATAATAATAGACAGTGCACCTCCAATTGAGCACTCCATTGATCCTAGCTGCTTGATCAGAGTAATGACAATAATCTGCCAAGTGGACATATCGAGAAATGAAAAGGTCCTTACAAGTCACAAAAGGCACATTGCATGCTAAAAGCAATCAAGATTGGATACGCATGAATTGCCTCTTCCTTCATCTACCAGTGAAATCATTACCATCGGGTCCATCACTAAAAATACAACATTCCCCCTAAAACACGATTTTCCCTATCAGACATATTAGATTTCAAAATAAAGGGCAATTGATACAAATGTGCTTAATGTTTGATTACACTACATCACCTACTTGGCTCAGCCATGCCAAGACAAACTCGGCAAATGACTAAATTAGGACGGTACAACGAAGACAACAATGACCCCTAATGTGCACAAAATATATTAATTAAAGTATTTCCATATGTGCATAAAAGAAAAGAAAGAGAAGTGAAGTATAAGAATTTAGTGAATAGAAAGAGGTATAAATGTAGAAGTGAAAACTACAAGAGGGTTCAAGGGTTTTATCTTTCAATTAAAAAAGCTCTTGTGTGGCTTTGCTCTGTCAAGTTAATTTGACCTGACCCGTAACAATGTGAGTCGAATATGGATTCCTACAAGATTTTGAGATTTTACTATTTTACATATCATTAATTTGATTTTTTTTTTAAGGTGTGATTTGGATAGCTGAAACGCAGTGCATTTTGTGTTTTCGTTTTCGTTTCCTTTTTGTTTTTTTTGTTTTTTTTTTAAGACCAACGCTGGGTGCACTGTTCATGGGACATGAACAGTGCACCAAGTCCCATGAACAGTGCACCAATGTATATGAACAGTAAAAAAAGAGTGAACAATAAATTTATTATTATTATTTTTTATTGTTTTCAGTTTTTAGTTTTTAGTTTTCAGCAAAATAAGCGATATCTAAACAAATCCTAAATATAATTGTATTCTACATTTAAACTCTCCATTATAATTATAACACACCATTTTTTTTAATTAGTAAAATATATAATTTCATAAACAAATCCAATCATAATAAATGCTACTAATGGTTATCATAAATCATATTATATTAAACTTTCATGTACATATATTTTCATAGGTTGGAACATTTTCCTTGAAAGAGTATTAGAAAATCTTTGAGTTTTGGAATAGATTCTTTTCATTTCATGTATAAATAACTTTGTATTAAATACACTTTTAAATATATCAAATTTAATTTGAATAACCAAATGCAAGACGTTTGGGTTGGGTTTACTTTTTTTGTTTTTTCCAAGTCTTTCATTTTTTTTTTTAATAACGAGGAAAAAAAAAATCTTATTACATATTTTCTATTACACACTTCATATACGATACCTTTTGAAATCATATTTCAATTAAAATTGTGAAACCGTGTTTTAAAAACATAATTTCAGTATTGTAGTAATGTGAGTACGATAAATATATGTAATAAAGAGCATCGGACTATTGTTACTCTTCAAGTTTTCTAATTGATTTTATTTACAAGAAAAACGTTTCTCTTCAAACTAATTTGAAAAAAAAAAAAAAAAAAACCTCAAACTTCTCATATATCTTTATATTGAGTGTGAATTTTGAAAATCTAAACTTAATATTACATGTTATTATTATATCATCAAAAAGTTTTTTATTTTTTTATTTTTTCCTCACTCAAGGTGCATTGTAGTTTAGGAAACGACGTTGCCAATTACCAATGAAGCGGAACATAGATCACTAGTCACCGCAAGTTCTGAATCTCCCAACATTCACTTCATATCCCTTGTTTTTCACATCAATTCAATTTCAAAGGTTAGGAAAACTCTCTCATTCTCTTAAACTGCACTCATTGCATGTTCATTTTTCTATGTTCTACTATGCTCTTCTTTTGGTCAAACTGCTTAGTTTTTTTCTTAACACTCTCAAACTCTGCTTGTGTGTGTGTGTGTGTTTTTTTTTCCTTTTTAATGTCTGGGTCAGTCTCACTTCAGTTCAGCTCCTTGGTTTTCTGTTTGGTAGCTGAGAAGCTGGTGGAAAGAAAAAAGAAAAGAGAAAAAACCAATCTTCTCTTGTGCTTTGGTTGCTTAAAAGTTTAAAAACAAGAAAAGTTACTCACCCACATTCACAACCAGCATTCTACAGGGAACCACACATGGGATAATGTAAAAGGTCTCAAATATTAGCTTGAATTGAATTGCTAAGAGCAAAACATATTTCACCAATCATATGTTGCAAAAAGTTTCATTCTTTTCTGGTGAAAGTGAAACAAGCATTTAAAAACAATTAGATTTTTTTTTTTGTACCAAATTTTTTCTTGCAATGCAATGGATTTCAATTCTTGTTATCCATGAATTACAACTATATTTTGTGTTAGCATTTTTTTTAACCTTTTAAATGAGTTTAAGTATGATAAACACAATTTTGATGTGAGGTCTAGGAATTCTGAGGCTATGAATTTAAAAGGGAACTAGTAATTGACCCTGACTTCATACTTGACTATATTTGAATTGTGATATCTTATGCATGTTTCTATTGAAAGGCAAAGTGGTAAGATGTGAGTTGGATGCTGTAATGAGAGCTAACCTTATGCTTTGAGTCTGAATCTTAGGTTACCCTAGTGTCAAGTTAATGAGAGTTAAGGCATTTTACTTGAATCTTTGCCTCTAAGCTAGAATAGGGACAATTTGGAAACAGAAAAGGAAGGAAGAAATATACAATAAATAGAATGCAGAAATAGGATACAGTTGTGATGACTGATAAAATGCATTACTAGTTATCAAAGTAAAAAAAAATAAAATAAAAGGGCTAATCCAATTAATTTTGTTTTATGTGGAGCTTTATTTTCAAAGCTTAACCAATTAGGATACAAATAATTTTCCAACAGACATCCGTCTTAGGTCTAATATAGAGTGTTCATGCAACATAACTTTTGTACTTATTGGTTGTGTTAGTATCACTCCTCTTTATTATCTTCATTTATATTGTTAATTGATTTTAAGTTTGATGATTTCTTGCATGCAATATACTGATCTTTGATGCAAACCTAGAGTGATAGGAAACTCACTTGTGATTTCTCCACCCCACCGCCCTCCCCCACCTCCACCCCTCCCTCTCCCTCTCCCTTAACAAATGAGTCTTGCTCCCCCCACCCCAGCCTCACCCTCTCCACCCCTCCCTATCCCTCTCCCTCTCCCTCTCCCTCAACCATCACCTTCTTTCTTTCCTTCTCCTTCCCCCTTATGCTTTCCTCCACAGTTTGGGTTTTTCCCATATCCTTATCCCCCTCCTCCACCGCTGCCTTTGCCCTCTCCTTCCCCACCACCTCAGGGGTCTAACCAAGTTTTGCCTAAACAGCCTACCCTTGTACCTGCACCTTTAACCATACCAAGTTTTCCCTCCATTGAAACCTCTCATATCATCCCTCTTAAACCTCTATCCTCTGTCCTTGGAGGTAGCAAGAGGTCTTTTCATATTGATGCAAAACTTTTTTCTTTTTCTTTTGATGGGGGCGGTCTGATTCATATGCTTTACATGAGACATGTTGGAATGTTAAGAGCTCTATTTAGGCTGGACGTAGAGGCTTGGAATGGATACTTATCTGTCTCGAAGATATACGAGATTAGGTGCCTGGCCATGTTTTACTTTGTAAGAGATTTGGGAAAAATGGGAAGTTGTTAGAGTTCTGTGGGAGATCTAACAAAGCTGGTCTGTTTGTTGTTATTGTAGTATATTTTGGAGGGTCTAGGAGAGGTTGTATAATGATACCAGCAAGCTCTAATAGAGCTGGCTGGTCTTTGTTTCAGAAAGAGCTTAGGAATTTTTGCTTTGGTGCTAAACCAGTATCTCTGGCCAAAGTTTCTTTAAATAATGGTGGTGGAGGTGGTAAGCTTGCTGGTGGTGGCCGGAGTGGGAAGAGTATGTCTGTTTTTGGTAATCAGCAGAAAATTAGGAATTTTGAAAAAAATAGATCCAAATAGGGGCAAAATGTGATTCATGGAGTTTCTTTTGAAAATGGTTCAGCTATAAATGGCAATGTTTCAACTTTTTCTGGCAGACCCACGCGGGCTTTCAAGTTTAAGTTGACTCTTGCTTTTTTGTCTTTGAGGGTGTGCAAGCCTGAGGGAGGGAGGCGTGTTGTGACTTGTCTGGGTGTTGAGGAGATCAGCTGGCCCAAGGATTTAAGTGTTGGGCCAGAAGTCACAAAACAAACAGGTGGGCTGGATGAAGCCCAACCCGTGGTGCAAGTGCCTTCACTTAAGAAGGGTAGTTTGGTCAAGCCCAATTTTTTACAAGTTAAGTTTGATGCTCAATCAACGTGGGTCTTAGACGAGAGCTCGAGAGGATATTTGTGTGGAGATTCCGAGTCACCGGAGAGCACAGCGGTGCCGGGTCTAGAACTCAGTGCCTCTGCCCTCAACGTCGACCTGGTCCATGGTGCCTTGGTGGTCTCACCGTCAATCTATTTGGAGGGAGCTTATCCTGTTGCAGCGGGAAGTGCGACGGTGGCCCAACCCATGGCAGATTCTAAAGGTAAGGATAAAGGGCTTTTAGCCCATGTTTATGAGCTGGAGTTTGATGGGTGCACGCCGATGGAAGACTCCAGTGCACCGGGGGTTGAATCAGGGATGGAGAGTGGGCGTAGCCTTTCTGTGTTGGATCCCGACTCTGGCAAGGTGGGTTCTTTAGACATGTTGGATCAGTGGGTGAAACATAATCGTTTTTCCCTTTGTCTAAGCTGGGTAACGAGATGGGTATTGAGTTTAGGGAAGGGGAAGATCGAGTCGAGGTTTTTAATGACTACCATGAAGTGGTGGTACAGCCGAGGTCAATGGCTTCTGTTGGTTTTAGTCATAATGATTCTGGGCTTCTTTTCCTGCCGTGGGACATTAGTGGAACCGATAATTGTGGTGGTGGTAGTGGGGTGAAAGATAACTGTCTTTTGGAGTGTAATCCTTTGACTCAGTGGGACCCCAATACACTTGGTGAGGTGGTGATGATTCAGGATGATGCAGAAGGGGCTCAGGTGGCAGAAATTGAACCAAATTCAAGTTAGGTGTCCCAGCTGATGAAAGATTTTTGTAATATGGTGGGTTTTCCTATTGTGAAACATGACGCTCATTGTTTGGCTTTGTTTTGCCTTCTTGAACAGGAATGTCTCAAGGTGATCGATGTTGGGGCGCCTAAGCAACCTACAAACTCAGGGTCACGGGGTCTTAGGGAGCTTAAGGGGCTTATTTCTAATGTTAATTACAATGGTGTCTCTTCTAGGAGTAGGAGCAGAGCTCTTTCGAATGCTGTAGGGGTTGTTGGTAGTTTTAAATGAATTTGCGCCTACTTTCTTGGAACGTAAAGGGGCTTAACAATCCCTGGAAGAGACAGGTTTGTAAGAATCTTCTAAAAGAGTGGAAATGTGATATTGTTTATTTTTCAAGAAACGAAAGTAGCTTCTATTAACACTGCTTTTGTACGAAGTTTATGGGGAAGTCCTTTCATTGATTGGGATGCTTTGGATGTTGTCCAGACTTCGGGAGGGGTCTTGCTGGTTTGGGACAAGAGGGTTTTTGAAAAGATGGATGTTATTGTTGGACAGTTTTCTGTCAGTGTCTTATTGAGAGGGGTGGTGGATGACTTAGTTTGGGCCTGTACAGGTGTATATGGCCCCAATGATGATGGACATCGGTCTTGTTTGTGGGAGGAGTTATTACGGGTGCGCAGTAGTTGGCCAATGGCATGGTGTTTAGTAGGGGATTTTAATATTATCAGGTACCCAAGTGAAAGACTTGGCTGTGAGTCGTTCAGCCTTGCTATGTTTGCCTTCTCGAACTTTATAGAGAGTAACTCTTTAGTTGATCTATCGTTAGAGGGGGCTTCCTTTACATGGTTTAGAGACTCTAGTATCCCCTCTATGTCATGAATTGACAGGGCTTTGGTTTCTCTAGATTGGGAGGAACATTTTGGGAATATATCCCAACGGATGCTTCCTCGTGTTATTTCAGATCACTATCCGCTTTTGTTGGAAGCTAGTGTTGTTCGACGAGGCCGAAGTGCCTTTAAATTTGAAAACATGTGGCTGCAAGCTGAGGGTTTTGTTGATAGAGTTCAGCAATGGTGGATTGGTTACAGTTTTACAGGCTCTCCAAGTTTTATTTTGGCACAAAAGTTGAAGGCTTTGAAAGCAGATTTTAAAAAGTGGAACAGGGAGGTGTTTGGTGATTTGGCTTTTAGAAAAAGAATTTGCTAACTAAACTTATGGGTTTAGATGCTAGAGAGGAGTCGGTGAGTCTATCGAATGAGGATCAGATTTGTCGCATTCAGCTCAAAGGGGACATAGAACATTTGGCTTCTCTTGAGGAAATTTCTTGGAAACAAAAGTCTCGTGCTTTGTTTATGAAGGAGGGAGATAATAATACTCGTTTCTTTCATAGATTAGCAAATTCCCATAGAAATGCTAATTTGATTAAGAGGTTAGAGGTGGAGGGTGTTCTTTATGAGGATGAGGCTGATGTGCGCTCTTAGTTAGTTCTCTTCTACCAGGGTTGTATGAGGAAACTGAGGTAAGGCGTCCTACTATGGATGTGTTAGATTTTGCAGACATTGAAGAGGAAGAGAGGTTGTCCTTAGAGAAGGAATTCTGAAGGAGGAAGTCATCCAGGTTTTAAGGGAGATAGAGGCTGATAAAGCCCCTGGTCCTGATGGTTTCACCATGGCTTTTTTTCACAAATGTTGAGTGTTATGGAAAAGATGTCATGGATTTCTTTGATTACTTTCATCGGCACTCTGTGTTTGAACAGTCTTTGAATGCTTCGTTTCTCACTTTAATTCCCAAGAAGTGTAATGCTATTAACATTAAGGACTTTCGCCCCATCAGTTTGGTGGGTAGTGTGTACAAGCTACTATCCAAGGTGTTGGCTAATAGGTTAAGGGCAGTTTTGGATAATCTTATCTCTGAGTCTCAAAATTCGTTTGTTGGGGGTAGGCAGATTCTAGATTCAGTACTTATTGCAAATGAATGTATGGATAGCAGGTTGAAGAGTAGATTACCGGGTGTGGTTTGCAAGCTTGATATTGAAAAAGCTTATGACCATGTGAACTGGGAGGCCTTGTTTTATTTGTTGGGCCGGATGGGTTTTGGGTTGAAATGGAGGGGGTGGATTAAGGCTTGTGTTACTTCTATCCGTTTTTCAGTCCTGGTAAATGGTTCCCCTGAAGGTTTTTTTGGTAGTTCTCGTGGATTGAGACAAGGGGATCCATTATCCCCGCTTCTGTTTCTTTTGATAATAGAGGTTTTGAGTAGACTATTGAAGAAGACAAAGGAGTGTAATCTTATTTGGGGTTTTCATGTGGGCTTTGTGAACTCTGTTGGTGTGTGTATCTCCTATCTGTTATTTGCTGATGACACTATCTTATTTTGTGATGCCTCTAGGGAATAGCTATTGTCCATAATGTTGGCGTTGTCTTGTTTTCAGGCCTTTACGGGTTTGAAGGTCAATGTTGGGAAAAGTGAGATTGTCCCTGTTGGGGAGGTGAATAATCTAGATGCATTGGCTAATATTCTTCAATGTAAAGTGGGCAGTTTGCCTATGAAATATTTGGGGATGCCGTTGGGGACTTCTTTTAAGACAGCTTCGATTTGGAATCCTATTTTGGAGAAAATGGAGAGGAAACTATCTGGGTGGAAGCGTCTCTATTTATTTAAGGGTGGTAGGCTCATGTTACTAAAGAGTACTCTCTCAAGCCTCCCAACGTACTATTTATCTCTTTTTACTATTCCTAAATCTGTGGCTGCTAGATTGGAAAGTATTTAGAGGAACTTTCTTTGGGGGGTCTTCTGAGGGGAGTTTCAAATATCCTTTGGTGGCTTGGGAAAAGGTGTGTTTACTCGTCGAGATGGGTGGTTTAGGGATAAGAAGTGTGGTGTCTTTTAATCAAGCTTTATTAGGGAAATGGTTATAGAGATATGGTCATAAAGTTTCCCATCTTTGGCGACGAGTTATCTTCACAAAATATGGTGAGGGTCAAAGGGGGTGGTGTACTAAAGTGTGCAGGAGGACTCATGGGTGTGGACTATGGAGAAGCATTAATGGAGGGTGGGAGAGCTTCTCTAAGTATCTGTCATTTGTAGTGGGTGAAGGCACTCGTATCCGCTTTTGGCATGATAGGTGGATTGGTGATAATACTTTAAAAGATCTCTATCCTGAGCTCTATGTGTGCTCAGTGGTCAATGATGCTTGTATCTCTAAGGTTTTGTGGATTCCATAAGGTGTACTATTAGAGTATGAGATTTAAGGTTTTATAGAGCTTTTGAAGATTGGGAGCTAGTTGCATCTTATTCTCTATTCTAGCTTATCCAAACTCGTATTCCTCGGGTGATAGGAGTGATACTCTTGGCTAGCAGCTAAAAGGTGATGGTAAGTTTGACATCTGGTCTTATTACCATGCGATTTGGGGTGCTTCGAATTCTTTGTTTCCTTGGAAGGTTGTTTGGAAACCAAAGATTCCTAGGCAAGCGGTGTTCTTTTTGTGGACAATTGCACATGGTTGGATCCTCACTTTGGATAATCTAATGCTTAGGGGTCGCCCGTTGACTACTTGGTGTTGTATGTCTTGTTGTGATGGGGAGTCGGTTGACCACCTTCTTCTTCATTGTCCTGTTACTCATTCCCTATGGACTTTTATGCTTCAAGCTTTTGGTATTCATTGGGTTATGCCAGGTTAAGTGGCGGATTTGTTATCTTGTTGGCATTAGTGGCTTGGGAAACATAATTCGGACATTTGGAATTTGGTTCCAGGGTGCTTAATGTGGATTATGTGGTTGGAACGAAATCGTCGTTCCTTTGAGGATAATGAGAAGACTTTGGATGAGTTAAAAGTTTTATGCCAACGTAATCTTTTGGAGTGGTCTCGTTGTTGGGGTTTTACTGATTGTTCTTCTCTCTCTGAGTTTATGCTTTCCCTTAGCTTAGTTTCCTGATTACTCTTTTTATTGTATTGTTTGTTCTATTTTTTCTTGTTGTTCATCATCATGAACAACTTGTACTTTTCCTCATTTTCTCATTAATAATAGTTTCCTGATTACCTATCAAAAGGTAGGGGTGTGCTCGGTTCGGTTTCGGTCGGTTTGTATAGGTATGGCCAACCGAAACCGAATATTTCGGTTTGTGAAAATCTCAACCGAAACCGACCGAAATGACTGGAAAACCATCGGTTTCGCCGTTTCGGTGTATATCGGTTTCAGTCGGTTTCGGTCGGTTTTCGATTTTCCAAACAGAGGGTTATTGAGATTTTCAAAACCCTAAATTTAATCACATATAAAAAACAAAGTGATAGAGTAACACAGAGAGAGCAGAGAAAGAAAAATTTCCAATAATATTTGTTCAACAATTTACAGTATCACATACAGATTCCAACAAAAAATTGAAAAATGAAAATATTTTGAATTAGCAAAAGGTCCAGAGAGAACTTTACCGTTGTTGAGGACATGTGACTTAGAGAGAAGAGAAAGGCATGGCCAGGGTCCAAGCCTCCATCTCTCAAGCCCTCACCCTCTATCTCCGATCTCACTCCGCAGCGAGCTCGAGGCCCAGAGGCAACGGCGCACCACGAGGCTCTAGAGCGTCTGAAAGCCCTTCGTCAGGGCGGATCCTGCCGATTGGAGTCCGGCGCCGGCGTAGAGATCCAGATCAAGCTGGAGAAACCGATTTACGACACCGTCGAAGAGGACGAGTACGATGCACTCGTGGCCAAGCGGCGAGAGGAGGCTAGGGATTTTATTGTCGACGACGATGACCTCGGCTACGGCGACGAGGGCGAGGAAGAGGACTGGTCCAAGTCCAGCCTCCCTTTATCATCCGGTGAGTCGGACGGCGAACCAGAGAGGCCGAAGCGGAAGAAGGCAGAGAGAATGATAGAGAGAGACAGAGAGAAAATTGAGAGAAAAAAATGGGGGAAGGGGCGGCTGAAGAAAGAAAAGGAAAAAATAAAGAGGGTATTTACGTATTTATGCAACTAGGGTTTTAAAAAATTAAGTAGAAAAAAATACTCGTCCTGCGGGAAGGCTCGAACCTGGGATCAGGAAGCTAAACCAAAAGGAACATACCATTAAGCCACTGAGCAGCTACGTTTTATTGATACATAAATATATATATATATTCGGTTAGTTCGGTTCGGTTTCGGGTGAAAAAATCCAACACCGAAACCGAAACCGAAAATTTCGGTTTTAAAAAAATGAAACCGAAACCGAACCAAACCGAAACCGAACCGAAAATTTGACAACGGTTCGGTCGGTTTCGGCCGGTTTGTTCGGTTCGTCGGTTTTTTGCACACCCCTATCAAAAGGTAACTAGGAAAATGACGCCTTCCAAGTAAAAGTCACTAGAGTAAAGGATGTCATGTTTCAATCTCAATGTAGCAATTAGCATGAATCCAGTGTTGGGCCTATTGTAAGTTGTTCTACCCTGAGATGCCCTTTTAATTTGTCTATTTTGTTGTGATTCGAGCAACTGAAGGAATTTTCTTGTTTTACTATACGCGGATGTTGTCTCTGCAATCAGAGAGCAAACTTACTAAAAGTTATGATTAAAACTGTAACTATATTGTCCCATTCTAATAATTATATGCATCTAATCTTCATATGTGTTGATTTTTTCCCATAAATAGAAAAACTGAAATGTTGACAGAGCATCTAAAAAATTTGGCTTCAAGCTGTGTTGAAAATATGTGGTATGGTCTTCTTTATAGTGTGTTCGCTAGCAGTGCAAGTAAATTTGTAACTTTTGGGTGATCCTGGACAACTTTTATAATAGTCATGCAGAAAATGTAATTTCTTTGAAGGTTCTACCTCATACTTTTTTCCGTTATTATTATTATTTATTACTATATTAATTCAAGGGCAAATTGCTCCTTTCCACACCATGTTTACACTTAACCCTCAAAACTGTTGAAACACATGATTGAGTGAGCCCCTAAAGTTATCACTTTGTTTTAATGTCTCTCCTGCTGTCTATTTTGGTGTTAAGTATGATAAAATTTAGTATTGAAAAACCAATTTACCCATTTCCAAAACAAATGATAGATGAGTAAATTGGTCTTTTAATGCTAAATTCTGTCAGACTTATCAGCAAAACAGACAATAGGGGGTGAGTGTAACATATTTTTAAAAACAAACAATAGCGGGTAAGTGTAACATATTTTTAAAATTGAATAGTTGATTGTGCATTTGATATTTCAGGGGGTTGAGTGTAATTGGGTTGATTGTTTATAGTTTCGTGAGTTGTAAATTGAAATTTTCTTTTCCAGACTTTAGTAGTGAGTTGTTTGAAGTAGATTGTTAAGGAATGGAAGCTATGGTTGTTAATGGGGAGGAAGTGCTTTCTCTCACTCAAAATTTAATTATCTAGCCTTTGAGTGTATTGCTCTTCTTCACTAATTCATTTTAGTGGCAAGTTTGTTTTGACTGTGTAGCTTGAGGGGGGGGGGGGGGGGGGAGGAAAGGAACTTGATGGGTGAGGTTTCATGGTTAGATGAAAAGGAAGGTGCCCAAGAGCATACTAATGAAGAAAGGAGTAAGAGAGAGGAAATGTAGTCTGAGTTAGAGTGACTCATTACCATGGAAGAGAGTTCTTGGCAACAAAAATCAAGAGTCCTTTGGCTCAAGGAAGAGGACAATAATACAAGGTTTTTCCATTGGATGTCGAATTCTCATAAAAGGTATAATCATTTGGGGTTCCTGGAGGTAAGTGGGTCAGTTTTTGAGGAGGATTCATAGGTGAGGGGTCAAGTGATGAATTTCAACAAGCTTGTGTCAAGAAATAGAAGAATGGAAACCTATAATTGATGGGTGATGTTTCAAGGTTAGATGAAAAGGAAGGTGCCCAGGGGCATACTAATGAAGAAATAGAAGAGATTTCTTGGCAACAAAAACCAAGAGTCCTTTAGCTCAAGGAAGAGGACAATAATACAAGGTTTTTCCAGCGAATGCCAAACTCTCATAGAAGGTATAATCATATGGGGTCCTGGAGGTAAGTGGGTCGGTTTTTGAGGAGGATTCATAGGTGAGGGGTCAAGTGATGAATTTCAACAAGAAATAGAAGGATGGAAACCTACAATTGATGGATTAGATTTTTATACTATTGAGGAGGTTGAAGGAAGTTTGCTTGAAAGGAGGTTTGAGAATGAAGAAATTTTGCTAGTGAGGGACCTTCAAGGGGGTAAAGCACCATGGCGTGATGGGTTTACTATGAATTTTTTCTAGCATTGTTGGAGGGTGGTAGAAATGGATGTGTTGGCGTTCTTTGAGGAATTCTATGAGCATGGTAAGTTTGATGCATCCTTTATAGCATTAATCCCTAATAAAAATAATGCTTTCAGTATAAGAGACTTTTTGGCCTATTAGCCTAGTCGAGATTGTATATAAGATCCTTGCTAAGGTGTTGATGAATAGGTTGAAAGGTTGTTGGACACGCGTATTTCTAAGTCTCAGAATGCATTTGTGGGAGGAAGGCAAATTATGGACTCTGTGCTTGTTGCAAATGAATATGTGGATAGTAGGCTTAAAGTCATCTTTTAGGAATCATTTGCAAGTTGGATATTGAAAAAGCCTATGATCATGTTAATTAGGAGCTCTTCTATTCGTCAGAGAGGATTTGATTTGGTAGTAAATGGAGAGGGTGGATCCATATGTGCATTTCCACTATTGGTATTGGTGAAGGTTCTCCTGCATGCCTTTTTGGCAGTTTGAGGAGTTTTCACCAAGGAGATCTTGTATTTTTGTTACATTTCCTCTAGTTATGGAGGTGCTGAGTAGGATGTTAAGGAGAATGGAGCACGTTGGCCTTATTAAGGTTTTTAGGGCAGGTAATGGGGATGTTGATCCTTTATCTCTGTTACTTTTCCTATTGTTGGGTTAAAATGAATTGACCCCTTGCAAATTAATTAATTACCCAAGTTAATTAATTAGTCAAATCACATACAATGGCGTGGCAGCACAAACAAATTACTAAATAACTAAATGTAGCGGAAAATAAATTTGACACAGGTGATTTGTTTACGAATGGGGAAAACCACCGAGGCAAAACCCTACCGGGTGAGTTTAAGGTCACCACTTCCGAGAATCACTATTATCAATCACAAGCGATTACAAGTATGAGGAATCTTACTAAACCCTTTAGTCTATCCCGAAATACTAACCTACAGTTGAACCCTTAACCCAATACCTAATTGGACTTGTATTGTAGCGACAATCTCTCCGTTCAATGCACGAATCCTAGTACGTGACTAACCAATGATGCACGGATCTCAGTACATGACTAACACACCAACTTAAGGAAGATTGTTGGCTGGAAAGTTCTTTAGTTCATCAACAATGAAGATCAGGAAGTTCCTTGGTCACAAAACCCTTGACATAAAGACGCAGTAGTTTCTACAGAGAGAATGATGAACTAGAGCAATTTCTACCTCCGGTCACAATATGCATGCATTATCACTTTGCATCACCTTGTGACGACCCTTAAAATAATCCTTATATATGTCTAGGGTTGTGAGAAAAGAAATTCTACACAAATACTCAAGGATATGCGTGTAATTAGATCTGGAAAATCTAATTTCATAATTCTCGACAAATACAACTTGTGTCGAGCTTGTGTCAAGCTTCAACATTAAATCTCGATAGAAGCCTTTCTGTCAAGATTGTTGTCAAGCTTTAATGAACAACACTTCCTTCACTTGTTTTGGGTCAGACTTGCATGGTTTCAATACTTAACTTGAACACTTGTTTCTTGAAGTATTAAACCCATCCTAGATCTACTCAATTACAAGTAAAATGCGTTTTGTCAAAGGATTAACCAATTACATAAATATTTCCCTAACACCTACTAGTTATGGAGATGCTTAAGAGGATGGAGGATGTTGGCCTTGTTAAGGATTTTACGGCCAGTAATGGGGATGTTGATGGTTTATGTGTTTCTCACCTATTATATGCGGATGATACAATCTTGTTCTATGATGCTAGTACCATAAAAATTCTCTACATTCAGTTGTTGATGACTTGTTTTGAGGCGGTGGCTAGCGTGAAGGTTAATTTGAGCAAGAGTGAGATGGTCCAATAGGAGTGGTGGAAAATATGATCGCTCTTGCTGATTTATTGCGTTGCAGGGTAGGGAGACTTCCATTGACTTATCTTGGGATGCCACTCACAGTCAGAGCTTCTTTTAAGTCTAAATCAGTTTGGAACCCCATATTGGGGAAGTATGGGCATAGGTTAGCAGCTTGAAGGAGGCTTTACCTACCAAAAGGGGGTTGGTCGACCTTATTTAAGATTACATTTTTGAGTTTATCTATGTGTTACCTTTCCTAATTTACCATCCCCACGAGTGTGGTAACCTAGGAAGCACAAATACTCCATTTTTGTTCAAGTACGAGTATCCATATTCGATACCTCTCGGATACTCTTTCATGCGTGTCCCAAATTTTTTTTTTTTTTTTTAAATGTGTCTATACATCTGGGATATGCCATTGATATGGTCGTAACCCTACCCTTCTATCATGAGAGATAGGCCAAACCTATGAGGATTTTTACTTATATTTTTTATATATTGGTTTTAATGTTGAACTCTTGTCTAGTTATTTTTTGTTTGCTCTTTTGGATCTTGGTTATATTCTAAACATCATTTGATGGACATGGATTCACTTTATTATCCATTATTTCTCTTAATTGATATATGCTTAGCAATATATGAAAACAAATTCTTAATAATATACAAAAAAACATATATATATATATAAATATATTTAATAATTAATTAATACAAGTATTCCCACCGTATTGTAACCTAGTTTTTCATGAATTGATGTATTGTTGTATCTATATCGTACCATACCCATGCTTCATAGGTAATAACACAGGAATTTCTTGTGGGGTGGTTTAGGGGAGAATTTTAAACATCATTGTTGGTTTAGGATAAGTTTTGCACTCTTATTGCTGATGGGGGGTTGGGGATTAGGAAGCTTGCAACTTTTAATCAAGCATTGTTAGGGAGTGGTTGTGGAGGTTTGGAGTAGAGGAGACACAATTATGGAGGCATGTAATAGCTGCAAAGGTTGGAGAGGTGTGGGGTGGTGGGACCATGAAAAACCAATTCGTGGCTCTTATAGGTGTGGTGTATGGAGGAGTGTTAATATGGGTTGGGATAAGTTTTTGCAGAACATTCAATTTGTAGTAGTTTTTGGTGACCAGGTTTGTTTTTGTCATGACTGTTGGTGTGGTGAACAACCCTTAAAGATGGATATGATAATTCCTCTAGTTTTGAAGCTTTAGTGGCGTCTTTGTTGGTGAGGCAAACTATGGGGGTGATGAGGAGCTGGGATGTCAGATTTGTTCAGTCTTTTAATGATCAGGAGTTAGATTTGGTGTCCTCATTCCTCCAACTTCTAGAGTCTCACATTCCCATTAGCGAGGGTGGTGCTCAGGTAAGGTGGAAACTTAAAAGGATGGGGATTTTGATATTCATTCTTTCTATAATGTTTTAAGGGGCTCCAATGCTTTTTGATTCCCTTGGAAAGGCATTTAGGGTGTGAGAGCACCACAGAGGGTCTTCTTTTAGTGTGGACAATGGCATGGGGGAAGATTCTTACTTGTGATAATTTCATTAAGAGAGGTTACACTTTAGTGGGTGATGTTGGATGTGTTGGTGTAGTGAGGAGATGGTGGACCACCTTTTGATTCATTATATGGTTGCATACAATCTGTGGAGCTTTGTGTTTAGATGTTTTGATATTCATTGGGTCTTATTGAGGAAGGTGATGGATGTCATGTTTAATTGGAGGAATTGGGTAGATAAGCATTTTTTCGGCTATTTGGAATATGGTTCTTTTGTGTTTGATGCAGACTATTTGGAGGGAAGGTAATCGGCATACATTTGAAGATGTGGAGTGTATGGGGTCAAAAACTTTTTCTTTCTCTTTTTTTGATTGGTCTTGTGCATGGGGCTTTACTCATTGTGGTTCTATTGCTACTTTTGTCGACTGATTGTCATTTTTACACGATCCTTTTCCTTGTAATTCTTTTAGCTCCTCTTTGCACATGAAGTAGTCTTTTCTCAAAAAAAAAATTCATTTTGTGAACTTGAAATGCATTGAAAAACATAAGAAAAGTGATTTGTGCTGCATTCCATAAATAAGGCCCTTTCAATGAGGGGTGGTTTTTGGGGAAGGAATTGAAGTGTAAATATAGAACTCTCTGCAGTTGATTAGTATCAGAAATTTTAATGGTCCATGGAAAGAGGGTGACAAGAGTTTTAAATTACTTAGTGGCCTTGAAGACTTCATGTCTAGTATTACCATTGCTGCTGAATTGGCCTTGAAGAATCTTTCTGGCATGGTTTATTGTGAGAATAAGCCACAAAGATTATATTTTCAAACCTGTGTTGTGCATAAGTTCACAAGGGAAAAAATTTAGTAAAACATTGTAGGATGGGAAGAAAAATGTAATTAAATCCTAGTCTGTGGGATCAGTGCAGCAACTGGGAGTTGGATGGACAGCTTTATATAATCTTTGTTGGAATGAATGTTGGATGAAATTCTCACAGCCGATTGTTGAGTAAGGGGTATGTAGATCTAGCCAAAAGGATAATATATGAACAAAGAAAATTGTATCCAGTGCAGGGTTTTTTCTGAGTGGAGATTGTTGTGCTTGATTTAGCATATAGGTTTTGAATATTAGTAGAGGCTTTTAAGATTGGTGTTGTCTGATAGAGCCTCCCCCCACTTTTTTGCTTTCAGGAACTTTTTTGGTTGGAAATGAGTTGGTAGGTCCTAGTGCTTCATCGCTTTCCTTTCTCTTTTTGTATACCTGATATGCAAATATGTTGTATACTTTTTCTTTGGTATAAATTAGTTATGGTATTGGAACCATGACTACTATGTCTAGCATCCTTTTAAGCCATGCTAGGAATCTAATTAGATTCTGATGCTTCTTGACTGTGTTTGGATTGGAGTTGGTCTAAGAGTTTGAGAGTTCTGTAATTATTATCAGATCTTAAATAACGCATTACACAAGATAGGGAAATGAATTAAATAGACAAATTGCTGTTTATGACAGAGAAATGATGTAAAATAAACAAAATATTGAGGCTTTTAGTTCTGTAGGTCTTGCTAGAAAATAATAACTTGCAGGAGAGAGAGATAGACGCTATTTATGATCGGTTACCAAAACACAGCTATGCCGGACTCAACCCGATTCAGAGAATCTATTGCAAAATTGAAAAGTAATTTCCAATTATATTCAGTCAAGGTTGCTTTCGAAAAGTACCAAAGAGCATTTGGATTTTAGTGGATAAACTTTTACACATTATTTCTTTTTATGGTAATTTTTGTTTTATTTACCAATCCACTTCACCACCTTTATTTTTGTGTCATGTCCAACTCCCCACCACCCAATGCCATTCAATCCTTCCGCTGCTCTAGTACACCTGAAATAATTAATTCTAAATTTCTCACAATATATGCATAGAATTTTTATTTTACTCAAATTTTTTTCACAGGCTTGCTGCAGTATTCATCATATTGGTTCTTGTTTCAGATGATCACTCCATATTCAATGAAGGTCGTATCTAATGTACAAAGCTCTCACTATTTGCAAGGTCTAGGAGAGTTGATTATAGGCAATGTTACACCTTTCTTTTTTAGGCTAATTTCCGGATTTGAATCCTGAACCTGTCAATTTTGGTGGAAGGCACATCGCACGCTCCATATTCAATGTTTCTGAAAATATTTTTGGGCAAAAGGATCATGATGAAGTCTTTGATGGACTCCAAACAGGTGGTTCGTGCCAACAAAATGCTCAATTTTTGACTATGCAAGCCATTTTAACGTTTACTGTTTACATTATGATATAAAACTCAATCTTGTTTATTATAAAAGGAAACTCAGAAGACCTGCACTATTTATAGATAAATATGTGATATTCAAGTAAAATGCTCAAAAGTTGTTATTTCAAATTTTCTTCAATCTCATACTGGCTAAATTGCTAAGCAAAAACTGGTTGACTTCTTTAGAAACAGAAGAACCAAAACTAGAAAGAGGATAATATAATAACTTTGACCTCCATCTTAGCCAAGCAGATCCATAGAACTAGTGGCAGACTGGTTTGAGGACTCAGCTCTGAGATAAGCTGTGTTGCAGGGAACATCATCCAGGTCTCTTAAAGTAGGGAAAGGGCTATTAAGTTGCATATCAGTAAGCATTTGACGAAGTTCTGAAGCTTCCTCCTTCAGCTGAGCATTTTCTTGAACCACCTTGTCATGGGACTCCGAAACATGGTTCAGCTTATCTATGAGCTGGTGGTTCTCATTCCGGAGCCAAACCACCTGTGACCACAGCTCATCTAGGTGCTTCTGCTTGCGCATACGTGAACGGCGGGCGGACTCTCTATTAGATATCATCCTTCTCTGTTTTCTCTCATTGATAAGACTTAGTTGTTGCTCATCAGCTTCATCAGAAGTTGAATTACTGCTGAAAGATGAGGAATGTGGATTTATGTCTTGAAATTGAGGTGGGAGCTGGAAATTGTATAATGGATTAGGGAACTGGTTAAATTGAAATGTGGATGCTGTATTCTGAGTCATGTTAAAGTTAGCTGGGTATGGAGATGGGTTATTTGAAGAGGCTAGATAATGGAGTGCTGTAACCTCACTAGGCTGCATGCCTGGTGAAACCTATTGAGTTAAAGAATTGAAGGGACTTGGTCCTTTTGGAGGGGGAGGTGAATTAGATATAGTTTTTGTTACAAGGAGGAGGGAAGCGTGAGGAGAAGAGGTGTTTTATAGGATGGGAAAAGGTTGAAATGGCCCCCACTCCTGTTAACACTGAGGAAGTTTCTTAAAGCTCAGACCAATGGAACATCATGCAGACCATGTTTTTACTTTCACATGTGGCATTAGCATTACATTGATGTATGTATTGTATGATAATGAACAATTATACAAATTCTTGTATGTTTTTACTCATGCTTGATCCTTTTTTTTTTTTTGAGAAGAAAATGGGTAGAGGGGGGCAATCTGAGTTGGCGTCTTCCACCTAAGTGTGACCATAGTGACACTCTATCCTCTGGGCCCGAGCCTGCAGGAGCAGGGGATCCGAATGAGCCATATCTGTGCACCCAACCCCATCCATATGAGTCATGCTTGATCCATTTATTTAAGTAGTGTTTACATGTGTCCATGCATGCCATGATGCACATATATGGGGGGAGCAATTTGTGATGGTGGATAATCATTTTGAGATCAAATATATGCTTACATCAGAGAGAGAAAGAGGCTGTTCACTTTGTGGAGAGTAATTATTTAAATGGAAGAATGTTTTGGCTAAGAGAGTAATGGAGTTCAAGAACTCAATCTATAATATTGGAGTTTTATTTCCAAGCCAGGTCCATGTTAGATGGTTTTTCACTTAAAAAGGCTCAGCCAATAGCACCATGTGACGTAGGGAAATAGGAGGAAGAAGGTTGGAGAGAAAGGAAAGCTCTTCAGTATTATCCTTAACTAGGAAATGCTATATGAGTTTGATGACTCAAACACCACTTCTATGAGACCAAATATAATAGCTTAACAGGACTTGACCCTAAATTATTTTAATTTTCATGGACCAGTTTGCTTCTCTTTGTGGCATGTTTTGGTACTAATTACAGTCCATGACGACAGGTTAATGAGGTTTGTACCATTTGTTGCCATAAACAAAGTTTATTATTAAGTTAATTGTCACCCACGCAATATTTCTTTATCACACACATGAATGGCCAATGGCATCTGTGTTTTTTAAACTGTGAAATAGAATGAAAAGGAAATGGGTTTGATGTGAATCTTTACCAGATATATGTCAATTTCTTAATTTCCATTTGGTAATATGCATATATTTCAAGAAAAAAAATCATTGGTTTAGTAAAACAAATGAAGCCATCATCACTACATAGGATTGCAAAAATTTTAAAATATTGAAACGACTTCCATTCGAAGCAAAAAAGAGCAAATAAGCTCAGTAAATGACAAATATCACATCAATTCTATATTCGTGTAAAGATGCATTTCCAGAAAGGAAAAATAAAAAATAAAAAATAAAAAATTTGTTCAGCATTTTTATTAGTTGATAGTAAAACTCAATCGGTAAAAGGTTAAACAAATTGTTAGTGGTGGCTCCTTGTTTGTCCAAGTTGTTCTACTTTAATAAAAAAGTGGCCAATAGTTTCTCACTGCTTCTTCTTTTTTAAACATCAGTCTAGTACAACATTTGCTAACCTCTATTTTAATATGGCAATTAAAGTGAGAATCAAGAGAATATGTTCTGGTCTTTTTCCTTAATCATTTAATGTGGTACTATACTAATATTGGATGTTAAAAAATAAATTTTATGTAGTTCAAAATTCTTAGGTATTTTTAGAGCACGGAAAAATGTGAGAGAAGAGAGCACTATTTCTCGTGCTTCGAGAGTATTTAAGAATTACTCGTACAATAGTTAGCGCATTTGTGTAGCAGAGGCATATAAGCTTTGCACCAAAGAGGGTCACATGGATAAAATCCTATTGTCAATTTGATTTACTCAAAATTCAATGAGCTTAGTGCTAAAAATTTCAAGCAAGCATATCCATGTACTAGGGTCAAGTTATGCTACCTCTATTCATGACCATGGAAAGGATTTTTTTTTATGGTCTTAGCCACTCAAGTTAGTGTCACTAAAGTGGAAAAATCTTGCTATATGGTGGTGGGAATGGAAAGTGAGAAAAATGGGTGTACTTTAAAATGCAGTCTCCCACTAAATGAGAAGCTTTCTAATAAATCCATAACCAAAATCTTATTGATGCAAAATGCTCTTCCTCTACACACCTGAGGATGGATCTGGTTGAGTGGATTGAATGGTCAACAATATCATTAGACAGATTAAGACCCCTCTTTCCCTTCTTGTCTTGTGCTTGTTCTTTTCCTTTTTCCGTTCTCCCTTTTTATTTTTTTATTTTTTAATTTCCCCTCTATTTCCCTAAATTCTTTTTTACATTTGGTATGTAGTTGAAGACTTACATTGCGTCTTGTCCAATTGTACTTTTAGAGTATACCATAAAAATAAATCATATTAAATGATCGATGTTGCACCAACTAAACATTCCAAGCTGATTTTTTTTTCTTTTTTTTCCGTCTATGAAATACGTTTATTCGAAAAGAGCAAAACTAAACAGAGGTAAAGGGTAGAAAAAGAGGGGTTTTACCTCCATCTCTATTTCAAGAACAAAACAAAGGTCTAGAATGGATGATATGGGGGATCTACCCCGAAATATTACAAAAAAAACCATTTAGCAATAGAGAGGAACCGATCAAGTAGAAAGAATAAGAGAATATACTCAGAGCATAGCTTTTGTTCAACATGCTGTAATGTGTGTAGATAGACTTTGTACTTCTTATGTTATAAATAATCTCGAGGGCAATACACCTCTTTTGATGTAACTAGACTTGATTTGGTTTTTGTTTCTATAATATATGCTCTCCTATTTTATCTTTAAAAAAAGAAAAAAAAAAAAAGCAAAGAGAGTGGTTATATATGTAGCCGGAGGATAACATTTAGTGCGTCTCCTTCACACACACACAAAATTATGTTGGTTTTGTAACGTGTTGAAAATTGACCCTAGATATATGATGCAATTTAATATCTCAAAAGTTTATTTAATATCCTTTTAGACTTTAAAAATGAAATCAATGATTCCATTTTTTTGGGGGTAATAAAAAGATAGTATATTAAAAGACTGGAAAATGAATTTCATAATACACATTAGATCAGTCTATGCGTCTTTAAACCCTAGACTTCCCATAAATATACAAAATACAAAGATCTAGGGCAAGTCCAATACAAGCAAAAAGCATGGTTATTGTTCACGCCCTAAAAAGCTAAACCATTGACACACTTGTTTGCTTCCCATTAGATACCTACCAAGATCTAGCTAGAATACTCTTGCAATCAGAAATTAAAAGCATTAGAGGTGAAGAAGAAGATGTGGCTTTAGTAGGAAACTTAAAATCTTGTAATGAATCTGTTTAAAGGAACATATTGCAATAGCCTAGATCCTAGACAAGGAACAAGTCGACCTTGACAACCCATAGTTCAGCAATAAGGCTAGTGGTAGTAAGCATTGGTAGCAACTTTGCCTATTTTAGGGTAAATGGTCAATTAGGTAAAGCAAAACCAACGATCACTTAAAAAAAAAAAAAAAAAAAAAAAAAAAAAACCTACATCAGCCTCTCTACCAAATTGAAACTATTTTTGGCTACTAGAGAAAAAAATATGATCAAAGGCTTTATCCAGATCTAAATTTGCTGCCAAAGCTTCTATTTTTCCCTTCTTTTTCGTGAACCAATGTAACACTTCTTGAATAATAAAATTATCATCCAAATTAGGGTGATAAGGCCGACATAATAGCGTGCAAGGGAATGTATGGTTTCAATATTTTGAGCGATCCGTCTTTTGTATAAGATCAAACAACTTTGTGCAATGCAAATTTTTTTCACAAGATTTTTTGTGCGTAAATTGTACCTTTTCACCCCAAACTAATTTTCTGATTACAATTTAATTCCCTAAACTATTGAAACGCACGATTCGACCTCCCAATTTAAAAAATATATTAAACTTAAATCCCCATCGTTTGTTTTTCTATTTATTCTAACAGAATTTAGAATTGAAAGACTAATGCACCCTTTAGCTGTTTATTTTGGAGAGAGGAATAAATTGGTCATTTAATATTAATTCACATCAAACTTAAAACCAAAATAGACACAGTAAAGACATTGAAACAAAGTTATAACTTTGAGAAGTCAATTGTGTGTTTCGCTAGTTCAAAGAGTTAAGTGTAATTAGGGTGATAATTTAAAGTAAAAAGGTGTAATTAACCTCTTCTTTTTCCTTATTGCTTTTTTACTTTCTTTCTTTTCTTGTAGCCAAAAATAGTTCCTACTTGAATTGTCAAATCTAGGATCATGCGGAACAATAAGGTACAATTATTTTGGTCAATTTAAATAAAGCATGGAAATGCAGGCATACATAATATTTTTTTACTAAATTCTCAAATCAAATTTCTCTAGGTCTCAAACTTTTCACTTGCACACCCAAAACACACTCAAAAATATTAAATAAAAATAAAAAATAAAACAAAGAAAATAAGAAATTGCACTTTGTTTTATTTGTAACTAGCTTATTTCACGGTCTTCTTAATTTATAAGTTTTTTGGTTCTAATTTTTCAGATTTTGACTAGGAAAAAATATTAATAAAAAATTTATTTCATATTCAGCAATTTTCAATTCATTTCTCTTTAAAATTTAAGCCTAGATGAAACATCTATGCACAATATATAAAGTTAGCTGGAATCCTAAATATTAAACAAGAACTAGCGGTTTAAGTGATAAGTGATAACCCAATAATAATAACATGGGCAAATTACAACTTAGCTACCTTTGGTTTGATCAAAATTTAAATTACCTACCTGTGATTTGAAATTTGACACTTTACCCACCTGAGGTTTGACCTAAATTTAAGTTACTTACCTGTTGTTTGAAATTTCATGATGCAAGTGTTCCGCTAGATTCTTTTTATCTTATTTGATCTTGAATTTTTATGTTTGTTGTATTTTTGGAAGAGAGAGACATAAAAATGGAGTAAAATTACCTGTTTAGCCATGTTTTTAACAAAAGTGAGTTATTGAACTCTAACTTAGCTAATATCATATGGGTAAAGTGTCAAATTTTAAACTACAGGTAGACAACTTAAATTTCTATCAAACCACAAGTAGGTAAGTTGTAATTTGCCCTAATTACATTCATGGTGATGTCTCATGTCTATAATTTGAATCTCATCTCTACCTCTATCTCTCCCACTATTGGTTGTGCATTTTTTAGCATAGCCCTACATCAATAATTTGATACAAATATTTGTTAATCTGAATTATTTGAAATCCATAAATAAGCTTCAAAGAATGGTCTTTTCTATTTTATACTATAATATAAATATAATAAGCTTTTAAAATATCAAGCTTAAGACCTTAGGTAATCTTAATAAAATAAGGATTAAATTTCCATATAATACCTATAAGTTAACAAAGTCTTATGTCAAACGATATAATAAGAATATGCAGTTATGCACTTGAAAATGTATATATAAAGTCAAAACTGGACTACACCTAGGTTGGGTAAAGTTCTACTTATTCAAATTGACTACATGTCATAATAGAAGTATAGGATTAGTCAAAACTTATTTGCCCACTCTCACAGCAACTGTTTATGACCAAAATCTATAAGGTTTGTTTGATTTTTTTTTTTTTTAAATTAAAAACAAACATACAAGAGAGAGGAGACGGGAATTTTGACACAAAATCTATAAATTAGTACAGACCTTCATATATATATATATATATAAACAAAATCTATAAATTAGTACAGACCTTCATATATATATATATATAAAAGCTTAAGGGCAATGTAAAATTTTGTCACTTTATTAAAGAATGGTTAAATTTAATCACTTTATTAGTCACTACCAAAACAATTAAATATTAAATAAAAGTAAAATTAAACCAAAGTCATAAAACAGAGAAGAACTGTATTGGGAAATCAAAACATCAAAATGTTTCCTATAAAATAAATAAATAAAAACATCAAAAATGTATCAATCCAAGGTTGTGTTGCCAAAAGCACTTAAACAATTCAACTAAAAGAAGAGTTGCAACCAAAAATAAAACTTAAAATCAAAAATCCATTGCAGAGATAGGAAAAACAATTTTAAATAATAAGAAATTTGAAAAGAGAGAGAGAGTAACATTTTATTGTTTTTTGAGCAAAACACTGAATGAATAGGAGAGCGGTATACATGGAAATTTATTGGGGAGAAGAAGAGTAAAAAATTGGAGAGGAATGGTTGGAGAAAGAGTAATGCTAAGGTGGGGGGAGAAGAAGAGTTAACAAAGGGAAAAGAAAAGTTGGAGGAAATATAATAGTAAGGTGAGCAATAATGGGAAGAAGAAAAGTTAAGAAAGGCTTCTTCTTCTTCTTCTTCTTTTTTTTCTTTTTTTTTTTTTTGGTGAGAAAAATTAAGAAAGGCTTCTAATATGATATAACATGATATTAGAAAAATTAATTGTTGATGTTCTATTATTATACATTGTATAGATATCGTTTGTAATTTAATAGGGAGGTGAGTTTCATCATACACCAGAACCACCTATTAAGGCTATTATTGATATATATATATATATATATATATATATATATATTGTTGGTCATGTTTAAATGCTAAAAAGTCTAACCCTTCCCCCTCAAAAAAAAAGAAAAAAAAGAAGTGTAACCCTTTATGAAAAAGAGCATTCGATGCATTTTTTTAGATAAAAATTTATAAGTTTTCAAATTTTCCTCTTTAATTTAAACCCAAGTAAAATTCTTGTGCTTCTTCACACACACACACACACCAAAAAAAAAAAAAAAAACTCGTGAAATTCCTTCAACAAAAAAAAAAGCTAGTGAAATTAAATAATAAAGAAGAGAGAAGGTTGATTACTTAATTATTCAAGGTAGATGTTTGATGATTGCCTTACCAAGATATTAATTAGTTCTTGGTGTAAGCGGGAATAGAACCCCGGATCTTTTATTCGATAACAAGATATTTTACCAGTTAAGCTAACTGAAATCCACAAAGGTTTATTACCCTTTTTTTTTTTTCAAAAAGAAATACACACACAAGAGAAAAGGAAAGATGTTCTAACACAAATGCACATCACAAATTTCAATCAAAAGCCATGGTAGATAGGGATGACAATTTCACCCCGCCCTACCCCGCCTCCCCCCCCACCCCACCCTGCTTGACTCGCCCCTCCTCGCTTTGCCTAGCACAAGTTTCCCCTGCCCCACAAAGGTGGTGGGGCAGGAATGAGGTGAGATTTTAGCCTTGTACCATGGGGTGGAACGAGAATGGGTTTAGACTTTTTAGACCCACCTCGTCCCTGCCCCACCCTGCGTTGATAAAGGTACAAACTTTTTGGATTGTTTTGTTATGTGTTATGATATTGTTTTGTTAAACACTTGGATAATATTATTCAATTTTTCTAAAAATTATTTTGATTTGATATGATAAATTTAGTTGTAATTTCAAGTATATTTTTAGTAATGAAACGTGTTTTATTAAAAATATGTAATAGTTGTGAGGCAAATTAACAAGAAGTAGAGTTTTACGAGGTGGGGCGGAGTTTCACGGGGCCCCAAGAGGCAAGAATGGGGCAAGATAAAACCATGCGGGACGAGGACAAAAACTCTATCTTTCAGCCCCACCCCGCTCCATTGCCATCCCTATTGGTAGATTACTTGATTAATAATACCTAGCCTATCTCAAAATATCGTTTGGATTATATAACATGATCAGATTTTAAAAAATTACCATATTATACATCTCTTTTTTTAAAACAATTTATTTATGTGCTATAGATATTATCATTTGAGACATTTACCAAAAAAAAAAAAAAAAAACTACCTAAAACATATAATATACATACCTTGACGAGAAAAAAAGATTTTGGTTTGTGTTCAAAATTTAGTAGAAGAGTCTGGATTTTGATAATAAAAAAATCTTTTTATTATTTATAACTTCATTTATTTTCAAATTTTATTAAAAAATAATAATAATTCAATTATAGAATATTCACACATACTTTTATAGAAGGATTTTTTAAAAATAGTTGAAGAAATTTATCAATCCCTTTATAATATTAAAAACCCTAAAATAATCAATTTTCTTCTTTCTCATGAATTATTGACAAAACTTAAGTACAACAACTTAAGTATTATGCATCTGGTTTCAAGTTAAAATTCCTTCAATGTTGCACTTACACAACTATTTAAAACCATTTGAAATTTTATATTTTTACCAATACCTTTCCTTTCACATTTTTGAAACAAAGAGAAATTTCTCTCCTTTCCCCTTTCTTTCTTTTCCATCCTCTAAAATTAAAGACCCCAATTGCCATTGATTGAGATAGTGGCCTGAAAAGTGCCACTACTCTCTCTCTCAACAATCTCCAATGTATGATAAAGTTGAGAAATCTTTGATACTTTGATACTTTGGTTGGTTTTAGTTAGGGGCGGGAAGAGAAAGGAAAAGAAGAGGAGAAGAAAAATGGAAAGGAAAGTGAAAAGAAAATATTTCCCTCTTATATGTTTGCAAATGGAATGTGAATAGAGATAAGATAAGATAAGTTTTTTTTTTTTTTAGAAAAAAAAAAGAGAAGATTATTGATTTTTCCTTTTCTTGGTTCTCACAAAGGAAGAGAGAGTATGTATGATTTTACTTTATTGCCCCAATAAAATAAAGAGAGTATGACAATTAATGAGTAAAAATATAATACAGTGAGCCATTAATTTCAAACCTAACTTTTTATGTTCAAAGTTTTCATTCATTTGTTAAAAGTCTTGTAAGAGCAATTGAATCAGTTCAACCAAATTTTTCCGTTTATTTTACACTAAAAAACTATTTTTTCTATTTTATACTATCACTTTTCCAAAGTACTCACATCAGTTCATCTATTTTACAATCTCCTCTATTTAAATAATAATATTTTTTTAATTTTTAATTATTATTTTATATTTTTATATTGTCCCTATCTTTTTATCTTTTCTTTTGTACTTATCCTTTTTTCTTTATTCTTATCTCATATCTCAAAGACTCAAACCAATCTTTGTCATTCTTCTACTTTTTTCTTCTTCCTTTCACGGTAAACTCCTCCTTTTTCCTTTCCTCACGGTCAAATCACCTCCCTCCATAAGTATATTCTTCTTCCCTTTCCTCTTATGGTCAAATCATTTATCCACCACAAGCACCAATCTCCACCACAAGAACCACAAGAATCAAAACCCACGAGCACCACAAGAATCAAAACCCACAAGCACCGATCTCCGCCGCCAACACCGATTCACAAGCATCTAAACCTATTTTCGTCGACCCACAAACTCTGATCTAGCGCCACCATCACTGATCCACCGATCCACAAGAGACCAACACCAGCACCAACACCGATCTGTCTCTCTGTTGGTTTGTTTGCGCGGGTGTGTTTGTGTATCTCTGTGTTGATTTTTATGTATGTTTGTGTTTGTGTATGAGTGTGTTTGTGTGTATCAGAGGAAAAAGACGATGAGGAGAGAGTCAGTTTGTTTTGCACAAAGAAGAGAGAGAAAAAAAGGTGTAAAACGTGAAATTAATAAAATAATGGTATACACAAGCTACAATACTGTAGCAAATGTGTAAATATACACAGTTTTAGAAGGACTGATGTAGAAGATTTTTGAAGTAAAATGTGTAAAATTTGTTACTTTTTGTATTTTACAAATATTTACATCTACTGATGTGGATGCTCTAATTTAGCAAGCATCTCTTGATATTCACAAAAAAAAAAAAAAAAAAAATCTCTTCAATTTTTAAACAACATTACATATATTTTCACATTTTTTCACTCATACGTATTTAAAAAAAAAAACTAAAAACTGTTATTTAAATACATGTACCAAACGGGCCTTAATATTTAAATCACTCACTTTCATTGATGTAACTTTAAAAAAAAAAAAAAAAAAAAAAAAAACCTATCCTTTGCCGCCTATTTGGGCAAATCAATAGTGGTGGGCCCAACAAATATGTTTTCCCTCAATTGTTCCTCAAATTCTTTTCTCTCACATTAACCAATCAAAGAAGTTGTCTTTTCAAGTGACATATGTCCTTTCCCTTCTCTCATCTTTCACCCGTTCCAATCATAGGATTAGATTGAAACACTTCCTCCTGCAATAAGCTCGTTGAGTCTAATGTAAATATTGGGATGGCAATGCAAGCCTGTTTGATCGATGGGGAGTGAAAGAATATAGAGTAGTGTTTGTTGAAAATTATCTTATTTTTCAATTAATTTTACTGTACTTTCCTTTACTCTTTCTCTTTCCCTCTCATTTCAAACAAGTCTTAAGTCCATTGTACATATAGCCAGCACTAACCATTACAAATAATAATTTTACATACAAAACAAATTTAATAAGATATGGTTGATTATGATTATACATTGAATCAATATTGATACATCAACTACAATTTATCACTTTAATAATCGGAAAAAAAAATTATTATTTATCTAGACAAGGTTTTAGGAAGAGGTGAGATAAGAGAAGTTATTTTTTTACTAAAAAGGTTAAGTTATTATTATTCAATGAGTCCAGAAAAATAAGAAAGAGGGGATCACATGAATTATGAAAAGTGAATTTACTGTTTTTCTTTTTTTGGGGTTCAACTAAAAAAAATATTCCTTTTCATATAATCTATCCACAAATTTTTAAAATTGCTCCTTGGTAATTTTTTTTTAAATTTTAATTTTTAAATTGTAAGGAGTTCTCGTTGATACAATTTTTTTTCTTCTCCTTCTTTCACCAGTGGATAAATTGTAAAAAGATTTCACATTTCTCTTTATCTATATATATATAGTTGGTTTCAAATTACTGTATAGATAAAATTAATTGTTTGATTAAATCAATAACTATCTCATTTATAAAATTATACATAAAACATGATGTTATTAATTGAATAATAATAATAAATCCGATCAATACAAAATTTAGATTGTGTGTTAAGAAAATTGAGAGTGCATGATCTAACAACGAAATTTTAAATATTAATTCAATAAGAGGTTATTAGGCTAAATTACAAGTTGCACCATCTAACTTTGTCTAAAATTCAATCTAGTCATCTAATACACTTTTATTCAATTTGATCCTCTAACTTTACTTTTATTCAATTCAATCTCTAACTTTCAATTTTATTTAATTCACTCCTGCTGTTAGTTTTTTTTTTTTTTGGGTCAAAATTGAGCCGTTAAAGACTCCCAAATGGCCTAATTTTATATTGAACAGAGTTGAAAGTTAATCTAAACTTGTCCCCAAACTCATCACGACATGATTCTGCCATTGCAAATTTTATGTTTGTGCACAAACAACCTAAACTAGACCACTATCATTGTTAGGTTTGTGCACATATGATATAACAATATAGCATGAAAATTTGGTACAAAACCTTTCCAAATATATGTGGTGTGGGATCCTAGGCTTGCGTCCTAAACGCACTATATACAGGACACAAAGCCATGCCCCCTGAAAATTTGAGACCCACCGCTCTCTCTCTCTCTCTCTCTTAAAAGTCATGATAAAACTCAACTCAGGTGCCCCAGCCCCTCACCCAACTTACATATCTTATCTACCTCCAAAAATCATTACCCATATCTTCCCGTAAATACCTATTTCACCCTTTCATTTTTGGCCCTATAAATCAATGACTAAGGGCACTTTGGTAAAACCCCCTTTCTTCACAAGGGACAGTGCCCTAAAATAACGGTCAAGGTCATGTACGGAAGGGTACTTTGATTTAACTAGTTCCCCTTTTCGTACCAAATTGCAACACATACAAACAAACCCTATAAAAAATGTGAAAAACAAAAAAGAAATCCCTAAGAAAAAAAAAAAAAAAAAAAAAAAAGAAAGAGAAAAAAAAAGGTTTTTTATTTTTAGGACTAGGCCCCTATAGGGACTTAATAGCAATGGGGGGACGAGAAAAACGCGGGCGCATGATAGATGTGACATGTGGGGTCCGTGCTAACAAGCGCGCATGGGTGCTTAGTGCACCACATTCTAACTCTATTGCTTAGCTTGTCAAATCAACCAAAAGGACTTTTTCCCAAAATTTCTGTTTCTCTCCAAACTCTCTTTTTCTTTATTTTTATTATTATTTATGTTTGTTTGTAGGCGCCTTTTTTTTTTTTTTTTTTTCAAGGTTTCCCCACCCATAAAAAGCAACCCAAAAAAAAAAAAAAAAAATTTGACGTGTTGTCACTTTGCTACCATGTGTGCACCCCACTAAGGCAACCTTAATTAATTTTTGTTGGATTGGTAATACGAAAGTAAAATACATATGACTAATGAGAGGATAAGGGGTGGTCATGTTTTGAAACCAACATTTTTTTTTTGTGTTTGTTTTGGTATAATTTATTTAATTTTTATTAAAAATATAGCAGATGAAAAGTAAAAATTTAATAAAATAAGTAGAGGGTTCATATGGGACTCACAAATAGTAAAAAAAATAAGTAAAAATTAAATAAAATAAGTAAATGACTTATGTGAAACCTGCAAATAATTAAAAAAAAAAGTAATAAATTGACTTATAAGTGCATTATAAGCGAGCATTAATTTAAAAATCAGTCACTAAAACATGTTTTTATAGAAAAACTACCCAAAAAAAAAAGTGTTTCTAAATAAATTGTTTTAAAAAATGATTTTGAAAGCAAGGTGTTTTCAAACATAAAATGTTGCTTAGTTAGACCAGTTTCAATTTTCATTTTCAGGAAAAAAAAAAAAAAAAAAAATCATTTCAAACATCCTGTTTGTAAGTTTTCTTTTTGTTATCTAAAAAACAACTTTTAAAAACTTTTTTTTTTTTCCTGAAAACAAAGCTCCAAGAAACGAAGTTCTTTATGAAATCAAAGCATATGTACATCATGGTACAATGGGAAGCAAAATTTTAGGGCAGTCTACAAATCACATTCGACAACTTCTTAATTTTTTACTCTTAGTGCTAGATCTACAAACATATTCAGCTTTATCATCACCGGCATATTATATGGTACTTGTGGAAATCGGATCTTCATTATTCTATTCATTCTTTAGCAAACCAAAAACCCAAAACAAAGAAAAATCCATCTTCACGAACCTTTATGATAACAATAGAAACAAGCACAAGAGTTCTAATAGCATAATAGGACAAGGCGGGCACTAAGTTCCGTGTGAGGAGGTGCAAACTAATAAATGAAATTACAAAAAAAAAAGTAGTGTCTGATATTGGTTGCATCAATGTTATACTATTTAATTACTTTTTATTAAATTTATATTTTAAAATTTTTATCATTGGATTATATATTCTATATGTTATTAACATGCATGTTAAATTTTGTACTAGTTGGATGTTATTTACCATTTGATTCGTAAATTCATCGTTTATGCATAACTTTGAAGTTTAAACTACAAAAACTTAAAATTTAAACATTTGATTTATTGGACTGTGAACTATGCTATTTCATCTCAAAATCAATTGGAGATGAGGAAGACATACTTAAATCTTTTATGATCTTCAACATCATACCACGTGGGCCTATTTTAGAGTGGTTGTAGAGAGTCAAATTGTGGTCCTCCCAACAATCCCTCCCTCACAATGACACTCCTATGGCTCGAACCCATGACCTTGGCTCTAATACCATTTATCAGACCGTGAGCTATGCCGTTCCACCTCAAAACCAATTGGTGAGAGATGAGGAAGACACACTCAAATTTTTTATGACCTTCGACATCACACCACGCAGACTTATTTTAGAGTGGTTGTAGGGAGTCAAATTGTGGTCCTCCCAACAATCCCTCCCTCACAATGACACTCCCGTGGCTCGAACCTATGACCTTGGCTCTGATACCATTTATTGGACTGTGAGCTATGTTGTTCCACTTTAAAATCAATTGGTGATGAAGAAGACATACTCAAATCTTTTATAACCTTTGACATCATACTACGCGAGCCTGTTTTTAGAGTGGTTGTAAGAAGTCAAATTGTGGTCCTCCTAACAATCCCTCCCTCACAATGACACTCTCGTGACTCGAGCCCATGACCTTGACTCTGATACCATTTATCGAACCGTGAGCTATGTCATTCTGCTTCAAAACTAATTAGTGATGAGGAAGACACGCTAAAATCTTTTATGGCCTTTGACATCACACTACGCGGGCCTGTTTTTAGAGTGGTTGTAGGGAGTCAAATTGTGACCCTTCCAACATGATTGATAACATAGTTATTAATCTTTGATCATTTTGAAAATTTCAAGCATAAATGATATTAGAAGAAATTGTAATCCAGTAGTGGATTTGTCAAAATACGCATCCAATGAAAAAATATTAAGTATAGCATAACATTACTTAAAATTACATCTAGTGTAACTTGAAGATACTCAATATAGCATATATATATATATATATATATATATATATATATATATAATGTGTAGAGTGAAAATATGGTTAGATATTTGGATCACATGTTTTGATATCATTTTGTTCTATCCATTTCGTTGGCAGGATGGAAAAATGAGATGATAAAAAATGTATAAATAATAGAAAAGTAAGAATTATGGAAAAGAGGAAGGATAGATTTTGGTGGCTCAAGTGGAAAACTACACCCACCCCCACTCCTCCCTCTTTTCCATCAAACCAGACAATGGAAAACTACCATTTCCCAGCCTCCCCCTTTTCACCCAACCAAACAGAAAAATTTAAACAGATAAGAAGTGGTGAATTAATAACTTAACTATTACTCTAATAAACAGTAACTTAAATAATTCTAATATAATAAATATAAAGAAAATTTACCAAACTAAATTCTACGTGAATTCTTAAAGCATTCCCAATTCAGGAATGCAAAAGCTCCAAAAATGTAAAATAGGAAGCTGTTAGGGTGGATTATTGCATGGCTAGGGCTAGGTTTGGTTGTCTGTGGTGGATTTGTTGTCTTCTTTTTTGGGTTTTGTTTGGTAGCTAAGAAATTATGACGGTGATGGAAAATCGAAGTGGGCTCTGGGATGTAGTTACCGGCAAAGACTCTCATCTGGGGTGGTGGCTTGGGTTTGCTGAGAGGTTTTTTTTTTTTTTTTTTTTTTTTTGGGTTGAAGGATGTGTAAAATATATTAATTTTATGTGATGGATTACAAAATAGAGTATGAGAAGTTGGGTGCAATGTAAGAATGATGTAATATAGATAAAGTAACTTTTGCGGAGCTAAAATACTTTTTTTTTTTTTTTTTTTTTAACATTCTTGAATGGAAATGCTCTTAAATGCCCTGAATTTGGATATCATGACCTTCTATGTCAATTTTATGTGATTATCATACGTTAGATCCGTAAACTCTCTGATATTTTGATACTCAAAACATGACCACTCGAAACTTCCTTCCCAAAAAAAAAAAAAAATGATACTTGATACTTGTTTTTTCTAATGAGGTCATGAGATATCAAGAGATTGGTTGATTGTGGATAAAACCATCATCAGCTAACAAGACCTCCTTCATCATTTAACTTTTCGCCCCACTTTTTGATTATATGGAACAAAAATTTCCTTAACCAAATAATCAATCATATAATACTTTTTTACATTTTAATAATAAGATAATCATCTTTGGTGCAATGTATATATATGCATTTATATTTATATAATGTTGGGTGGTGCATTTAAGAATAAGATTAAATCGCATGCATAGTAAGTGTCACTTTGATTACGTACTTAACATAAGGTCTTGATCCACTAACACTAACACAATGTGGTATATATGTGGATAATAAAAGGTGTTGGATTATTTTAAGAAAAAATTGCATTGTTTCCTCCATTTTAAAATTGGGGTTAACAAAATTGTCCTCGTCATTCATATTGTTGTTTATCTCTGTTGCTAGCTGTGTCATTATGTTAATGGTCTTAGATTATCCAACTGTTACAAACTTTTTTAATTTTCCATGTCTTGAACTAACACGGCACGACATGAGCTGGTTATGACTCACTAAGCTTGATTTATGTTAATAATTAGTGATTGCATGTCGTTATCTGCTTAAACTCTGCAACTTCTACATTGGTTTAGGCCTAACTCATTTGGATGCATGTTAATACGGTTTGTTCAAGCCAAGTTGTTCACAAAGACTAGTAATGGTTGTAATCTTGGCTAGCTTTAACCCACAGCATCTAAAGCACCATCTTTCTGTTTTGTACCCATGGCTCAATTGCCTTTCCCCCTAATTAGACAATTACACTTTTTAAAAGGTAAAACTTAGGTATAAAGTATAATACATTAGCTTCTTCGATTACATTCAAACATTTACAAGGGTCTTGTAACTTAAGTGATTGGTATCTCTTTGTGTTTCTAATGGAGATATCTAGAATTCAAATCCTCCTTCCTCAAAGTATCAAATTATAAAATGAAAACTACTGAGGGGTGTGGTCTAGTGGTCTTGGGTGATGCACAAGATGCGCTGAGTGTGTGGTCTAAGGTTCGAGTTTGAATATGGACTCACTTGGATTGCCTCTCTCATCAACTCAAGGTTCATTAGTATCCTTTGTTGAGTTGAGAAGCTATGGCTCATTGTAGTCCCCTGCACCCCAGCAAGGCCCCGAACTCAGCGGTAGGGTATTACTATGGTCACATCTAGGTAGGATTGTCAAGTTGGTCAGTCACCTTACCCCTTTATTCCATCAAAAAAAAAAAAATTATAAAATGAAAAAAAAAATTAATTCAAACATATAGTTGAATTGAATTATTTTAATTTTTATAAAATGGGACCCAATTAATCGTTTTATAGTAATTAATAGTGTTAAAATAATTTTTGTGGCAATTAGCAAATTTGCTTTTTGTTTTTTTTGTTTTTTTGTTTTTTTGTTTTTTTTTTTGAAACTTGAAAATGTGTTAAAATATACTTGTACTTAAAAAAAGTGGAGTTCTAAAAAGTTGTACATAAACAAAATAAACTAAAAGATGAAGAAAAAAGCTTGTGGCAAACAAATACTTGCATATAAAAATGTAAAAGAAATATTGGAAGGCACACTATATAAGTGGACTAATATAGTGTTGTACAAGTAATGAGCTTGAGCATTGGCCTACAACCTAATAAGTTGTCTAACAATTTGGATTAATGTCAATTCATTTTGTCAATACCCCACAAATTATATTTTCTTACCCAAAAAATAATAATAATAATAAGGTTTGATGATAATAAGTGCTAAAAAAAAAAAAACTGCTGATATTTGTTCATCGCTCGTACGGATTTCTGCATAATCTATCCACCTCCCAGTAAGCTCAAGTATATGTTATGTTCAAAAGTCACGCTTTCCATTCCATCATTTATGTGATAAAACTTTCCTATTATTCATTATATATTGTCAAATACAATTAATCATGACATGCCTAAATATTTATGAAAATTGATAAGGTATGTTGTGATATGCACCCTTTCCTTCTGACATTTTTATTACCAGTTGTTGCTTGTCTATGTTTCAATGACATACATGCTTCTTATTAGTTAAGTCTAATTATGATTTTGTTTGTTTTTTTCTATTTATCCTCTGACAAACTTGTTCCCAATCCAATAATATTGACTAAAATTTCTTGTCATGGAGAAAATATAATCTTTTTTAAAGCATAAAATGATGGAATTATATATCTTGGAGATAAGTTTTCGTGAAAAAAGTCGACTGCCCAAAGCTTAATAGTGGATAGAATTACGTAATCAATCTAATTTCTTGAGTCCTCTCTAGCCAGTACTTTGTCGGCTACAGAATTTCTATTCACATATAATTCAATACATTTATGTAAGATTTTGATCCCAAATGTAAAAGAAAGTTGCAAATGATGTTATACATACATAGCAAAGGTTCAAGAATGCGGGAGGCAATGCAATTTGGGCAGCTGTAATGCTGGGAAGGTGGGTGGGTGGGTTGGTAGCCATCAATCCGAGAAATTTTGACACACATTCGCTATTGCAGACTCCATATATACACATTTCTTTTGAAGTGCTGAAATTGTGTTTTCATGATTTCACAATATGTTTTCAAAACACGATTTCAATCTATGTTACAGTGTATATGTACAGTGAATGCGTAATAGCAAGGATGGAATAATCATTACCCCGTTAATTGTAACCATAAACTAAGCACGAAGGAGAATAAGCACCCAAAAAAGCAAACAAAGCAATCCAAAGACGAAAGCAAAACATAGGGGAGGCACCATTGCAACATTTTCTTTCCACAAGTTTCAAATTCATAATGATTGAAGTAATAATAGTGATCATTATTAGTACCCACGCCTTTCAAAAATATCCTCAGAATCAGATAGGAGGGGTAGGGGTTCTGTAGAAAAATAAGTACCAATTAAAGCCACTTCTGAGGACCACATCCGCAATACAATTCTAGAGGGTGTGAGTGCTTTGTTTGATTGCCTCTGTGGACACTATGAGAGCCATACAGACTCTTCTCTCCTCCATTAATGAAAATGAAAACTGTTTAGCAAAAAAAAAAAAATGAAAATGAAAACTTCCTTTCTTTCGTATTTTTAACTTTTTGGTAATGAGATTTTGCTTGTGATGTAACCCAAATTCATAGTTAAAATATATGGGAAAGTGGGTGGATTAAATATAACACTCTAGTTTGTACTGATCCAAGAATTTTTAACGACCGAAATTTGAGTACTATTCGTTTGCTTAACCTTAAAAATACAAATCTTTTCCCAAAAAAAAAAAAAAAAACATTAAAAATACAAATAAGTGGTACAACTGTTTTTACCCTCATTTTTTTATATAAGCACAGGAGCAGCAACTGTATTTTTTACCCAACAAACACTTAAACAAAATAAACTTTTAAACTTAAACAAAATAAACTAATACATGATACAAAGCTTTTGTTCTCCGTCTTTAAAGTACACGCGTGAGTTGAAGTCACACGGAGAAAAAATAAAAAAGATGAGGGTATAATATAATATAAACTTGAATATTTGTTTTGATACATTGATAATTGGGTTAAGTACCCTTGGCATGTTCTTATTATTATATTAAAGCTTCATTTAGAATCCAGTTAAGATATGAATCATATGATGCCAAAAAAAAAAAAAATGCAAGCATGCAACTCTCTAATCTCTATTAGAGCATGTCCATCCGGTTGTTCAAAAAACCAAAAAAAAAAAAAAAAAAAAAAAATCATTTTATCTATTTTATATAACTATTTTTACAACACATGCTAAATTTGATTCTTTATTTTACAATATGTCACATTAAAATAATCTTAATTTATAAAAAAAAAAAGTAATCTTGCAAAATAGAAAATAAATAAGTAAAATTATACACTTTTTGAATATAAATTGATTCCACACAAAAAGTATTACTAAATGGGAATCATTAAATGGGATTGGAAAGGCCAAGAATCAGCAAGAGTAGTTGAACATGATGTTAAGGTTGTTTTAGAAGATTCCAACGTATTAGCAAAGCACTTCCCTCCAGGTATAACACCAAAATATGCCCTTGAATGAGACATCAAGCTGCGTAGTCTGGCACTTCAACAAATGACCTAAAGAATTGTTGAAATGAAAACTATACAACTGCAAAATTGCAGAAATCACCTGGAAAGTATCTATCTTTAATTTTCTTCTTTCTTTTTTCTTTCCCTTTCCCCCCCTTTTGTGTGTGTCTATTTTAGTTTATTCAAGAATAATTTATCCCAATGTGTTTTGGTACACAAAATTTCTATTGATACATTTATAGTCCTAAAGTTTGAATTAAAATAAAACCATTAAGGTTATTTTAAAATATAAACATTAATTACTCACATATGCAACATGTGTGTAATTTGATGGATGTTTAACAAAAATATCCTTGCCATTTTCCGTACCCATTTTAAGATCTAAAACTCTCTCCACCACCCATTGGCAGAGGGAGTGGGGGTAAGGGGGCCATGGCCCCCCTTCCTTGGGATTTAAACAACCCCCACTTTCCCACCTTGAAATTTTTATAAATATAAAATTTTATATAGTTATTTTTTAAAATATTAGGGTTTAATTTATCACTTTTATAACTATATAAATTTTTTTTTTGGAAATGAACCCACCGGTTTTAATTTGTACACTCCATAAACTATAGAGTTTAAAATGTCATTTTGTAAGGAAAATAAAAGTAAACTATAGAGTTTAAAATGTCATTTTGTAAGGAAATTAAAAGTAAGACAATATTGAACCATGGTGTGCATTGTGCGGTTAACATGAGAACTCGTAGTTGAAAAGTACGCAACTAAAAAATTGCACAATAAAGGCCATGGCCTAGATTACTTTTTTTGTTGTTAATTTCCTTCTTCTTCTTCTTTTCTTTTTTCTTCTTTTTTTTTGTTTTTTTTTTGAGAAGTTTAATGATTTTAAATTGATGGTGCATGTAGTATAAGATGCTTTTTTAACGTGGGTGTAAACATTAAACAATTTATTTAGCGGTTGTGATCAACTTAATTGTAAGCTGTAATAATTAATACGTCAAAGTTATTTATGCTTAAAAGGTCCGAACATTATACATTAACTGCGTCCAAAACAAAAAGGCAATGATAAGGATAACAAAAAAATAAATGATAAAGTTTAGCTATAAAATTAGTTGTAACTTAAGATTACAACCTTATTCAATATCTTCTTATTGAAAGTGAATTTTGATAAATATACCATTGGATTACATATTTTTCTTATAACTTTTATGCTTGCAAAATTTTTAGAAAATTAAAGATTAATAGTTATGTCATCAATAAATTATTTAAATTGCTATTTTTTGTAGTTTAAAATTATACCTAAAATATAATTTATAGATCATCTAGTAAATAATATCCGATTGACACAAAATTTGACATGTGTATTAAAAGAGAAAATAACATGCAATTAAACGGTTAGATTTTTAAAATATGTAGTAATTTTTATTTTATTGAGTAAAGTTGTAACTTAAAGTTACAACTAATTTTATAACTAAACTTTGTCTAAAAAAAAAAGGGAAGATGTTGACATTTTTTTTTTTTGGAGAATAAGAAATACATTAAACATGGAAGATCAATCCAAAATACATTATTGGGAATTATCACTATCTCCTTTAGGGATAGGAGTGATGGAAATCATTTTCTTAAAGTTTGACTAAAGAATCCAATTAGCAATATCCTAGGCAACAAAATTAAATGCAAATCCTCTGTACCACTTTTTGTGTACCATTCTATGTTCCACCAATCATTACTTACCATGTGTATGATTGCTTTCCATTTTAAACTTCAGTTATTTTATAAGGAAAGTAAAATGAAAACATGGCAAGTAATGATTTGTGGAATATAGAGTGGTACACAAAAAGTGGTACAGAAGATTTGGACTCAAATTAAATGCAAATCCTCTGTATTCCATAAAAAGAGTTAAAAGTAAAGATCTATAGCTTCCATGATCAAACTTTCACTAGTCTAATTAATGAGGTTGGAAAAAAATGGTTTTGGAGCAGGAAAAATCACATTCATTGCATCCCCTTCACACTTGCATGCACCAAGAATTTATAACCTATCTCTGCATCTTTTGAAATTGCAAACACATTCCACCATGCAAAAATAATTTCCCTCATGTGATTTCTCCCAAAAGCAGCTAAGCCAATCTTCTTTTGATACTTGTTTTGTCTTCACCTGCATATTCCCATACACACACTAGGTGACTTTTGTATACCATTTGTCTACTTACTAAAACACCAAAGATTCGAATCTGAATTCTTAGCATCATGGAACAATCATGCAAAATTCAACCCAAAAACATAAATTCTCCATGTAACATTGGCTATTGATGTGCCATAGAAAGCAAGAAAATATAGCAGAAATGGCTGAACATCACCCACAATGCCTTACTTTAACTTTTAAGTAGACTGCATTGCCTGACCTGAAATAGCTACATATCCACTTTCGGATAGGCAGAGACAGCCCGACATTTCAGATGGCCAAAGCTTTTGGAGCCATCAATCAATAATTCATTTTCCCTCATCATGAGTCATGACTAGTCTCATGGTCTATAATATATAGTCTTAATTAATTAACAAAATCTTGCGGATGAATATATATGTAGAACCCATTACAATTAACAAAATCTTGTGTGATCGTTGTGTTGCTCTCTTGTTTGAGCAATCGATGTAGAAAGGCTCACCAACAAAACTCATGCAATGAACTGAGAATGCAGGTGTGGAGATACCCCATCAAGGGCAAAATTGTAATTTAAAACCAGGAAAAGGGTAAAAATGTCATTTGAGCTATTTGATGAATTTGAAATCAGTTCCAAAAGTTCGTCGAGTTCACAGTAAAATAACGTGTTTCTTCTCAAAAAAAGAAAAACTAAAATAATGTGTTGGATGCAACGATCAGACTATCTGATTAAAAGACTGAGTCACATCAAGATTTAATGGTTAATATGTGTTCCTGCAAGACAGGTGATTATGTTTAAATTGATTTTGATTGGTCCTCGCATGGATTAAATCCTAGAGATTATTATGAGTTTTGAATTTTAATCCATCTTCTTGCAAGACAGGTGATTAATTTAAGTTTAAAATTCATAAATACCATAAGATTTAATCTGGATTATTAAAAGGTTCAAAATTTGGCTTAGTACAATCGATGATTGCAATGACCAAAGACCAGCGGACTGAATGTCAAGGTCCTCAAGGATGGGCTAGCAAGTGACCATAGCCGTTAATTGGTAGTAATAGACGGTCGAACATCGATGACTACTGTCGATGGTGACAGATGAATGGGTGGCAATGGTTGTCAACAATGTTGGGAAGGTGGTAGTGGTGGCATAGACAAGTTGAAAGGGGTAAAAATGGTGGGGATGAAGTCAAGGCTAGCTTTTTTCATAAGAAGTTTTATATTGTAGCTATTAAACGCATAAAATATTTTCTACCATTTGGTGTAATTTTTCATTGACCATGGAAAATGTCAAAATGTCTTTTGATTAACTAACATTTTCAGTTGCACCAAATACCAAAAATATTTTATTTCCGAACAAATGAGTTAGTTCATTCATTTTCTTCTTCTCACAAAAAAAAAAAAAACATTCATCTTCCTTTGTCTCACTCTAGTTACTTTTCTTATTGTTGCTTATGGTGTTTAATCTTTGTTGAGATTTTCCCTTGACACCAAAAAAAAAAAAAAAAAATGATAAAGATTAGCTAAAAAATTGGTTATAGTGTAAGGTTACGACCTTACTCAATAAAATAAACATTACTACATATTTTAAAAATCTAATCGTTATATTGCATGTTCTTTACACTTTTAATATACATGTCAAATTTTATGTTAATCGAATGTTATTTACTATATGATTTATAAGTTTATATTTTATGTATAATTTTAAACTATAAAAACTTACAATTTAAACTATTTTTTGATAACATAGCTATTAATCTTTAATTTTTTAGAGACTTTGCAAGCATGAAGATATAAGAAGAAGATGTAATCTAATGGAGGATTTATCAAAATTCAAATCCAACAAAAAGACATTGAGTAAGGTTGTAGCCTTGTAGCTTAACTTTATCCCAAAAAAAGAGGAAAATTTTGAGTCTCCCAATTCTAATATAGCCTAAGAGCATTGGAATCCCATTTTTTAAATGAAGTTGAGTAGCTAATGGGATTTAGAGCATTTTTGGGGGGTTACTAATTATTTTTATTTTTTTTCTTCCCTAGGCTTCCCCAAATTTTTCATCCCTTCCCCTCCTACCATCCCTGTCTATTAGGCACCAATGCCCAGCCAAGTTTGGTGATACCAAGTGGCCACCCTATGGCCAGATTAGCCACCAATGCCCAGGGATTCAAAGTCTCTAGCAACGCCCAAAAACATATCAATTCATCAATTTTTGTGTATGTGTGACTGAGAGAGAGTATTCTGAGTTTTTAATTTCACAGGAAAGAGATTGGGGTGGAATAAAAAAAATGATAAAAAAGCATATCAAAACCACCAGAGTGCTCAACATTGCTAACGAGTACTGTAGTTTTTTGCAAAATTTTGAATAGTAATAATGCAAAACTGGGTGTGAAGCATTCTATGTGATTCTTAGCTACAGACCTACAGTGCTAAATAACTTAGCTTAAAAGACCGTTACAAAACCGGATATGAATGCTCTTATCAGGTCAGCGTCTCATGACCTGTAACTTAGAAATTAGTCATTGGACCAACTGAAATCCTGCTTTCCAAAACTATTTCTCTTAGATTAGATGGTGACATGGTACCATTCATCACTCTGGTATTTGTTTTTCTATGAATGACGGGTATACCAAACACAAATGAATGAGAATAGACTAAAACCTTTCTAAAACACGATGGTAAATAACCAAATAATTCATTGCCGTGCACCTCATCATTTTCATCAGGGAGCTTTTACAGCCTCAGGCCTGGAAAAATCTCAACCCCCCCGCCCTCTTTTTTCTCTGTTCTGGAACCTTCTGTGGATTCATGAAGTAGAAAGCCTGGTTAATTTCAGTATTTCACAATTATTACAGATGTTACTGCAGCAAAAGACCACGTTCAAGCAAGAGTTTCTATCTATGCTTTGGCTTATCAATTCCATTTCTAGAATATGGCCCATCAAATCTATGCGAATAATATATAATCTGCCTGAGGGTTTTACTCTCCAGCTTCATTTGGTTGAAAGGGAAACATAGAAAAAGGAATGAAGAATAAGAATCTGATTAGATTTCCTGTAAAGCATGGGCCTGATTAGATTAGGACATGGTACAGAAATATGCATCTGAATTTTCCAGCCAGTAAGGAGCGGGCCGCTCTCCCACACGCAACAAATCAAAACTAAATGATGAGTGCTCGTGAACTAATAGAGACCAACCCCTAACACAGACAAAGACAGATAATGAAAAGGAACTTGGGATAAAAAGGGGGAAAAAAACAATCTCTTGGAAGTGAAGTAGAGTAAGAGAGTGCAGCGGAGTAAGATGTAAATCTATAATTCATAGGTTTTAACTACAAATTACATTATTCAGCATAAGCTGTGAACAATACAATGATGTACCTAGGGAGTGAACCTAAAATGTATAAACTATATTTCTCTCCTTTCAGAACCATAGCAAGAAAAAAGAATATATTAGAAACCCTCATTACCAATCGCAATTTAAGGAAATTTTGGTCAAGCCTTCTTACGTCAACAGAGCGTATGCATCACTGTAAATGGCTATCGCATTTGAGAATACTGCAAGAATGATCATGCAGACGGATACGACCTTGTCCTTCCTTGTTGCAATACCATGAGGGTCCCTGGAAACGCCAAGTAAGAGAAGAGACAGAATGTTAAAATGTCATAAAAGTGATTAAGAAAACTGTACTCATGGTCTAAGCAATTATTAGTTTGCATGCAGATTACTCCAATAAATGAAGCATCATTGTAAAATTATGGCTCCACGGGTCTATGAGATAATTTTTTTAGACAAGTTGGTTCTCTTGAAAGTATTGAGCAGAAGCCCACACATCTACTGCAATGGTATGTATGAAATAGAGGTATATATTATCAATCCTCCAGAAATGCCTTCTCCATCGATTTGAAAAATGATGTTGAGAGTCTTCCTTCCTAAGCTCTCTTCTCTTCTTGAGGTGTGTTAAGAAGGGATACAAATGCATACCCTCCACTATAAACAAATTTTGCAACTCCATCAAGTGTTCCAGCATAGCCATTGACAGTCTTTCCTTAACAAAATAGGGAGAGGGAGAGAGAAAGAGAGAGTATATTTGACATTATTGCTAGCCCCAAAATGAACGCCCCAGAGTCGCAGACATATATTGCTATAGATTGTGAAACAAACCCAACCCATCATCTACATAATAGAATTTTGAAATATGACTGCAACAAAGTTATGTTTATTCCTAAAGGAAGATATTCTACTATAGAAAATATATAAAAGTAACTTGCCACAAATTTAAGCTTCAAGAAAAAAGATGAACTAACTTGAGACTAATGGAAGCAGGAAAGATGAATGCCAGTAGAACTCCAACAGTTGCTCCAGTGAACTCAAAAGCTATCCACATGGTGGGTATAAATATTGCACCCAAGAGAATAATTAATTTACAAGCCCCATGCTGATGATTGCAAATCTAAAGTTGTCTGAAGCCAAGTGCCTGGCTGAGGGAAAAAGGAGACCATCCAAATTGAGCCTCAATGGAAAGAAGGCATGGGAAATACTAGTATGATATGGCCAGCGTAGCTTATACGAACAACATTGTTAATAAGAGAACTGTAGGGGACAACAAGGCCAGTGTCAAAATTGGAGAGTGAGTCAGAAAGAGTTGAATCACCAAAGAGAAGGAACCTAAACAACCCTGTCATTACGTAAACAGTGGCGCAGAGAGCAAGTGCAGTCTGTACAACTCCTATCATCTGTGGAGAATCTTCAAGTTCATTCTCAATTGTGTGAACTGCATATATTCAACAAAGTTTATTACAACACTAATGTGATGAAAGCTAAAATCATAAGCCAAGATGTGAGAAGCTAGGTTACAGAACCAGACCTCCCAACTCAATAGACCTAGTGTATCATCCAAGCATTCTGCCTTTCATATATCACCCTAGATTAATAGAGTTCATATGAATGGTGTTGAATGCATGTTATCCTCAGAAGTCAGATGACAAGCTTTGTTTTATAGTCATTTTGTATGCACAGAGGAACATGTAAAATTTTTTGCAGGACCATGATACAAATACAAGATGTTTTCTGCCTAAGTCTAAAACATGAAAGACGGGTCCTTGAGCACTCCCTGACCCCTAAAATCATTAATTTTCAACCCCAAATTATATGTTTTCTGAACAGAATATAAACCTATATGTTTGACATTTTATCCAAAACAACAAATGAGGGACATATGAACTTTTTTTTAATTTTCTTTTCCCTAACACAGACCATATACATTACCAGGGAAAAAACCACCATATGTCAAATCATATTATTTGGATACAAATCACAAGCCACGAGTGTACTATCACTTGTGCATAAGGAGAGAGTTGGCTTCTTACCATTGTAGTGGCAGACAAGCAAAAACAACCACAGGGACAGCAGTGAAGAGATCACAAAAGGATGCCAAATCAGTGACACTTGGAAACGGTGTTGGGGTCTCTATGCTTCCCACTATCAATTTGTAAATTGTTACTCCAATGACAACAATAATGAACAAAACTGCCAGAGAAAATGATATGGCTGATGAAAATCTCAATGAATCTGCAGCCCAAATTAATGAATATCATTAGTGGTAGGAATCATTAAGGATGAAGAAGAAAATTAAATTATATACTAACCAATACACTTAAAGCATATCAATGGAACAAATATTGCCACAGTTAAGACAATAAGAACAAAGGCACGTCCAGTCCACCAGTGTTCCCCAAACCACTCTCGTAGAACACCAGAATGATGAACCCCACTGGAAGTGGATCCCGAAAGCACAGCCTCTGGTCAACATAAGTACCATCTAGATTAGTTTGGTAATTTACAAATATTTGATATAAGGAAAAATGTAAGGTAATCTACGAGTCCGACCAGACGCTGCTAAATGATGGTATATTAAGACTAAATTAAGTACAAGCATATAGGATAAAGGAAAGCATTGAAGTTACACCAATTATTATCAAATACACAATAAGAACACCAATGTTGTTGATGATAACACAGACTTGAAGCAATATTTTCCCAATCCTTCCAAAGGCATCACCCATTAAATCCCCATAAGAAAGTGCTGCCCCAAGGACAAGACCCAACACTTTCAATGTGGCAGGCAAACTCATAATTCCGGAACCAACGATGGTACACACCAGATTGAAGACAGAACCATGAAAGGAAGCTCCATGAAATCTACTATACCTAACTTCTTCATCCTGACTTGTGGATAACAAGGGGGCTCTCTCATCACCAACCGGTTCCTCTTTTTGTGAAATGTTATCAAGACTTTCATTAGTCATATTCTTACGTTTCAGTTTAACAAAATTTGAACCAGAAACAAATGGTTAATTAAAAATTAAAAAATAGGAATGAAAACCCAAATATTTCTATAAAATCTTGGATCAAATCTTGGTAATCACATTCCAAAATTCACAAATTCTGAACAAAGTGGTATTACTAGTATGAAAATTATAATTAAAAAAAGGGATAATTACAATTTGCCCACCTGTGATTTGCCCATATTTCTAATGTGCCTACCTGTGGTTCAAATTTTGACACTTTGCCCACCTGTGCTTGTTACCGTTTATGCGCCGTGTGCCCACCTCTCCCTCACCGTTACTCTAACACAAAAATAGGTAAAAAACTCACTCCCACTCAGATCAAAACACTCTCATAACTCACTCTCACTCCCAAAACTCCCATTCGGCTTGCTCACCAAAAATCACACACTATCACTCCCAAAAATCACTCACTCACTCACTCCCATCGTGCATGCAAACCAAGCCGAGGAAGACAGCTCCTCTGTTCAGCTGTGGCAACAAGACTCACTTACTCCCATTGTGCAATGTGCTTCGCTGCACTTGAGGTAACTAGGATTTGATCGTGCATGCAAACCGAGCCGAGCCGAGGAAGATCAGGATTATTGCTTCTTTGTTCAGCCATTGCAGGTAGATCAAAACCCTTTTTGCTTTTTAATCTTTGAAATCTAGGGTTCTAAATTGGGTTTTAAAATTTCTTCTTCCAAAGTGGGTTTTATTTAAAATTCTTTCTTCCAAATTCGGTTCCTGCTTAACCATGGAACTGGTTAAGCAAAAACCCAAATTTTTTTTTTACAGAGTCGAAGAAATTTCCGAGTTGAAGAAATTTCCGAGCAAAAACCCCCTTTTTTTTTTTTTTTTTTTTTTTTACAGTTGCTCCTCATTTTTACAGTTGAAGAAACTTTGTTTTTGGACTTTGTTAATATGACACTTGAACCATGGAACTGATTGATTAATTAAGCAAAAACCCAAATTTGTTTATTTACATCATCGGAGAAATTTCCTAGCTGAAGAAATTTCCGAGCAAAAACCCAATTTTTTTTCTACAATTGCTCCTCATTTTTACAGTTGAAGAAACTTTGTTTTTGGACTCTGTTAATATGACACTTGATTTATTGCTTGAGGCCAAGTTGCCACATAGAATTGAAAATTCTAAAATGGCCAGCTGTGTGTGTGTTTTTTCGATTTTGGTATGTGTTTTGAAGGACTTTAGATAATATGGCTACTTTGAATGTTTAATTGTTTTTGTGGAATGTTATTTGTATATATTTGTGTAGAATTAGATTGTGAGCACTGATGCATTAAGCTTCAAATTAAGCTTCAAATTGTATATGCTATAGGGCCATTAATATATGCAAAATAGCAATTAATATGCACTGATGCAAACTGATATATGCTATATGCACTGATGCACTGATGCCTTAAGCTTGAAACTAACTGATATAAGCTTGAAACTAATTGAAATTGCATTAAGCTTGAAATTGTATTGTGAGCACTTTTCTGGAACTAACTGATGCATTAGTTTGTATAGGGCCATTCTGGAACTAACTGATATATGCAACCAAGTACTGATGCACTGATGCATTAAGCTTGAAACTAACTGATATAAGCTTGAAACTAATTGAAATTGCATTAAGCTTGAAATTGTATTGTGAGCACTTTTATGGAACTAACTAATGCATTAATTTGTATAGGGCCATTCTAGAACTAACTGATATATGCAGCCAAGTACTGATGCACTAATGCATTAAGCTTGAAACTAACTGATATAAGCTTGAAACTAATTGAAATTTCATTAAGCTTGAAATTGTATTGTGAGCACTTTTCTAGAACTAACTGATGCATTAGTTTGTATAGGGTCATTCTGGAACTAACTGATATATGCAGCCAATACTGATGCACTGATGCATTAAGCTTGAAACTAACTTATTTAAGCTGGAAACTAATTGAAATTGGACAAGATGATAGAATTAGATAATTGATCCTTTCATATAAATACATGTTGCAATCCCATATCTGTAAAATGATCAAAAGCCACAACCTTACAGCTTTTGTTCAGCTTTTGGATTTGGGCAGGGGGTTGACATTTGGATTTGGCATGCAAGCCCATCTCATACTTTATTCTGTTGTGTTTTATATGCAGATGGCTGACTTGACATTCAATTTTGAGATTCATCATGGTGGGTAGTTTGTGTGGAACCCGGATTTGGTATATTTAGGAGGTAGTACTTCATTTGTTGATAATGTTGACCCAGATAGACTTAGTTATTTTGAAATACAAGATATTTGTTCTGATGTGGGGGCAGTTAGTACAAGTAGATATCATTATCTTATTCCTGGAGGTAATTTGGAGCAAGGGTTAAGGCTTATAAATGGAGATGATGATGTAGTTTATATGTGTGAGATTCATGCTGCATGGCCTACAGATAAGATAACATTATATGTTGAAGGTGGTGAGGAGCCATTTGCAGTTGAACAACCATTTGGTAATGAGGAAGTAGCAAATGATGATGATGTGCATGAGGTGGGTCAGAATGATGATGATGATGTGGTGGTGCTGCATGAGGGAGGTAATGTGGATGCTGAAGGAGGTCAGGGTGATGATGATTGGTTAGAGGAAGGGTTTGAGGGGCCAGATTTTGATGATGATGTATTTGGGAATGTAGATGATGGGCCATCTACACATGCAGCCCCACATAGGACTACTGCAGCTGACAATGACCCACCTCTTGAAGAGGGTGAATGGATTGACCCACCTCTTGAAGATGAAATGGAAAGTCTAGTGGGGTTTGATGATGATTAGCCAACAATAGCTACTGCTGCAAAAGAACCTGAGTTTAATGTCCAAACTGACATGAGAAAACCAGAGTTAAAGAAAGGAATGAAGTTTCCAAACTCTAAGGTCTTTAGGGAGGCATTGAGGGAATATGCTATAAAGAAGCCAGTAGATATCAAGTTCAAGCTGAATGAGAAGAAGAAGATTTCAGTTTATTGCATAAATGAATGTGGATGGAGGTGTTATGCATCTCAACTACCTGAGGAGTTGACATTCCAAATAAAAACATTCAATCCAGAGTGCACCTGCCCTAGATCCTTCAAACACAGCCAAGTGACTTCAAGTTATGTTGCAAAGAAGTTTATGTAGGAGTTTGACAAAAACCCCAATTGGAAAGTGGCTGCTGTTCAACATCATGTGAAGCAAGCACTTGAAATTGACATATCTAACAGTCAAGTGTATAGGGCAAAAAGGAAAGCTACTGACTTTATTACTGGGGATGAACAGTTGCAATATGGGAAGCTTAGGGATTATGCAGAGATGATAAGATTGAATGATAAAGGAAGTAGGGTTATTTTGCAAACCGAAATGGAAGATGAAAATGCACAGCCCAAATTTAAGAGAATGTATATCAGGTATAATGCACAAAAACTTGGGTTTTTGGGAGGTTGTAGACCAATCATTGGTTTAGATGGGTGCCACCTAAAAGGGAGATTTGGGGGGCAAATACTTTCTGCCATAGCTAGAGATGCAAATGATAATATTTTCCCAGTTGCATTTGCTGTTGTTGAGTAAGAAAACAAAGATTCATGGGTATGGTTTCTGCAGCAATTTTCAGATGACATTGGGAATCCAGAGCAACTTAATTTGGTCTTCATCACTGATAGACAGAAGGTATGACCTACAATTGTACTAACATATTTAACCCACATATTTAAAGTTCAATAATACATGCTTCAGTTCAATTCAACATGTTTAACTAACATATTTACTTGATTTGTTTTGTATATGAATTAGGGCCTTATACCTACAATTGAGATGTTGTTCCCAACTTGTGAGCATAGGTATTGTGTGAAGCATATCTATAATAATTTCAAAATAGATCATAAGGGCTTGGAGTTGAAGGATGCACTGTGGAGATGTGCTGGAGCCACAACAATCAGGGAGTTTGAGAGAAGAATGCAGGAAATGAAGGATTTGGATGTCAAGGCATGAGAGTATCTTGCTGACATCAACCCTGCACAATGGTCTAAGTCTCACTTTAGTAGTAGAGCTTTGTGTGACTGTTTAGCTAATAACTTGAGTGAGTCTTTTAATGCCATGATCTTAGAAGCTAGGGATAAGCCAATTTTAGCAATGTTGGAGTGGATCAGAGTTAGGTTCATGACCAAACAATACAAAAAGATGAAAGGTATAGCAAAATACACTGGAAAGGTTTGTCCTAATATTCAAGACAAATTAGAAAAGTTAAAACATGAATCTATACCTTTCAGTGCTACTCCAGCAGGCAGCTTCATGTATGAGGTTGATAATGGTTGGCTACTCCAGCAGGCAGCTTCATGTATGAGGTTGATAATGGTTGTGAGAGACATGTGGTTGATTTGGATAAGAAAGCATGCAGCTGTAGGATTTGGGATTTGACAGGACTTCCTTGCAAACATGGGATCTCTGCTATTGTTAAGAACCTGGAGACAGTGGAGGACTATGTGCATCCTTGTTACTTGAAAGAGACATTTGCTGGAACTTACAAAGAGATAATACAGCCAATGCCTGGCCAGTCTGAGTGGGTTGAGACTAACCAACCTGCTCCTCTTGCTCCTCATGTGTATAAACCACCTGGCAGACCACCAAAGCAAAGAAAAAGAGATCCTGAAGAGCCAAGGAACCCTTATAGATTTTCTAGGGTGAACAAGACAATCAAGTGTGGGAAGTGCAAGAAAGAAGGACATAATGCAAGAGGGTGCAAGGCATGCATCACTGGTGAAACTCCATGGCAGAGAAGAGATAGACTTGCTAAATCACATGCTGTAAGTATTTCCATGCTTTGAAATATATTCATTTCCTCCTATATTTCATGTGTATTTAACTTTTACAACCCTCTTTGTAGGCACAAAGCAGTAAATCTACAAAAACAAAGCAGACTGCAACACCTCAAACTGCATCTCAACCACCAAGTACTAGCTCTCAGCCTGCATATACAGCTTTTGGTCAAACTACATCTCAACCTGCACCAAACAATAGATCTGAGGCAGCAACTCAACCTCCAACAACTAGATCTAGAGCCAACTGGTTCTCTTTATCCTCACAGCCGAGCTTCCATACCCCTAGAGAGACATGGGATTCTTTACCATCTCAGGCATCTCTGCTTTCTTCAATTTTGTTTATTTTTTTCCTCTTACTTGCTATTGTTGGACCATCTTGCTAACTGCTGGATTTTGGTTATGCAGCCAAGTGCATTTGTGAGCACTAGTGGTGTACCAAGTCAAGGAAATGGTGGTGGTGCTGCTAGGGGGTTTAAAGGCAAAACGTGTGGTGTATCAAGGCCGACAAAGTTTCAACTAGTTGGTGGAAAGGGCAAGAAGGCAGCTGGCAAGGGCACTAAAAGCAGTAAATGATGAAAGATGTTAAAGTGGCAGACCACTTGTTTTGTTATAGTTCCCACTTGTTTTGATGTAGTCCCCACGCTTAATGTATGTCTGATATGTATAGTCAAAAACAATATTGGCAATTTTGGTTGAAAGATGTGTATGTCTGATACAATAGTGGACTAGTAGTTGGGTTTTGGTTGGAAGATGTGTAAAGTCACAGGATGTGCCAAAAACAATATTGGCAATTTTGAATGCATGTGACATAAAGTCACAATGACTGTTCACTTTTATTAAAGTAGTTAATATGCATTGGTTGGATAAAGTATTTTGTTGTGTTGTGCTTGTCTTTGCTTTTGGTGGATTTACACAGGACTGTGTTTTGCTTTTGGTGGATTTACACAAGTGTGCATTGACACAATAAAGAAAATTATGTCTTTGAGCTTTATGTTATAGCAAAATTATGTGCACAATCTTTATATGCAAAATTATGTGCACAATCTTTATGTGCACAATTATGTGCACAGTCTTTGAGCTTTGTCTTTGAGCTTAATAGGAGTGATTTTTATGTGCACGATCTTTATATGACACAGCAAAATTATGTGCACAATTTTTATGACACAGGTATATGACACAGTAGAGTTATTTATATAGGCCAAAACAAAGGGATTCTCAACTCCTTTTATATTATTGCACAATCTTTCCAACACAGTAAAATGTGAATTGACAAACCCAAATGAGAATGCTTTTATGGAAGGTTATTAATCATTGGAGTTCCATTCACGTTATTAACATTTCCACATAACACTTTGTGCCAATATATATCAATCACAAAATGAAGTAAAAAAAAAAAAAAAATTATACTAAAGAATATTTGCACAAAAACAACACTTTACATTTCAGGAGATAGATACAATAACATTTTAACATCCCAATCACATTTCAACATCCACATTTCAAGAGATAGATACAATAACAATTCAATTACCTAATCACATTTCAACACCCCCCCAAGCATCATGGCAGATTAAGGTTCCTCACCCTTACATTGTTGTTCATTGAGGCAAAACACAACGACAACATTACAAAAATGAAAAATAATCATGACGAAACTAGTGCAACCTTGTACAATCTCTCACTCTCTTTAACCCTCTTAAGTTTCTCCCTAGCTTCTACATAAAGCTCATGAGTTTCTCTTTCCCTTCGGTTAGATCTTTCTTCCATTTGCCTAGTTGTCATTTCCCTTTGATTTGCAAGCTGCAGTTCATTCTCAAGCATACTTATCCTTTCACGGTCACTCTTACAAGTTTCATTATCCACCCACTGAAAGAAGCCACATTTGGGACCAACCTAATCATTACAATTATAACAATTAATTCCACACACAATAAATCACAATTAATAATTCAATTCAATTCAAATACAACAATGTAATTGTTTCTTACATTAAATTGACTACAACCAAGGAATCTTCTTCCATAGTTACCAGCTTTTCGACTTGTTCGTAGGGCACAATGCTCAATGGTACATAAATGACCATCTTCAGCACGATAGAAACCACTAGTTGTAGAGCCATTGCCAGTTGATGAAGACATAGCAAAAAAATTTTACAAGCTTATAGACCAACAAATCTGTTACAAGAGGCATAGTTCAAATTTTCAGCATGTGTGACAGCATAAACCATTGTTAACACTTATCAAATTAAGTAAGATAAACTCACATTGAAGTCCAGCATTAATGCATTGCAAAGGTTTCAACAATCAAAGGTACCATAAAGGCTAGACTACTAAATGCATCATATTCTACCACTAGATCTACTACACATTTTTCTTGCATCAAGTGTATCCCAATTGTTCTCCATAATTATCCTTTTGCAAAGACTCAACCATTACATTACAACTATGTTACAAAGAATTTTTGTTCAGTCAAAATACTGGTAGACATGAATATGAGATCTTTCATATTAGAAATTTTTTATTGTGCAAGGCTCACAACTAAGGCAGAGACAATAAAAATAAATAGACATTTAACTTCATAATGATACAATATTACCACATTAAGACAGTGATGGAAACTACGCGGCACCCATTGTTTATTTTTTTTTTTATTGGCTAAGAAAAGGTCATTTAAATTGCATCTAGAGAAGATGTACATGCATATGCAATAAGCATTAGATATATGGCTGGCAGCCAAGAAAGTGTATTAGAAAATTTGAAAGTAGTTGACATGTGAAGGAAAGCAATTAGCATGAGAGAGATGTCTCGATAAATTAAGTTAACAAAACCATAGATAGATTAAATGGGTCCCTCACATTTGCATTGTGGTCCCTCACATTTGCATTGTTCTCCACACACATACAGAGGTTGCATATAAACAACAAAAATCAAACAAGTTATAAAAATATAATCAAAGAAAGTGGCTTTATATAAACAACAACTCAACAACTTCATATTGTGATTAAATTAGCAACTAGTTACACAACTACTATTATAATCTTTCATGAAACAAAAGTAAGGAGAAAAAAAACCCAATTCGAAGAAACATGGAATCAAGAATAGTTTAAGAAACTCAAATTCAAAGAAAGAATAAAAAACCTGAAGAAAGTATTAACAAAACCCAATTTCAAACCCTAGGTTTCAAAAATTAAAAACTAAAGAGGGTTTTGATCTACCTGCTGATGCTGAACAGAGGACCACGCAAGCTCAAAACCCAAGTTCAATAACCCACGGTGGCACCCAAGAGCATGCACGATCAAAACCCACCCACGATCAAAACCTAGTTCCATTGGAAAGTTTGCGAATCGAAGCCCATAGTTGAACAGAGGAGGAGCAACTGTTAGCAACTTGCTTCCTCGGCTTGGATCTGAAATTAAGAGTCTCAAACGAAGCTTGTTGTAGGAGTGAGTAAGTTTTGAGAGTTTTGGGAGTGAGAGTGAGTTCTAGGAGTGATAATCAGTTTTGATCCGTTTTGGAATGTTTTTTTTACTTATTTGGTGTTAGAGTAACGGAGAGTGGAGAGGTGGGTTACGGCTGGGTAACGGTGACAAGCACAGGTGGGCAAAGTGTCAAAATTTGAACCACAGGTAGGCACATAGAAATCGGGGCAAACCACAGGTAGGTAAAGTGTAATTATCCCATAAAAGAGAGAGAGAGAGAGAGAGAGAGAGAGAGGCTTTATATACCAAATACAAACGCCCCCGCAAGGTTTTTCAGGATTTTTTTTAAAAATAACTATAAATCTCAAACTATATTATTAGTTAGGCAAGGTTTGAAACATATTTGGTTTATAACAATTCGACTTTTCTGAAGTCGATTTCGCCCTTTGAAAATCCACTGGGAAATTGACTTTTCTGGAGTCGATTTCGCCCTTCGACTTTTCTGGAGTCGATTTCCCAGTGGATTTTCAAAGGGCGAAATCGACTCCAGAAAAGTCGAATTGTTATAAACCAAATATGTTTCAAACCTTGCCTTACTAATACAATAGTTTGAGGGATTTGGTTATTTTTTAATAAAATCCGGTTTTTCAAGGACTATACTTGAAAACCACTGCTTTGGCAGATGGCACTACTAAAAGTATTAACTTGAATTAAAACTTGGTAAAACCTCAATTTAAACCTCTTTTGGTATATTTGAGGCCCATAAACAGAAATGAAAACTTTAATACACTCTTTGAATTTTTATAAATAACCAAAAATTAAATTAAAAAAAAATGGTTACTGCAAAAATTATAAAAAGCAAAAGAAGTCTGAGTAAAGTTGAGTTCACACTGACTGAAATACAAAAAAGACTGTCAAATATCAATCAGTGTAACGGTTGAATACCCATAAACAGACAAATACCAGTTGAACTAATTACGATGAACACAAAACGAATACAGTAATAAGTGACTAGAAAAACAAATATGTAGCACAAGACCATAATTTGATGGAAAAAGAATCCAATATGACAGTGAAGTTTGGAATTGAATTCAGCTGTTATTCAAAGAGACACATATATGTGAGATGTAGTGACAGTGTTAATTAGACATGGCAAAACGGGTCAGAATTTTCTGACCCGACCCGTTTGACCCGCTTAAAAATGACCCATTTTGACCCGCAACCCGATTGACCCGACCCGACCCGACCTGTCCATTTTGCCACGTCTACCAACGTTGAGTAGATTGAGATTGAGGTGTGTTGATGCCCATTTTTTGCAAATTTGTACCCAAAGGCCCATGAGGAAGAAAGCCCAATGAGAAGCAAGGCCTAAAGACCCATCAAGAAGACCGAAGAGCAAGAAATTTCCAAAGAAAGAAGTGTAAGTGAAAGCAATCTATGACAAAACGTAAATCTGCAGCAAATTACAAATCTGCCGCAGAATACAGCTTTGCCGCAAAATACAGCTCTCTGGCATAATGGCTTCGGCAGATGAAGACACACATCCCTATTCTTCGGCAGAAGGCTACAAATCTACTGCAGAATACGGTTCTTCAGCAGAATACAGATCTGCCGTAGAAATACAGTTCTCTGGCAGGATGACTTCGGCAGATAAAGATAAATTGGGCTCAAGACCCTTTTGAGCCAGTCAACATTACTTGGCCCACAAAGGCCCAAATCCTTTTGTATAAAAAAGATAAGCGTGAAAACTGATATGAAGAAGTACGGTGAAAAGAAATAAGGAACGGCAAGAAGTGTCAGCAGCAGGAACAACAATCTGGAATGGCAAGAAATGCCAAGCCACGAAGCAAACACCCAAACTAGAGGGAGGCCCAATGATCCAGCAAGGCCCAACCCCCTAAGAAAGGGACAAGTCATAAACGTTGGAGATGCAACCCACACCAGAAAAAGCCAAAAAGCGCACGGCAGGATATGCACACTCATTCTCAGACCTCGGCAAACGTATGAAACAACAAGAATGTAAAGCATGCATACGACCCAAGCATCACCAACCTATACCCAGCCACTATGGGAAAGGGTGAGGTCATGGGTGAGGGCACGGTCTGGCGGTGGGGAGAGGAGTGGAAACTCATTCTTGTGTTTCTTGCCCAGGCTCTTTCGGTGGGCACAGTCCTGCTGGGATGACATGCCACCCAAAAGAGGCAAGGGTGGGTAAGAACCACTGGGTGCATGCCATCATAGACCGAGGGGGAGAGGGTACACACTGGACGAGTAGAAAAAAGGAACCTTCGTTGTCTGAAAGCCACAGGTCAATGGTGGTAGTCAAACCATTGACTTGGTAAGTGGTCGGCAAAAGGCTCCCATATCAGACAAGGGCCATTAAGGGGCTAGAACAGTAAAACCGGTCACGGTAGGTTCTATATAAGAGACCCGTAGCTGTGTACAAGAAGAGGGAGGGGAATTGAAAAAGGGAAAAAAAAGGGAGGAGAAAACAAAAAGGAGAAAACAAAGAAAAGAAAGAAAGAATGGAAAAAAAGAAAAGAAAGGCAAGAATTCTAAGAAAGAAAACAGAGAGAAAAGATAAAATAAAAGAACAGAGAAGGAACAAGAAAGAAAAATAGAGTGTTTTATGGCAGGCATGCACCCAAATGGGTTAACCCCCTCTCTCCCTCAATAGCCTTGCTCTCTATTAGAAAAAAAAAACGGTTTATACTCGGGCACACACCATTTGGGGCTGGCCTCTCAAAGCAATTAATTTCTCCTCTGAAGTTACTTGCGTTGAGGGAGCAGTTTTTCCTTTCCTGGTTAGAGCTCCGTGGTAACCCTTGGTGTGGCAGACTCATTCCTTTGATTCTACTAACCCCGTTCTACCCCTTGTTTAAGTTTTATTCTTTGAACGTGAGGCCTTTTAAGTCATTTACTTTACTTATTGTGGCAGAAATAGTGACTGTACTTTCTTTACATTATCTATATTATATCTGTCTGCCATAACCTCTTAACAATGACTTTGCCTGCTGTGAGCTTATAAACAGACTTTAGCAGACGTGGTGTGGCTTGTGCACAAGCCAGGCCAAGGAAGTGGAAAAGTATTTCTGCAGTAAAAATGAAGAGTAGTCATTCACATGGCAGAAAGCTTTAAAGCACAGTAGAAAGCTTTAATGTACAGCAGACATCTCTATTGCACAGCAGGAGGCTTTACGGCAGGAAGCTTTACTGCACAGCAGAAAGCTTTATCGCACAGCAGATAGCTTCATTGCATAGCAGAAAGTATTGCTGCACAGCAGAAGAGTCAAACCTGTGGCAGAAATCGGAGAAAAGTTCCTTCTGTGGCAGAAATGTCAATCCTGCGGCAGAAACTGCAGAAAAGTCTTCTGCAGCAGAAACAAAGGATTAGTCCACTTTGCTGCGTCTTCGCTCAGACTTGGACTCAATGTTTGCGCACAAGCCGGACCAAATTGAGTTGCAATTGGACCGGTCTCAACTCCCTTACTCAGAATACTTGGGCCTACTACCGCGGGAGGCAGCCTAGCCCAATGCACAACGAAAAGGCCCCCACAAGGTGTAATTCTTATAAAATATTTACTTATTCTTCTTCACTTAATATGTTATGTACTCTATTATAATTTGTCATTCTTTACTTGCCACCTTCATTTTCTCTTCATACTTTAAACAGATCGAAAATTATACCAAGATTAGCTTCTAGAAAGCTGGAACAAGAGTTGCACCAAATTTGGGTATCAAGTGTTTAGTGGTAATTGGTAAGTGGTAACAATATTACCAGTGAGAATCTAATCACAGTTAAAGAACTCAGAAACAATTGACAAATTGCATCTATTTCCCAAAAAAAAAAAAAAAACTTGTTTGAAAAATACGGGTAAACTCGACTCGTCCCGTGACCCGACTTGACCTGCGACCCGATTGACCCGTTTTGACCCGCGACCCATTTTGACCCGACCTGAACCCGACCTGACCCGCCCGTTTTGCCATGTCTAAGTGTAATACCCATTTGAGTTTTGACCAGAAGGTGAATGTCGGTACGAAGTAGACTCTATACTGTGCTGTTCCAACTTCCTAGTTCCATGTCTTTTGTTGTTTTTGTGAGGAGCGAGGAGTAGGGATGCATTGGCTGGGACCAAAGAATGAATGAAAGAAGAAAAGAAACAATAACTATAACTCCAAGCCATTGTCTTCAACACATTGCAATTCCATGCAATTAAAGATGGTTCAGAAAATCAATAAAGACATTTGGTAGCGATGTTTATACTATTTTTGTTGATTAAATACCAAAACATGTATTTTCACAACACTTTTTTATCTACATGTATTTCTATAATACTTAAACAATATTACTAAAAATCCCTACATGACATGAGATATTAGGAAAGGTAAGATAGTTCAGAAAATCAATAAAGAACTAGTCTTCTCATGAAAAAAAAAAAAATAAATAAAAAATAAAAGTATAAATACAAATCAGAACCTATAACTTTTCTCTATTTTCATTTTTGTCTCTAGTTTCAATTTTTTTTTTCTTCATTTCAATTCTTTAACTTATGACTGTTTTAAGAGTTTTTCAAACAATAAAGTCTCTTGTAATAATTAAATAAAGGACCGAAACTAATGTTGCCTACACTAAAAAGAAATTTGTTAATGTCTTGGTATCTTGGTAAACGAGTAATTATCATGGCATAAATCATATTATTATTTCTATACAAAAAAATTTATATATAAAAAAAAAAATGTAATCCTATTAGTTAACAAGCTGCATTTAAGTCTTAAAAAAAATTTAAAAAAAGAAATATTAAAACGACAATTATTTCTACTATTGATAAATAAAACATAAGATTTTTTTTTTCTTAAAAAAAAAAAATAGAAGACAACACATCAACATGCTAGCAAATAGCAAAGAGCGTTGCGAGCTCATCGAGGAATCCATTAAAAGAACAAAACAGCAACACCTCAAATCCTTCATAAAAATACATATTTATAGTTCATTCATATGAGAAGGGTTATGAAATAATGCTCATTTTGGAATAGTTATAAAATAATACTTATTTTGTTCCATTTCTTCTTAAGCATACCGGAGTAACACTTATACCTTCAATGAAATTGAGATAAATACCATTTTCATCCCTGTTCTAAAAGAAAAAATAAATAAAGGTGAATGATATTATAGTAAAACTATGTTTTTTTTTTTTTTCATTAGTTTTTAAACTCCCAAATTCAATAGAGAAGATGATGTTCTACTCCAATCCATTATTTTCAAAACTCTTAAACATAGTGTTACCAAATTTTTGAGTGGATTTTGGATTCAAATTAAAACTTTTTAAATCAGTACACTTGTTTCACATTATTTAAGAGGGTATGTTATGTGTAGTATAATTTATTCCACATTCCTTTAAAAGTTACCATGACTTTTTAATGAAGTTTGTGGTATGTCTTTACGTTAGAATCTTATTCTCGCTCCCTTGTATGAGTGTGTGTGTGTGCGCGCGCACACTTGTTTCTAAAAAAAACATTGTTTAAACAAAAAATAGAGATGCCACACAAAGAAAGTGTTTGGTCGAGACCGTCCCAACCCAAAGAGAAAGAGAGAGAGAACCACGTGTAGATCCTTTCTAAACCTTCCCCCACCCTTTCCTTTTGGGGTGTTCGTGGTAAGGTGCAGTGCGGTTTTGGGCCATTTTTAGTACCGCACTTTGCGGTGAGGTTTAACTTAAACCATAACTGCACCGCACCTTATTTTTGCGGTCACATGTGCGGTGCGGTACGGTGTAGTGCGGTGCAGTACTGTGTAATGCGGTTTAGAGTTTAGCTAAAATCATAATCGCACAACACCTCATTTTTGCGGTCATATGTGCAATGCTATGTATAATATGCGGTTTGAAGTCAGTATATTTTTCAAATTTTGGGCTTTTCCTACCCAGCCCAAAACTATTTTTTTCCTTTTTTTTTTTGGGCCAAGTTTTAAATTATTGAGCTAGTTTTTCTTTATTTTGGGTTGGCTTTTCTAGTCAACACTTGTTAAGGTTATCAATTTTTTTTTTAAATTAGGGTTATTAAACTATTAATAATATATTTAATATTAAAAATAAATAAATATATTAATATATAGAGAGGGTGCGGTGCAGTGCAGTTTGTACGGTTTTCTTATTATTAAACTGTAAACTGCACTGCACCATACGGTGTGGTGCGGTGCGGTACACTGTTACTTGTGGTGCGGTGTAGTTATGTCATTTTGCAGGCAGTTTTGGTGCGATTTTTGCGGTTTATGCGGTTTGATGAACACCCCTACTTTCCTCCATAAAAAACCCTATATTACAATTACAACCATCCTCTTCCAAAACCCTAGGCCCAAATCTAAATCCTTGCAACAATTTCCCCCAAAATACCCCAAACAATACCTCTTTTCCCATCATTGATATCCCAAACCCTTGTCCAAAAATGGCTTGACCAACAACAACCACAATGGTATTGGTCTAAGAGCACTAACCCAAGAAGACTAAGATTTTCAATATTATCTAATAATGAATTGTGAGGTGGAGATTCAATTGTGGACATGTCCCATTAAGGGTGGAAATTCATGTTCATGTGTCTTGTTTTTGTTGTATTGACTCATATTAGTATTTGACTATATAGTTCGGCATAAAACACGACATGTTTATTAATCATGTCAAGATCCACCGATTTTAACACAACCTATTTATTAAACAAATTGATACGACATGACTCACATAACCTGTTTAATAAATAAGTCATATTAGGGGTGACACAACCCATTTGATGAATAAGTCATGTTGTCATGTTAACACGTTTATTTGACAAGATCAACCTATTAGTAGTTTTCATATTTCATAGAATGTATGAGTAAACAACTAAATTTCAACACAAAGTCACCAACAAATAAAATATAATTACAACTACAAACTTTGAAAGGTAAATTAGTAAAATTGACATTTAGATAAACCAAACGGCATGAAATGGGATTTGTGTGTCAAACTCGAATTGACTTGTCTATTAAATGGATCAATTAATGTCAACCCAAATTTTACATGAACCTATTATGCTAAACTCTAATTTGCTAATTTTGTATCATGTTTGAACATTGTGTAGAATAGGGGACTTAGTGCCCGTTTGGTTCAACGTTTTTGGGCAAAAAGTCACGGTAGCATTTTCAAATTGGGGTTTTAAGGGAAACTAGGCATTTGGTAAAAACTTGCAAAATAGTGTTTTTCGTCTCTGTAAACGTGAAAAATCACATTTTTGAAATCCAACCCAAGAGATGCGATACGAAAACACAAAGAACACAGTTGGGATTTTTGAGAGGAGTTGGTTTGGTTCTTGGAAGATGTTCGAGCGTGAGCATGTGCATGTGAAATGAAATTAGAGAAAAGGAGTAGCAAAAAGAAGATAATGGTAGATGCTAGAGAAGATAAAGGTGAAAGAAGATAAGGTGAGAGAAACGTGTGGTTGAAAAAAAAGAGAAGTAAAATAAATAAATAAATAAAAATAAAAGGTTTTGAGTAGGCTAAGGGGTTATATGAATGTTGGATAAGAGTACGGAGAAATTTTATATTAAAAAAAAAAAAACTTAAGGAAATATTTTTTGTTATTTAGGTGATTTACACATCAAAAAGTAATTTTAATATGTGCTATCAAATACTCAACATTTTCCAAACTCATTTTTTTAACAGTTTTTACCAAGCGCTCTACTTTTTAGTTTTGAGAAAAGCCCAAATTCATAAAGCACTAATTGAAACCACGATCTTTTCAAAATTTTCAAAAATTATTAAAAATAAAATCTGATTGGAATGTGTAAAGCTTGGGTAATGAAAGGGTTATTTAAAATGTGTAAAGTCTGTTGGGTTAAGATAGCTTGACCCTGGTTAATTAATTCAATTACCCATGTTGATTAATTAGGTTCAACTGCATGCAAATCATGGAGGCACCAATAAATCACCAAAAATACTAGGTGCAGCGGAAAATAAATTTGACATGGTGATTTGTTGACAAATGGGGAAAAGCTCGTAAGGCAAAAACCCCACCGGGTGATTTTAAGGTTACCACTCCCAAAAATCCACTAAACAACAATCAAGCGGTAACAAGTATAAAGAATCTTACCAACTACCCTGGCCTATCCCGAAATACCAACCTACAGTTGAACCTTCACTCCAATACCCAATTGGACTTGATCTTGTAGTAGCCTTCTTTCCTTTGATGCACAAACCTCTAATTTGTGAATAACCCTTTGCACGAATCCCAGTACGTGACTATATGTGATTATGAACAATTTATTTCAATTGGTTATAAATGTAATCAATTTGAGATCAATGATGTGTCATGATTTGATTGGTTAGGACTATATTTTATGGTGAGGTTGCATGCACCTAATCAATTAGATAGTTAAACATTAATTATTCAACGAGTAACATTAAATACACCTAATTTGTGCAATTATCTTTTAATTAGAGTAAATTTGGAACAAATTAAGTCTGAAATAGGAGTGATTGGAGTCATTTAATGTTAATTGGGAGCTAATTTGGGACCTATTAATGTTAATTGTGCTGAAACCATTTTTTAACAAATGACATCTGCTCACCATTTCATCAATATCTTTCAGAATATTTTGAATCTGTGAATGAGGTTAATTTTTTAAGAAACTAAACATCTGGGGCTTCAATTTGAGCACAAGAACGAGACAATTCCAATCAGAATTGAGTCAGATATGATTTTTTGAAGTTGGCTCTACAGGCTGTTATAGCAGCTACGGGAAAGCCGAATTTCGGCATGCTCCTCACTTCCACCGATCTTTCCATTTAATGCACCAGATTCTCCCCAAGGCTAAAATGAGGTCTAGGTTCATGATTCTTTGTCAACCCTTATTAATGGCCTTCCATTCATATTTCCTCCACCACTACTATATAAACCCTCCATTTCCTTCATTCCAAAGCACACAAAAAATCTCATCTCTTCTCCTCTCTTGAGTTCTAGTGAAGTTGAGTAGTCTTGTCATATCTTGGTCCTCTTGAGACTCAAGGTATTGAGTGAGACTCACTCTCCCTCTCATAGTTCTTCTTTTTTCCTCCACCCTTAAGACCTCCACCAAGAGTCTCCTCTTCCACCGTATGGATTTTGCATGAAGGTATAATCCATTTCCCTAACCTGTTTTTTGTGTTGCCATGATGAGAATTTAAGATTAAAGCATGATAGTAATTATTTGAATCCTCTTGAATATGTTTGAATGTTCTTATGTGTTCTTCACACGTTCTTGATTGTTCATCACATGTTCATGCATAACACTAGTTTTAATCTTAAATCCACTTGAAAAACATGTTTGTCTCATAATTCTTTCAAATCCTTGAATCTAGGTTATCACTATCCATACACATTCACTAGAATATATTTTTCAATCCAAATGCAATGCTTAAGAAATTAAATTAGGGTTTCTCACATACACACACATTAAATTCAACATGTAAATTGATTGACATATTAGATGATATGATATGAATGTTGGCCACCATAATCTAGAAGACCGGTTTCACCGAGCAAGGTGGGTGCCTAACGCCTTCCCACCTTGTAACATAACCTCCGAGCTTAGATCAAGGGTTGATAGATCAATGCTTATCCTTGTAATTTTCAATTTCTAGATTGTAACTAGGAAACAAAGTCATGTACTTTATCTTAAATTGTATCTAGGACCAAGGCCATGTAATTTTCCTATGATCAATGTAAATTCAATTTCAAATTAATAAAATGAGGAATATTTCAATTTTGGTTTTCTTATTTATTCCAATAATTAAATAAGTGGCGACTCCATTGTAAAACCCTTAATCTAAAGGGGAAAATATAATCAGTCAAACCTCCATTTTGAGAGGCAATAACACGACTCCACCCATTCACGTGGGTTTGGCCCAACACACCTAAAACGGGCCGGGGGCGAGATCTCTCACAGTGGCGACTCCATTGGGGATATTGAGGGCTAAGCTTCAATCAGATTATGGTGGTCAACCATGTCATTGTTTGTTTATTACTTTTTTGTATATAATATGTCTAATATGTCATTATTTTGCATGTCATGCATCATTTGCTTGAATGAAATTTATTTTATTTGTGTGCTAGCTCGGAAGCCCGGTAGTATTAGCTGTGGATTGTGGTCTTCCTGAGACTTACATACCCAACGGTGAACCTACCACCCACCACGACAAGGATCATCATGGTTATGCCATGGTGGTTCATAAGGACAAACTGTACCGTTCGGACCAACGCGGCGCTCCAAGTGTCACAAGTTGGGAGGTACGACGTCCTAGCTTGTGGGGACCTTTAACCTACCTTTTGCCCATGTTGTAATGACTCATAGAACCTACCTTTAGGTCGGTCCATGTAAATTGCATTGCATTATGCATGTGTTTGGCCATTGTTTGAACCATGATGAGCCCAAGTCCAACGCTTGGGCCCATCATAATTGTTTGAACCTTGTATGCTATGAATGAACTCAAGCCCAAAGGCTTGTGATTGAACTCTACTTGGTATGGAAACCGAAAATTGTTTCTTGAATCATTCTAAGCCCAATACTTGAGCCCATCAAAGGTGTATACGCATGATCAACATCAAAGGCCAAAAGCTCACAAGATGCATGCATTTCAAGTGCAAGCCCAAGCCATTTCAAGCAAATATCAAAAGATCATAATCAAGGTTGAAGCCTTCCAAGTGCAAGCCCAAGCCATTTCATCATGATCAAGGTTCAAGTATACCAAGCCTCAAGCATCCTAAATGGACCAAGAAGAAGCTAGTTGCCCAACTTTGCCTCACTCCACATTTGGTTTGCAACATCATGGTTAAGCTTAAAGTTTGTTTGTTTATTCCATGTTTCTATGTTTCTTTGAATTCAAAATTTTCATGTAGCATTTAATGAGCTTTGTTCATGTATATATATTAAGAAAAAAAACAAAACAAAACCAAAAGAAATTCAAAAAAAAAAAAAAATTCAAGATTTCCAAATCTTTCCCAAAAAAAGAGAAAAATTTTCAAATGAAAGAAGTATTTGGACTAGAGGCATTGAGCCCTTAAGTCATTTAAAAAAAAAAAAAAAAATTCTTTGAACTAGGGGCATTGGACTTCCTAGTGATTTTTTCAAAAAGACCCTTTTTTTTTTCTTTCAAAGATTTCAAGATTCTTTAAAGTCTTCTTTTCAAAATGGTACATGAGGATCCCTTGGACAAAACTTTTTCTAAATTAAGATGTTTAAAGGCTTGAACAATCAACTTGTATTGAGAAATGATTGATTTCATTTGATCCATGTAAACACTTTTGCTAAATTACTTTGAATAAAAGAAGAAATGGGCTTACCAGGCAATCAAAGAAAATCTATCCATCAGAAAATTTAAAAAGCTCATGCATTCATTCCAATTTTCTGAAAACTTTTGTGTCTTCAATAAAGCATTCATACTTTTTCTTTTAAGATGAATTTATTAAAAGAGCTCAAGTCACTGTGCCTACAAGCAAGCATTACTAGGGATAGGAGGCCGTCTTTGGTAAAACAAGATTATACCCTAATACCTAGAATGATCATCATCCATTGCAAGCCCATTTGAGCCTTTGAACACTTAGCCTCTTTTTCCCATGAACCCACTAAAATCTAAAATTAGGGTGGGAAAATTCAAAGTATGCATGCTTAAATCTCATGTTGAGGAGGAGTCGACCTTGTAACCTTGAAGTTAATTGATAAAGTTCTCCTAGAAGACATGAGAGACAAGTAGAGAATTCATTAAGCTAAAGATAAGAGATCATCAAAGTAAAAGGAGTTTTCACTCAATCAAGGAAAGAGAAATGAAATTCCATCAATGTGAGAGAAAACAAAATGTGCATCAAGTTTGAAGAACCTAAACTTCATCATGCCAAGAAAAGTAGAAGGTTCATCCAAAAGAAAATTCATCAAAAAAGGAAAAAGGTTCTAGCATAGAAATGTGCAAGCACATCAAGGCAAGAAAGAAGTCTAGAGAGTGTATCAAAATGACTTGAGCTAAAGAAAACAAGGAAGGCAAAAGATCCCCAAAAAAGTTCATTTAATCAAGAGATGAAAAAAAAAAAAAAAAAGCCCGCTAAGCTGAAAGTCCACAAGGGCGGTCTAGGCAAAAGTTAGGGCCAAAGAAAAAAAAAAAGAAAGAAAAGGAAAATCCTAGCAAATTGAAAACTTGAAGATGTAACCTAAAAAGAAAATGATTTTACAAGATGAAAGTCTAGAGGTATGATTCAAAGGGAATGTGCATAAAAACAAATGTTGATACAAGTGATCAATGAAGACTAGTGAGAAGACGGCAAAGAAGAAATGGGAAAACTCCTCCAATACTTGATTTTTGAGTAATGCATACTTAGGGAAACATCTTAGGGAATTTTGAGCCTTTTTGTATTATTCATTTCATAACCTAAACCTGGCCTACATTACAACCCATGAATAAGACCTCCTTGAAGTCTTGCTAATTGTAGGCGCATCTTAAACTCTAATAATATTTTTCTTTTAAATTAAAAAGGAAAAGTGCTTAAAATTGTCAAACCCCACAGGATGATATGTCCAAGGACAAAATTTCTCAAATTCTCAAATCCTCAAAATGACTAAAAAAAAAAAAAAAACTTCCAAACCTAGAGCACTCTCCTTGTTTGCAGCCAACAATGTGATTCATTTCATTTCTTGATTGCCTTCGGAGACTTAATCTGAAGATGTTCAAAAGGATGAAGCAAATTTGATTACATGAATTTAATGATCTTGATCCTTCCTAATCAAAGAGATTTGTTTGATTCTTAAACACTTTGATTTGCCAAAATGGTTGTTCAAAGGATCACCTCTTGTTCATAAAAAAAAAAAAAAAAAATGGAAATTTGTTTTTTTCAAAAAAAAAAAAAAAAAAAAAAATCGTTCTTTTTCAAAATCCAGTTCTCTTGAACTACGTCTTGACCTGATTTTCTATGAGCGAGGTACGTAGGCAGCCTTTCAGAGGCCCGGTCCCAATCACCCAAACAACCTTGGAGAACAAAGTCAAAACAATATGACAAAATTTTTTTGGTGCATGTTAGGTTAAGTCCATTTGTTTGCATTAAGCATGTTTAAACTTAGAGCATTGGCCTATTTATATTGCGTGCAAATATGTTCTTCTTGCATGGAAGTATGTTTTCATTTGAGGCATTAATCCATTTGTTTGCAAGCATGTCCACACTAAGGACATTGGCAAAAAATGTTTTCACAATAATTGGTTTCTAACAAGCTAGAGAAAGAAAGCCTTTTTGCAGGAACCAAGGATAGCGGACCATGATCTTCTTTCATATTCCCCAATGGTCACAACATCAAATGAATTCAGCTACAATCTAAGCATGGAATAAATCCATTGCTAATTAAAATTATCTTTTTGCAAGAATTAAGCAAGGACTTATTCAGCAATCCGCATCAACTTCCAGCCAAAGTTATTCTCATTCATAGGATAGGCTTTTCCAAAAAAAAAAAAAAAAAATCTTGAATAAATCTTCATCACTTTTACTCCATTTTCATCTTCATCTTCATCTTCTTCACTTTTTGATAATGAACAAATCTTCAAATCTCAAAAAAAAAAAAAAAAAAAAAAAAAAAAAAAGAGAGAGAAGAAAAGAAAAGAGAGAATTTTCAAAAAGCCTTGGGACTAGGGGCTTGAGCTCATACTTCTTAGGTTACCATAAAATAAAAAAATAAAATAAAATAAAAAATCATCATCAATCAAAATTTTCAATTCCTTCAAAAAATTCAAGATTTCCAAAAAAAAAAAAAAAAAAAAAATTCATCAATCAAAATTTTCAATTCCTTCAAAAAAACAAAAAAATTAGGATTTCCAATTTTTTTCAAAAAAAAAAAAAAATCTTCATTAAATTCTTCTTTAAGAATAGAAAGCTATGATCTTCTTCCATATTCTCCAGTGGTGCAACATTAAGACAATTGTCCACCCTTAACATTCATCGAATGATGGAATATGTCCCAAACTAGGGGCATTCGCTAGGTATGCCAAAGTCTTTTCAATGAATAACTCCGTTACTAATTGAAAATATTTATTTTGCAGGTAGCCCACAAACATTGGCATGAATAATGCCTCTCAAATCCATCAGACCTTTGGGAAACACATCCAAATTTCAAATCCATTGGACCTCTGGGAAGCACGTCCAAACTTCAAACCATCGGACCTTTGGGAAGCACGTCCAAAATTCAATTCCATCGGACCTCTGGGAAGCATGTCCAAACTTCAAACCATTGGACCTTTGGGAAGCATGTCTAAATTTCAAATCCATCGAACCTCTGGGAAGCACGTCCAAACATCAAACCATCGGACCTCTGGGAAGCACGTCCAAAATCCAATTCCATCGGACCTCTGGGAAGCACATCCAAACTCAAATCCATCAGACCTTTGGGAAGCACGTCCAAATTCAATTTCAATGGACCTTTGGGAGGCACGTCCAAAATTCAAATCCTTGGACCTCTAGGAAGCACGTCCAAACTTCAAACCATCGGACCTCTGGAAAGCATGTCCAAATTCAAATCCATTGGACCTCTGGGAAGCACGTCCAAACTTCAAACCATCGGACCTCTGGGAAGCACGCCCAAAATCAAACCATCGGACCTCTAGGAAGCACGTCCAAATTCAATTCCATCGGACCTCTGGGAAGCACGTCCAAACTTCAAACCATCGAACCTCTGGGAAGCACGTCCAAATTCAATTTCAATGGATCTCTGGGAAGCACATCCAAAATCCAATTCCATCAGACCTTTGGGAAGCACGTCCAAACTTCAAACCATCGGACCTCTGGGAAGCACATCCAAATTCAAATCCATTGGACCTCTGGGAAGCACATCCAAAACCAAACCATCGGACCTCTGGGAAGCACATCCAAATTCAATTCCATCGGACCTCTGGGAAGCACGTCCAAAATTCAAATCCACGGACCTCTAGGAAGCACGTCCAAAACTTCAAATTCATTGGACTTCTGGGAAGCATGTCCAAAATTCAAGATCACGACTGAAATCCTCATTTTGTCGTAACCACTGGTAAGCATGTCTTGTACTCATTTTTTTTTACAAAAAAAAAGGCTGCATGTATGAACCTGATTAGGTCCACATTTTGATCCACTACATGACGGTCCACATTTTTATCTACATTCACCACGGTCAAATACTGATTGCAAAGTTAGGTGTTTTTTTCATATATTGACATTCGCTTTTCAAGCTCTGTCAATGAGGGGCATTCTGTTGACACCTCATTTTGCAATCCGCATTTAACCTCACTTAGAGGGTAAAAAGGTAATTTTGGTTGGAAATATGCATCTTGATTTTGGCTATTAGATCTTTAATCTTATTTCACCAAAATGATCTTGATGTTGTAACGATCAAATAGACTAGTCATAAGCTCTAATCGGACTACTCAATTGAAAGTTATCATCAAATCAAGTTTTAATGGCCAAGATGCACTATCACAAATTGAGTCCGACTATATGTAATTATGAACAATTGATTTCAATTGGTTATAAGTGTAATTAATTTGAGATCAATAATGTGTCATAATTTGATTGGTTAGGACTATATTTTATGGTGAGGTTGCATGCACCTAATTAATTAGATAGTTAAACATTAATTATTCAATGAGTAATTTGTGCAATTATCTTTTAATTAGAGTAAATTTAGAACCAATTAAGTCTGAAATAGGAGTGATTTGAGCCATTTAATGTTAATTAGGAGCTAATTTAGGACCTATTAATGTTAATTATGCTGAAACCATTTTCTAACAAGTGACCTCTGCTCACCATTTCATCAATATGTCTCAAAATATTTTGAATCTGTAAATGTGGTTAATTTTCCCAGAAACTAGACATCCGAGGCTTCAATTTGAGTACAAGAACGAGATAATTCCGATCAGAATTGAGTTAGATATGATTTTTTCAATTTGGTTCTACAGGCTGTTACAGCAGCTATGGGAAAGTTGAATTTTGGCTTGCTCCTCACTCCCACCGATCTCTCCATTTAATGCACCAGATTCTCCCCAAGGGTAAAATGAGGTCTAGGTTCATGATTCTTTGTCAACCCTTATTAATGGCCTTCCATTCATATTTCCTCCACCACTACTATATAAACCCTCCTTCTCCTTCATTCCAAAGCACACAAAAAATCTCATCTCTTCTCCTCTCTTGAGTAGTCTTATCATATCCTAGTCTTCCTGAGACTCAAGGTATTAAGTGAGACTCACTCTCCCTCTCATAGTTCTTCTTTTTTCCTCCACCCTTAAGACCTCCACCAAGAGTCTCCTCTTCCACCGTATGGATTTTGCATGAAGGTATAATCCATTTCCCTAACTTGTTTTTTGTGTTGCCATGATAAGAATTTAAGATTAAAGCATAATAGTAATTATTTGAATCCTCTTGAATATGTTTGAATGTTCTTATGTGTTCTTCACACGTTCTTGGTTGTTCATCACATGTTCATGCATAACACTAGTTTTAATCTTAAATCCACTTGAAAAACATGTTTGTCTTATAATTCTTTCAAATCCTTGAATCTAGGTTATCACTATCCATACACATTCACTAGAATATATTTTTCAATCAAAATGCAATGCTTAAGAAATTAAATTAGGGTTTCTCACATGCACACACATTAAATTTAACATGTAAATTGATTGACATATTAGATGATATGATATGAATGTTGGCCACCATAGTCTAGAAGACCGGTTTCACTGGGCAAGGTGGGTGTCTAACACCTTCCCACCTTGTAACATAGCCTCCAAGCTTAGATCAAGGGTTGATAGATCAATGTTTATCCTTGTAATTTTCAATTTCTAGATTGTAACTAGGCAACAAAGCCATGTACTTTATCTTAGATTGTATATAGGACCAAGGCCATGTAATTTTCCTATGATCAATGTAAATTCAATTTCAAATTAATAAAATGAGGAATTTTTCAATTTTGGTTTTCTTATTTATTCCAATAATTAAATAAGTGGCGACTCCATTGTAAAACCCTTAATCTAAAGGGGGAAAATATAATCAGTCGAACCTCCATTTTGAGAGGCAATAACACGACTCCACCCATTCACGTGGGTTTGGCCCAACACACCTAAAACGGGTCGGGGGCGCGATCTCTCACACCTTTGTCCGTCATTTCATCAGTGGCCAAAGGTATAGACGATCCACTTCACACTTATTAAGTGTGAGATGGGAAGCAGGAGAATCCTTGAGAATGTATGTGACAAGATTAACAAAGAAGTCTTGCAAGTAGACGATGCAGAAGATCAAGTGTTGCTCACAGCCTTTCAAGCAGGATTAAGGTCAAAGGACTTCTTGTTTTCGATAACTAAGAACCCGCTGGCAAGCAGGGCTGGCCTATTGTTCAAAGCACAAACGTACGTGAATGCAGAGGATGTCCTGGCTTCTAAAGGGATCATGAAAAGGCCAAGGAAGGAGAAGGAGAGTGAGGATCATCTAAACTGCCGAAAAGAGGGCAAACTCGCACACAACCTGCCAAAGGATAACAGAGGGCATTTCCCAAACTTCACCCCGCTGGTAATGCCTCCTAGCAAAATTTTAATGCAGGTAAAAAATGACCCAATTTTGAGGTGGCCCAAGCCAATGAGAAGTAATCCAGAGGGGAGAAACAAGAGCAAATATTGTCGTTTCCATAAGGATCATGGGCATGATACAAACAAGTGTCATGATCTGAAGAATCAAATCAAAAATTTGATTTAGGAAGGAAAACTAAAGAGGTTTATGGGGCGGAGTGATCAACATTATGGGTCCTGGAAAGACGAAGGCGGGAGTCAACCTCAAGATAAAGATAGAAGTCTCCCACAAGCACGAGAAAAAGAGAAGCAGTAAGCAGTAGCAGGAGAGATTCAAACTATAGCTAGGGGATTAGTGGCAGGAGGTTCGTCTAGGTCACTTAGAAGGCATACGCAAGGCAGGTGAACAAGATACATACAGAACCTGTCTGGATGAAGCATGCCAAGTCAGACGAACCAGATGTTACCTTCTTAGGAAAAGATTCATGGGGTGTAAAACAACCACACGATGATCCATTGGTGATCATCTTGAAAATTGAAAATTTCAATATTCGCCCGGTTCTAATTGACAATGGTAGTTCAGCAGACATAATGTAGCTATCCGTTTTCCAAAAAAAGAAAATCGACAAAGAGAAACTTCATCCATTCCACTCACCCTTGGTAAGTTTCTCCGGAGACAAGGTATACCCAAAGGGAATTGTTACACTAACTGTGGTTGCAAGAACGTTCCCAAATCAAGTGAAAAAGGATATCGACTTCCTTGTTGTAGATTGTCCTTCGTCCTACATTGTAATCATTGGACAACCAACGCTAAACAAATTCAAAGCATTGACCTCAACTTATTACTTGAAGATTTAGTTTCCTACGGAGAATGGAGTTGGAGAGGTTCAAGGAGACCAGGTTTTGGCTCGGGAATGTTACCAAGTAGCCTTGGCTGCAAAGGAAAACCATACCTGGACAGTCGAGGAAGCAAAGCCAAAAAAGAACCATGCAAAAGAGTTGGAAGAAATACAGTTAGCTGAAGCAAATCAGACAAGAACTACGAAGATATAGGCCGGATTAGAACCAGAAATGAAGATGAAGGTAACGTAGTTCCTGAAGGATAACCAGGATGTCTTTGCTTGGAGCCACGAAGACACGCCTGGCATAGATAAAGAAGTGATTGTACATCGCTTATCAGTAGACCCAAGGCAAAAACTAGTCCAATTAGGGGTGTACACGGTTCGGTTCGATCGGTTTTGGAGAGGTTTTTTGCACCACACCTATAGGGTGCGGTTTCACCCTATGCTTAACCGCACCTCACTTTTGGAAGATAAAAACCGGTCTACACAAGGTGCAGTTAATCTTAGCGGCTCGATGCGGTACGTTTGATTATATAGGCTAGATTTTTAAAAATTCCTATTCTAAGCTTTGGGCTTTTTGGCCTTTAAAAAATAGCATTTTGAGCCCATTTTGACTTCTTTTTAATTGACTTTTTTTTTAATTAAGCCTTTCTTTATCAAATTTCAACCACAAGAAGACAACTCCAAACCTGTCACCAGACTCATAACATTCCAAATCAAATACACAATTATAGAGTATCAAGTCTTAACTATAATATAACTTAAATTCAAACTATCAAATTAAACATGTATTTATTAAACACATTAACACATATTAATAAATCTAAACCTGTCACAACATTCCAAATCAAACACACACTTATAAAGTATTAAGTCTCAGCCATAACAAGAGAATTCTTGCATGGCAGCAACATTAACATTAATATTTCTATCATAGAAATCACATCAAATATAAGCAGTAGCATAGCCCCAAGGAGGAGTAGTAGTGCAACACTACAAAATAGTCAAGTAGTGCTTGAGAAGCACTATACAAATATACATAATGGATGTTGGATTAGAATATACAATTGGTACACTACACAACTACATATTTTTCACAAAAAATGGAGGCAGTCTAGTCTACTAAGACTAATAGTCTAATAATTTTCAAGTGTGTTCAATGCTTGTGTTGTCATGTGTGCATCTAGTAAACAAAAGTAATGGAGAGAGCAGTAAAGAAGCATCAAGCCAGCAACAAGCAGCAACCCAAGCACCCAAACACTACTAATTTGGTCCTCTTCATGATTAAGTCAGCAATTCAACCACAAAAAATTTCTACAATCAGCCAGCCAACAACTCCAACTCCAAGTCATCATATACAAAAAACTCCATCCCTATAATGTCAATCCCCAAAAAATAATGATAAGTAGAAAGTAGAAAGCAATACATGACAATTAACACCATTACAAATAGCAGCCAACCAACATAAGCAAATTACATAAAATTTTTAAGCTACCTTAGGTAGCTAAGTCCAAAAAACAACCCCACGTTCCAAATCAGTCTAGAACAGAATTTGTACCCACAGTGGGTTTTGGTGCAAGCTCTAAAAGGGGGGAAAACTGTATATAAATAATAACTCACAAATAAATAAATAAATAACAAAAAAAATACAAGAGAATTTATAAATAACAAAAGCAGAAAAAAATTAGAAACGAACATTGTACGTTTTTAGACCCCTTAAACACAAACAGATTAACCTAGTTGTTTAGCCAAGTGATTAACTTAGGTAAATTATTCAAATCTAGGTTAACACAAGTAAATCATATCATTGAAACAGTACGGAAAATAAAGAACACAACGATATGATAACCTAGGAAAACCAAACCAATAAAAAGCCTGTAGATGATTTAACCTAGCTATCCTCAAGGTAAAACATGTCCACTATGAAAGAATTGAAGTTTTACAATAGCGATTTAGACCACTAACATCCTATTGCTACCTCGAGTAGAAAACTTACTACCATGACCATGTGACAGCTCCGAGTTCACGAACTACTTCTTTCTTGGATTCATAGCAACCACAAGTACTCCCACTTGTGTCTTTCTTTAAGCTCTTTATGCAGCAACTAAAACGATCACCAAGCTCTCGACATCAATCTGGATCTTGATAACCCTAAGTATGTATGAAGGCAAACACCTCTAGATCTCACAAGAGATTCATACACACAGCATAAACAACAACAATAAAACGTGGCTAGGGTTTTTCCTTTTATACTTAAGGCAAAACATAAAACTCTACACGTCATACGAGCTTGGGCTGAGTTGAAAATTCTGCAGAAAAACAATCTGCACGAGCTTTGATCAATCGAGTCTAATATTCGATCGATCCAGCCTTGCAAATTTACATAATAAATCCTATAGTACACTTGATTCCAACTTTACAAATAAACACACTTTGAGGAGCCTAATTCTGGACTCTAAGTTTTGATCATGGTTTGCCAACATTACACATTGAAGTTCTAATACATTTAGATCCTAAATCCTTAGAACCTAACAAACATAAACACATTACCCGATTCAAGTTCATAGTTTTCCACTTATCCATTGCCTCTTGTAGGTTAATTGGTTCAGTTGAAACCTTGGTCCTCAACCAATTTTGTGTACAAATCAAAGCTTCAACAGTATTGGGAGACAATGAGCTATGGAAAGGATCTAAGACACAACCCCCTGTGCTAAATGCAGATTTTGATGCAACGGTAGAGACGGGAATTGCCAAAATATCACAGGCAACTTGAGAAAGGATCCTATATCTTGAAGAATTCACCCTCCACCAATCAAGAATATCAAAGCCTTCTGTCTCCGGATCTACAGTAGCTTCTAACAAGTATCGGTCCAATTCAGATTTGCATTCTACACTATCTTCATTTTGCTAAGTGTTGTTTGTAAATGTTATTGTACCTCTTCATCCTCTCTTCTGCACTACCAAAGCCACTTAGCATGGAGGACATGGTAGCAACATCACTACTACCAAACTTACTAGTCCCACTAGCACTAGCACCACATGGGGTCCCTATTGCTCTACTATAGTGCTTGTACAATCTATTCAAAGTTTCCCTAACTCTCAATCCTAACTCATCAGCCTTCTTCTTGTCATACCATTACTTAAACAAAAACTTCACATATTTCAATTTATATCCAGGATCAACCACAACAACCACAAACAACATCGGATTTATCCTATCAACACTTCCCCAATACTTATCATACTTCAATTTCATTCTTTGTGCCATACCCTTTAACAAAGGATCACTCCTACCATTTCATAATTGATTTAACTGGTCTTGAAGACTAACAAGCTCATGGAAATACACATTAGTAGTCACAAACAAGGAGCCGGGAAATCTTAAAGTTGCCTCATAGAACATACCAAGAAACTTTGTAAAAAGTCTTACATTTTCCCAATCTAAAAACCGAGGGGGACCGCTAGATGGATCCTTAAAATAACGAAGGAAATGCCCATCATCTTCCTCCATCCTTTCAAATGCAACCATAAACTTTAGTGCAATTTCTAACATCAAGTAAGTTGAATTCCACCTAGTAGACACATCAAGGCACAACAAACTTTTGCTTTGAATTTTTTCTTTTTCAACACATACCTTAAACTTCTCAAATCTATTAGGAGAGGATTTCACATACCTCACTACATTACAAACCTTAACAATTGACTCATTAGGGTCCTTTAGCCCATCTTGCACAATTAAATTCAAAATATGGGCACAACAACACATATGAAGGAACTCACAACCCAAGAGGCTACCCACCCTATCCTTTGTTTTCCTCCTAAGATATTCTATGGCCACATCATTTGAACTTGCATTATCAACAGTAATTGTAAAATATGATCAATCCCCCATTGAAGCAAACAAGACTCAACCACCCTACCAATGGTCTCACCCTTATGATCAGGTACTAGGCAGAAATTCAAAATCTTTTTACGATAAACCCAATCAACATCAATATAATGTGTAGTCAAACAAAGGTAATTAAGATTTTAGATTGAAATCCAAGTATCAGTTGTCAAACACACTCTTTGACCAGTCATTAAAACCTTTCTCAAACTCTCATTCTCCCTAATGTAAAGTCTAAGACAATCCCTTGCAACAGTAACTCGAGAGGGAACTTCAAACCTAGGCTCTACTTCTGCCATAAAATCAATGAACCCGCCATGCTGAACAAACCTAAAAGGTAGTTCATCAACAATTATCATCCTAGCCAAGGCCATCCTTAGTCTTTCCACACTAAACTTCCTCAAAACTAGCTCATTACCACCCTCTCCCTCCCTTTTTTTTTTTTTTTTTTTACTTTGGTAACTCAAAGTGGTTTGGCCTTTATCACGCCTATAGGGGTACTTCTTACAACCAGATTTTATATAAGACCACATGGTGGAGGTTCCATTCCTTTTTGGGTGACAATTATAACTCATTTGACAATAGTTGCACTGTGACTTAAGGTAAAGGGGGTCACATCCCTCTATTTTAGAGAAATGGTGCCATATCTTAGAAGGCTATTTACCACCATTAATAGTAGCTTGTTGAGTTTCTGTTTGTGTTTGAGGGGGTGCAGCACCTGATGGTGGAATGGGAGATTGTGTATTTGGTTGATTGGCCTCAGTACATGAACTAGGAGTAGGCTTAGCAGAGGGTGGAAGAAGAAGCACAAGCAACCATGATCTAATTATATCAATATAAATAACAATCACATATACATAGTAATTAAGGAATCAACAACAAATAAATTATGCAAGCAACCTTTAACTTAAACACGCAGTTATACATTAATTTCAATAAAATATTAGTAAACAAAAACTATACAAGCAGCTTTCTCAGTGCTAAAATCACAACAACAAGATAATCAACTAAAATCACAACATATTAGCATGATATAATAAACTAAAACCTTAACAGTATAATCAATCAATAGGATGATCAACAAATAAATTTACAATCTTTGAACTCTAGAAACAAAATCAAACAACAAACAACATGAGTGAACCTTAAAAATAAATATTATATATATATATATATATATAATCACAACAGTATGATTAATCAATAGGATGATCAAAAAATAAAATTACAATCTTTGAACCCTAGAAACAAAACCAAACAGCAAACAACATGAGTGAACCTTAAAAAAAAAAAAAAACACTAAAACTAAAAGCAAAATCAAACACAAACATGAAAGTTCGACACAACATGGTGAGCTGAAAACAAAATAAAAAATAATCCTTAAAAAAAATAAAAAATAGTGAACTCAAAACAAATATAAATAGTATGAGAAAATACTCAGGAACTATTTAAGCCTTTGAGATTTATTCCTTTACTAGGCTGAAGTTGAGTCTTTTAAATTACCCCTAAAATTACAAGAAAATAACCACACACACACACACACAAAAGAATCAACAAGAAACATTTAGTGACCATAAAATAAAACTAAAACAAAGTAGGGGTTAGGGTTACCAAAGACAGAACTGCATAGTGGAAGAGCCACGGTGGAGAACGGAGATGAGAAGGAGACTGGCTAACTTAGGTGTATTAGGAATTTCTTGAGACCTTGAGAGGAAAGTCTTTCTTTGTGAGAGAGTCAGGCTGAGAATCAGAGATGAGTCTTGAGAGTGAGACTGAGAGCTTATGTTCTTAAATAGTGGAAGGTTAGGTCGGAGCCTAAGATTGAGAATTTTAGAGGGAAAAACTACTGTTAGTTCAGCGGGATTAGGGTATGGAAAAACAATTATGTGGCTGAGTGCAAAAAAGAAGAGAAAAATGGTTGGTGGGAGCCTGAAAATCTGAGATTGAGAGGGAAACACTACTAATTGTTTGGCGGGATTAGGGTTTGGAAGAAACATTATGTGGCTAAGAGCAAAAAAGAAGAGAAAAATGGTTAGGTGAGAGCTTGAGATTCTGAGATTGAAAGGGAAAAACTAATGTTTGTTCGGCGGGATTAGGGTTTGGAAGAGAAATGGAGGTAGCTGATGACTGATGAGTGACTGAGTTCCGAGTCTGAGAGGTGAGACTTGAGAGGAGCAAAAGTCTAACGAGTAAAGAGGAGAAATGAGAGTAGCTAAGTAGGAGAAAACTCAAGAGAAAAGACGTGTGTGGCTGAGATTAAAAGAGGAAAAAAAATATCTTGCATAGTGACTGACTCCATCAGTGACTCAAACAGTGACAGGAATCGTTTTTTATTTTTTTAATACTTTTTTTTTCAAAAAACGCAAGTGGCAAGACAATGACTAATCCATGCAACATTTTTTGTTTTAATGTTTTTTTTTCAAAAAACGCAAGTGGCATGACTGTAACCCATACGGCTATACAACATTTTTATTTTTATTTTTTTAATATGTTTTTATTTTTTTTAAATGCAAGTGGGAAGACACTAGAGTTACTTAGACAAGACCACTTAGACTATTCCTCCTGACACACATTTTTTGACTGAGAAAGGTAGCTTACACACGTTAACTTCTTTTTTAATTCAAAATTTTTTCCTGATAAGGACGTTAGGCCTGTACATTCATGGATAAGAATTCAAATTTTTTTTTTGATAAGAATGACCCTGTTCATGGATGAACTTTAGGCCTCTTCTTAGAAGTTAGAACGTTAGGCCTCTTCTTATACATATATATAAAACATGCTCGGGTCGGTTCGGTCTTCGTTGGTGTGCACATCTCGGCACCGATGGCCGCACCGGTTCGACGTCGGTACTGAAGATCTATTGTCGACCTCCGTGCCGGAAACCTTCAGTGGAGCCCTGAGCGAGGCAGGGCGGTGCGGTCAGACCGGTTCTGTCAGTGCCAGTATTTCCTTGAACAGGCCTAAGTCCAATAGAAACGGAGAGTTTTTGCCCCAAAACGCAATAAGGCTGTCATAGAAGAGGCAGATAAACTGTTGTCTGCTGATTTCATTCGAGAGGTTTATTACCCGGAGTGGTTAGCAAATGTGTTCATGGTCAAGAAATCAAACAGGAAATTGTAGACACTGCATTTTGTACCCTTTACGACTCGGGCCCCCGTTTCCCAATGATGCTCAAACTCTAAGGCTTAAGGCCAGTTTAGAACCCAATCAGATATTAAATGGACTTGAGGAGTGTTAAAATGGAAAATATAACCTTTTTTGGAAATAAAATAATCAAGGTGGCCTTTGGCTTGCATACATGGGTCGCGACTTCCATATACAGGCCAAAGCATGTATACGCAGGCACGTTCCTGCGTATATAGCTAGGGTTTCATAAGCATACGAAATGCAAGTTTTTTGCAATAATGGCAGAGGTTTGGAATGAATCCCACATCGTCTGGGAGCCATTCCAAACCCCATTTTTTCAACTATAAAAAGCCTTACATGGTACATTTTCAAAACACACAGAAATCCCACGAGAAAAACCTAAGATTCACTAGAAAATAGTGAATCAAAAGGGAGTTTTTCACATAATAGCTTCAAGTCATTTTTATTTGATTGGGACCTTTTCTGGCCCCAATCTTTTTAGTTTAACTTTGCTAATCACTATTTTATTGAATTGTGATAGATTTGACTGAGGGGAACGGTCAAAAATCAAGCCTATGAGCTTTTGCTTTAAAGGTATTGTTTCTAGCTTTTATTTTTATTTTCTGTCTTTCTTTTCTTTTTATAATCTTGTTTTTAGTTTGGTTTATGTTTATGCATGTTTGTCTAGGTTAGTATATAGTTTTGTCTAGGTTCTGAGTATGCTAGGTTGTTAGAATTAGGCTTTTCTTGCGTACACATAATCTTGCCTGCGCACGCAGGCTTGATCATGCGTACGCAAGCCTGTTCTAGCGTGCGTGATGCCATTGCCCAGAAACGCTAAAAAAAAAATTTTGTTTGTTTGTTTTGTTTCTACCTTCTCATGTTTGTTCTGTTTAGCCTTTTTTTTACATGTTTTAGGCTCTTTAGGTTCCTATTTACCTCTTTCACTTGCTTGTTTGCTATCACATGTTTAGATTAGGGTTTGTCTTAGTTTTGAATGCCATGAACATGCATTCACATGCTTATGCATAATGCCATAGGTGTTGTGTTGCTGTAAGGTAAGTAAAAGGTAAGTCATACATTAGAAATGTCCATGCATTTGGGTTTTGGTTTTATTTTGATGATATGAAGAAGCATGCTTAGATGTATGATAAGGGTTTCTAATGTGTTAATGCTTTGTTTTTTACATGTATTGTTTGATGATATGCATTCTGCCATGTTTGGGGCTACTGCCTTGTTCAGATGTATGATAGGGTTTCCACATGTTAGATGAATGCTAGGGTTTCTTTTGTGTGTTTGGCTCTCTTTTTCTTTGTGAATAGATAAGTATGCTTGTTTATGGTTAAAGATACCATGTTGTTTGTTAGATGCATGTTAGAGTGTGAGTGAGTCTAGAATACAAGTATTTAAATAGTTTTTAATAGGGTTAAGACATAAGACACAATGATGGAAGACCAACCTTAGGGTTGGGCAATCTTGGGTGCTTAACACCTTCCTAAGAGCGTACCTAAACTCCGAACCCATACTCTGGTAGTAAGATCAAAGGTCATTCCTCGAGAGGACGCTATATATATGGTTTCTAGACCATTGCAAAAACTAGGTGGCAACTCCAAACCCTTGTGTCCACAGTGGTGACTCCACTACGGATGGTGAGTTTAATTCCTATTTGTCTTGTTTCTTAACCTTAATAGAAATTATTTCAATACTTGTTTGCACACACGTCACTTGTTCTCTTTTGTCCCTTAACCTTGGTTGGTGATAATGGGAAGATGGAAGGCTCCATTTGGGCCCAAATTTTTCAAAGTTCATCCCACCAACTCACAATCAATGCCATCGCCTATAATGAGTTTTAAGTACGTTAAAGGTTTGCTACCAATCCATTATGGGGTCCACTTAGGCCCTTGGTTGGAATCATAGCCCACCTAGTTGTGAGTGACCTACTTATCTATCCCTTTAACCTTAGGGAGCTTACCCACACTAGAGAGATCTTAGACCCTATCACAAAGGACACCTTTTATATATCTCTTGTTTGTTCAACCATATACCATGTGTTCACCTAATTCTAAAAGACAAATAAAAGATGTTAAAAGTGGAAGGGATGGCCCTAAAGTTATGGTATGCCTTAAGATGTTATGGGATAAAAGAAAAGAAGTTTTCACATATAAAAGGCTTGTCCCTAAATCCAAAGGTATATTTTAAATTGAAAGGTTCATAAGACCATAGCATAATTGCTATCATAAGCCCAAGTGGAAAAAAGCCCTTTTAAAAAAGAGGACTTTGGGCCTAAGGTAACAAATATGCTATGGACTTAGCATCCAAAATCCTACAAAGCCAATATGAACTTCCCTAATCTTGGGCCTCCTTGTTGCATGCCTAGGCCCAAAATGATGAGAAATTCATAGACTTTGAGAGGAAGGCTACAATGTATTCTAGCTAGAGGGCTATTTCAAAAAAAAAAAAAATGATGATGAAATAGTGAATAAAAATGAAAAGCCCAAAGGTGACGAATACATTGAGAGTCCATGTTTGAGACAAAGGGTTGAAAATTCCTAAGTGCATTCTAATGAAAGCCCATGAGAGTAAGATGAGAGTTTTATTGTAAATGGACCAAAGCCCAATGAAAAAAGGGGCAAGGATCCACGAGAGGAAAGAGAGTGACATTGTAATTGGCCTTCATTAAAATGAACTTAAGAATTTTCTAAGGACATCTAAAGTTTAAAAGGAACCTTTAATTGGGACATGAACTTAATGAAAATGGGGTTTCTTTTCAAGCATCATTACACCATCAAAGTCAAGAAAACATGTCCCCACTCCTATTTGGATTCAAGAGAAGGGAAGCCGCATGATCAAGATAGAAAACGCACACTAAGAAGAAGAAAATCCCTAAGAAACAATGGCTACCTCCATGGAAGACTCGATGGCACAAAAGATCATAAAGGCTTTGGAAGAACATGGAAAGGCCCTTAAGAAATGGGAGAGTGTCTCACTAGGTTGGAAGAATCTAAGCTCAAGAAACCCCCGCATGTGGAAATCCATGATGATGAGGAAGAAGATGAAGAATGGGACGAAAAGGACAAAGTGGATAATGAAAGGAACAAGCAGTTTGAGAAGCTCACCGCAGAAACCATGGCTATGAGGGAAAAGATGGAGAAGATGCAACTTGCCTTCTGTAAGGCACAAGGAAATGATGATTACCTCTATAACATGGGGGGAGTAAGCTCAAAGGCTCCTATTGCATTGCCTCCCAAGTTCAAGATCTCCGATGCAGAAAAGTTTGATGGGACTAGGAATCCAAAGCAACACATAAGAAGATACCTAAGCATTACTGAAATGAAAGGGCTAGATGAGAAGTAAACTTTGGATGCGTTTCCCCTCTCACTTACGGGAGGTGCATCAAGGTGGTACTATAGTCTTGACTCAAGCAAAACAAAGGTGTGGAATGAACTAGTAGAGTTATTTGTGGACCAATTCATCTTCAACACCATAAATGATGTGACTCTAAGGGATTTAGAGACTACCAAGCAAGATGTTGGGGAGACATTTTCCGAGTACATGACTAAATGGAAGACCAAGGCGTCTAGAATGGTTAATAGGCCAAATGAGAAAGACCAAATCAACATGATCATCAAGAACTTGCTTTTGGTTTATAATAGTAGGCTTTTATCATTGCCTATTAGCTCATTTGGAGAACTATGTGATTGTGGGACAAGAATCGAAGATGTTCTTAACAATTGACAACTGGAGGAAGGGGAAAGCAAGCCTTCAATCAAGAAGACATATGGAGGGGGGGCTACCATCAAAGTACCCAATCCCGTAAATGTAAGCGCCATCATAGCCCAACAAACACTAGCCTACCCAAAGAAAGCTCACCGAGAATTTTTCGACCTAGGAATGACCCTCACCGAAGCATATGAAAACCTATCCTCCAAAGGATTCATCAAGCCTTTAGACCCCACACCCATGCCTAATCCCATACATTCCACTTGGAACCTCAATGAATATTGCCACTACCACCAAAAATTCAGCCACAAAAACAACAATTGCTTTCGACTCAAACATGAGATACAAGACCTCATAAACAATGGAACCCTCCCAAATCCCAACATTATCACCAAACCCAACATTAGAAAGAACCCTTTGCCCGATTACCATAGGGCTCCCCCTCCATATCAAAATTGGGTGCAAATAGATGAAGTCGAATGGGATTGCTCGAAGTTGATAGAGACCACAAATGTTGATATCAATGCCGTGGACATCCAAGGAATTTGGGATGAAGAAGATAAAGCCTTGAAGGAGGTGATAGCGATATGGGGAATACTTCCCAAAGAAGTGACAAAATTGAAGAAAAGAGTTTTGGAGGACAATGTAGCAAATATCACTAGGAGTGGGAAGCACTACAAGCCATCCTTTTTGGAAAAGGATCATCCTGGTAGGGATCTAGGGGAAGGTCCAAACCCACGGAATCTAAAGGAGACAAGGAAGAAGAAGATAGGGTCTTAATACAATTGAAAAAGACTCAAGCTCGTGTGTCTGTATGGGGCTTGCTCATGGCCTCTCAAAAGCATCATAAGGCTCTCTTAGACGCCTTGAATGGGAAAGAAGTACCTATAGAAACTACACCACAAGAAGTTTTGTCACTTATGGGAGTTGAGGGTTCCTCACACCCCCTCCTTGCCTTTTTTGATGAAGATCTCCCTCTCGAAGGAGCAACTCACACTAGACCCTTGTAAATCACCATTAAATGCATGGGTGCCAAGGTTCCAATGGTTCTTATTGACAATGGTTCCGCTTTAATTGTTTGTCCTTTTAGGACTGCCCTTACTATTGGCCTAGATATGGAAACTATCATCCCTTTCCCCTTGACTGTAAGGACATATGACAATACTTCAAGGAAGGTCATGGGTACCTTCAAGGCTCTTTGCAAGATCGGGTCAATGGAAACCATTGTGGAATTTCATATCATGGACATTACCCCAAATTACAACCTTCTCTTGGGGAGGGCTTGGCTTCACCTCAATGGGGCAATCCCCTCCTCACTACACCAAAAGATGAAGATCCTATGGAAATGAGGGATTACCATAGTTCTTGGAGATGGTGAGATTCTAGCACCGATTTATGAACTCAAGGAAGGAGGAAGTGAGCTTCAAATGAGTGGCTTTGAGTTTGTGAATATGGCTAACTATGGGTTGAAAGATGAAAGGTATGCTACCGACTTATTCCCATATTGTAGCCATGAGGTGATTGCAAGGATGAAGAATATGAGATTCATGTCTGGTATGGGCCTTGGAAAAGAAGGAAAAGGGGCAGTGGAATTCCCCAATATCAAGACTCAAGTGACTAAGGAGGGTCTAGGATTTTTTAAAGGTTGTGACGGAATCAAGAAAAACCTTGGCATTCTTAATGGAAACTTCATGAAGGAAGGGGGAAACTTCCCTTATTATGGCTTTCCTGAACCTTGGGTAGGTAAAGATAGAAAGGTGTATCTGGGTTGGGAAATGTTCTTTAATGAAAAGCTCACTTTTGAGGAGAAGCCTACCGTGGTGATCAAAGAGATACAAAAAAGGTCTATTAGGCAAACTACATGGATGTTGAAGCAATGAAGACCATGATGAAGACGTGTGGGGACGTGTTCGCCATCACCAATGAAGAACCAAGTGATCCTTCCAAATTCATCATGCCTATTGTAGGGCCCATTAATAATTGAACTTAGGTTGGGTTTTCTAAAAGCATGGGGAAAAAGTTTTGTAATGCAAGTTCCAATGTACTTTTCAATATTTTCAATAAGATGAATTCTAATTTGGCTTACTTTGATGTGTCCTATAACATTGAAATTCTGCACTTAAATGATTCAAATGAATTTGGAAATGAAATTAATAAACAATTGGAAAAGAAAATTGGACTTATGGAACCGATTCTTGAAACTATTAATTTGGGCAATGATGAGAATCCACACTTAATTAAAATTGGCTTAACTCTAAATGAAAAAGTAAGAAAAGATATTCAAGAACTCCTCATGGAATTTCAAGAGGTGTTTGCATGGTCCTATGAAGATATGTCTGGAATTGACCCCAAGATAGCTCAACATCACATTGATACTCATGATCACATGGTGCCCGCCAAGCAAAAATTGAGAAGAATGAGGACTGAATGGCTCTTAAAAATCAAAAAGGAAGTCACTAAGCAACTAAAGGTAGTGTTCATCAAACTCGTGCACCAAGCCGAATGGATAGCCAATGTTGTGCCCGTACCTAAGAAGGATGAGAAGGTGAGGATGTGTGTGGATTTTAGGGACTTGAACAATGCATGCCTTAAGGATGACTTTCCTCTCTCTCACATTGATGTCTTAGTGGATAACACAGCAGGAAGTGCTTTGATGTCTTTCATGGATGGCTTTTCGGGATACAATCAAATCAAGATGGCTTCCAAAGATATGACCAAAACCACTTTCACTACCAGATGGAGAATCTATTGTTACATGGTGATGCCGTTTGGCCTTAAGAATCCTGGGGCAACCTACCAAAGGATGGCTACGGCCTTACTACATGATATGATGCATAATGAGGTAGAGGTGTATGTTGATGATCCAAGGATAGAGGTAGCCACACCATAAACTTGAGGAAGTTCTTCGAAAGGATTAAAGAATATAGATTGAGGTTGAATCCACAAAAATGCACCTTTGAAGTAACCGCTAGAAAATTGCTAGGCTTCCTAGTGAGTGATAGAGGGATAGAAGTTGACACATCTAAGATTAAAGCCATATTAGAAATGCCTCCACCCAAAAGTGAGAAAGAAATAAGGGGTTTCTTAAGTCGATTGCAATACATTAGTCGATTCATTGCCAAGCTCGCCTCTACTTGCACTACAAGAAAATCGATCTATTGCGGCGGACCTATTGCGGCGGGTGAGAAAACAGCCGCTACATGTAGCCTATTGCGGCGCAATTTTGGCCAGCCGCTGTACATGAGACCTATTGCGGCGGGCCAATGACCCGCCGCAATAGTTCTAGTATATTGCGGCGAAATACAGCGGCAGGCCAATGACCCGCCGTAATATGCTCGTTATAACGACGTTAAACTGAGATATAACGGCGGGTCACATGCCCCGCCGCAATAGACCCTTAAATTGCCCCCACTGAGTCCTGAAATTTTCCCTCTGTTTTTTTTTCCCTTTTCATTTTTAGCGCCTTTTCGTTTTTAGCCTTTTCATTACTCTCCCACACACACTCTCAGACTCTTCGAAAATTTCTTAGACTCATCTCTACCACTACCCACAAACCCACAGCCGTAGCCACCACCACCCACAACCACAGCCGCCACCACCACCACCCAACCACCATCACCCACAACCACAATCACCAAATCACAAAGAAAAACAAACCGTAAACCCACAGTCAACCCAACCCACAACAAACCCACAGTCACCACTAGGCACATCACCCACCCACCTGCCACCACCGTAAACCCCAACCCAAAATCAACCCACCACTAGCCACCACCACTACAAAACAACCATTAAATCACAAAACCCAGCCATCACAAATAACCAATTACAAAACAACCACCAAAACACATCCATTACAATTTACGAATCACCAATCAGTCCCTCTCTCTACTCACACACTAGAAGACCGGTGAGTTCCCTCTCAGATCTTCGATTTCAACTCAATCTAAGTAAGGTTTCATTTTGTTCTCGATCTGTTAAATTAGCATGTGGTTTCTTTGAATCTAGGGTTTGTGAATGTTTTAAGCTTTGTGATTGTGTTTTCTGTTTGGGTGCTAGGAAATTTGTGGAATAGCGTGGAAAGTTAAGATTGTGTGGAGTTTGTAGCTGTATTAAGCTTTCTGGGCGTTCATTTTTGTTGTATGCTTATTGGTTATTGAATCTTTTTTTGTTTTGTTTTATGTTTGGGAGGTGGGAAAATAATGGTAAAGCATGGAAATTGAAATTTTTGTTTAGTTTGTTGAAATATCACATTGAATAAACTATAGTCCTGTACTTGTTTGTTTTCTTTATATTATTTGGCCCGTTTATACCAGCTTGGGTTAAAGTCTGGTGATTCGTGTGGGTTTGGATTTTTATCCCTGGAGAGGGATGAAGATGCAGATGCAGCAATCAGAGCTCTTGATGAGACTGAATGGAATGGTCGGATTATCCTTGTGGAGAAATCAAAATCTTCAGGGCCTTGAAGCTTTATGTACAGGTTTATGATTAGGAGTCTAGTTATCACATTATAGTGTTGAAATCTTGGTCAAGACAGTTGAGTTTTGAATTTTATATCTTTATCTATGCTACCACAACAGTGTAGTACCAATTTTCTGAAGCAGGGTGATTTCCACCAAAAAGAAAAGATTTTTTTTTAACCAAAACACAAGTCCTTTAATGTGTCACTTGGGAGAAAGCATATAACCATTGTGCATTACTTTTTGGTTCTGTTGTTTAGTTTCTTACTATTGCTGTATTGCCTTATTCTGGCGGGTATGTTTGCAGTAGTACATTTTAGTCTGCAAAATTATTTTTGGCTGAATAAAAGGGTAAGAGTAATCCTCCAGCCATATGGCTGCCCTATATGTTGTCACAGTAGTTTACTAATTGCTCAAGAACCAATGTTTGGAGACAGATTTTTTTTTTGGTTGGTTGTTGATAAGATTCAAACGTAAAATTTCTTGTAATTTGTTCTATATTTTTCAAATTTGAGTACTTTTGTGTGGGGATTATAGATTAAGTTAGCAGACCATGATTGAAGAGACTAATTTCATTGAATTCTGAGGTTTTGTGTCTTTTTGATTCCTTTAATGTTCTTCCTTTTTTTTTTGGGGGTGTTTATTTTGTTTCTTGTATGATTTTGTTTTTTAGTCTGATAACTTTAGTAGTATTTAGGCAATGAACTCTAGCTCAAATGATGTCTCTTTTACTTGCAAAAGGAGGGTAGGGAATGAGGTCGTGGGTTCGAGATCTAGTATATGCGTGTGTTGTCACAAAAGTTTACCAGTATTCGGTTCATGGGTAGAAAGATAGGCTTGATACTCCAAATTGAAGCTTGACCTTGTTTTGTCCCATCAACCTTGATCACCCATTTTCTCTTCTCTGTTGCTCTTAGCCTGATAAAATTTGCCTATCTGCTACTGTTGTTGATTATGTGGAAGGTTTGAATATTCGGTGCTGTCATATGAGAACTAATGGTTAAACATTGTAGCAAGTTGCATATTTTCTATATGGATCAAAAGTCAAAAGATAAATGATATGACTGCTTGCTTTTTTTTTTTTTTTAAGTCTATTTAAATATCCACTTTAACTCATCCATTACCATTACTTCTTGAGGGGATGGAAAAGTTTCTTTTTTAATGGGTATATATTTTAGGTATTGCTTTCATATCCACTATGTTCTGTTGTTTCATACAGTTTAAAGAGAATTCATTATAAATAGCAGAATGGCAGATTTATCCTACAACTTGAATTTTTTTTCCTTCATATTTCATGTTAAGGAGTTCATCCTTTTTGGTTTAGCAGATTTATAGAGTATACCTTTGGAAGTAATATTTTTCCCCTTGAACCAATTTGTAGGATGGGATGAAGGTGTGCCATGAATGCAATTGGGAGAAGTTGCTCGTCTGTGGGTAATAATCAATTTGTGTGCTACTTTTACTATTTCAAATTTCTATTTTTTTGCACATAAAATGGAATCTACAAATTTCTATTTTCTCTCTAATCTAGGTTCGATCTCTCTCTCTCCCTCTCGGCGTAAAGCTTTTATCTCCCTCTAGACCTTGATCGACCTTTCCGATATAAAGAAAGGAGGTTGGACTGCACAGGAGGTTTGTATTTTTCATGTTTTTGTGAAGTTCTATGTATTGTGATCTAGAAGCTAATATAACTGTATTTTTCATGTTTTTGTGAGTTTGTGAAGTCATCTTTGCTGGAAAGACTTCACCTGGTGTATTACTGCTTTGATGACATCGTCCGACTTGCTAATATAACCCCATGTGCGTCCAATACTTTGTTGTTGTTGTATTTTGGATTTTTTTTTATAATAATTGGTGATGGTGTATGAGTGATTGGAATGAGATTTTTTGGTGTTTTTGTGCTTATCTGTTTACAGTTACAGTCAATGAAATTGAGGCGTTGCGCGAGTTGTATAAAAAGTAGAGTCAGTTTTATGTAGCAACATCAAAGAAGAAGACGGAGAAGGTGTTGAACCCATTGTTCGAGAAGCGCCCTAAGCAGTTTGGGGTGTTGCCACCGAAGAGAGATCTGACCCGATTCGTCAAATGGCCTAAGACTGTTCAGCTTCAGAGGAAAAAGAGGATCCTCAAGCAGAGGCTCAAGGTCCCACCAGCTCTCAACCAGTTCACCAAAACCCTCAACAAGAACCTTGGTATGTATACTATTTGAGATGCATTTGTGAGGAGATTACCATATAACTAGGGGTGCCGTGAGTTTTATGAGAATACTAAGTATACTTTGTAAGTTAAGCTAAGTTATTGTCATACATTCCATTGTTGATTATTTTTCATTTATTTTTATGTGAAACGAAATTTATTCCTCAATTCCATTATGTGCTTGGAAATTAGAATATTGACATTGTTATTATAGAAAAGATCAGGAAAGTCTCACATTCAAGTAGACGACCGTAAATATCTTCCATGTAGAATGACGATCTTACTTAGAAGGTCTTCAATACAAGAAGACCATCTTCCACCACCAGCTGTCCAACAATGAATGAAATAGAAACTAACTAGGGTATTTAATAACATAATGGATGATCGTTATCCAACAGCTACATACTCATTCAGTTAGAAGACATTTCAGTAAATACAACAACTGATAAGTGTGAAAAATACCATCTAGAACCGGCATTCAACACCAACCAACAAATGAATAGCCATATAAATGGCCCAAACGTAATGCGGATCATATAAATGCACAACATTAATTGGCAAACGGCCAACAATTAGAAAATAAGACTATAAAAGAACACACATCTCCATAGATAAAGTTACATGCTCCATGAGACACATAGACTGATTTTAATTCTCTAAGTTACTATATTAGCTATTTAGAATCCTGATTTAAAATCTAACATATACCAACCAATTTGATAAACACAAAGTTTATCAATAATTTTATCATGAAAAAAATTTTGTAAATGTTTTTGTGTCTCGACTATGGTGATGACTTCTAGAGTCCTCTGCATATTATAACACAACAATATTATAATTGTCCTTAATTTTATTTTTCTCTGGTTATAAAATAAAAACTTCTTACCAGGTTTGAATCTGTCCATCCATGTTGAATCTCATTGCATGCCAATCTATAACATTCAGTTCAATATTAGAAATTGAAAGAAATACAAGGAATATAAAGAGAAACACAAGCAACACTGCATTTCAATGTAGTGCAGTGTTGGTTTGAACATTCACTGGGGAACTATTGGTTGGTATCGTTAAAACTTATCAAGTGGGAACATGCCCTTATACTGTAAATTCTTGTTGGCAGATTGCAAAAAGAAGAGACACTATAAGTGAGTGTGATCAAAGCTTATTGCATTTGGTGAAAGACTTAAGGTACTCTCTCTCTCTCTCTCTCTGTTTGTGGTGGGTTGTTGAATTGGGGCAAGCAGGTGGCTTGCATGGAGTAATAAGGTGGTTTTAGCTAATATTAGGAGTGTTGACTGTTTTATGTAATATTGAATGATTGTTGTTGAGTTGTTTTTATTTGATTAATTCATTTTAAGGGCTTCTCTCTATCTTTTTCACACATGTGGAGCGCTAAAATGGAATTGCATATTTAAAGAGATGTCCATTCCTAAATAATATTGCTAGTAATGATGTTATAGTTACCAAATGCATTGATAACTTCTCTATGCATTTAAATTCATTGTTTGATTAGGAACATAGCTAATCTTGAATGATTAAAGATGATTTGTTTCTTAAATTAAAGTGAAATTGGGTAAATGAAATGTGTGTTAACTCTTGGTTTGTGTTTTCATGAAATCACATTATAGGTATTTCTTGTAAACCACTTTATTGCAATGGATAAGAGTTGGATGAAAATTACCAATAGAAAGTCGCAAGCATATTTAGATGGAGTCCAACAGTTTCTGAATTTTGCATCTAACCATGCACATTCGAATGGAACGATTTCATGTCCGTGTCAAAAATGCGTGCATACAAAGTCATTGCCTATAGATGTTGTACAGGCTCACTTAGTGTCAAAAGGGATTTGTAGGGGTTATAACCCTTGGATTTTTAATGGGGAATCATCGTTTGCAAAGACTTCTACTGAAATTCCTAATAGTCATGTCCAAGAAAATCCGATAGAGTATGCCGATCTTCGTGACATGTTGCATGACATGTTCCCCATGCAAGATATGGCATCTGGGTCAACGGAAGAAGTCCCTAGTGTGCACCAACCCACAGAAGGTCCTAATGAAGATGCAGTTCAGTTTATGAAATTGCTTGAAGATGCTAATCAACCTTGTTATGAAGGTTGTAAGCATTTTAGCAAATTGTCAGCTATTGTGCATTTGTACCACATGAAGTGTCTTAATGGTTGGACTAATAAATCATTTACCATGTTGCTGGAATTTTTGCTTGATTTTCTTCCTTCAAATGCTAAGTTGCCAAAAGATTGTTATGAGGCTAAGAAGATTATTAAGGATCTGGGCTTGAGCTATGAGAAGATTCATGCTTGTCCTAAAGATTGTATTTTATACTGGAAGGACAATGCCAATCTTGAAGCTTGTCCAAATTGTAACCTTTCAAGATGGGAAAGTAATGAGTCTAAAGGTCAACAAAGTACTAATGCTTCCTCTAAGAGAAGAAAAAAGAAAGCTGCAAAGATCTTACGGTGGTTCCCCTTAAAACCAAGATTGAAGCGACTATTTATGTCTCCTGAAACAGCCAATCATATGAAGTGGCATGCTAATGGTCGTGTGAATGACGGATTAATGAGGCATCCTGCTGATTCTGAGGCTTGGAAATCATTTGACTCTAAGTACATAGAGTTCTCATCCGAGCCTCGTAATGTAAGGCTTGGATTAGCAGCCGATGGATTCAACCCGTATGGAAATATGAGTACTACTCATAGTACATGGCCTGTCATTTTGATCCCATACAATCTCCCTCCATGGATGTGCATGAAAAAGTCTTATTTCATGCTATCATTATTGATTCCCGGTCCAACCTCACCCGGGAATGATATAGATGTGTACTTACAACCCTTAGTAGAAGAACTAAAGGAGTTATGGGATGTTGGAGTAGAAACGTTTGATGTGTCTTCCAAAAAATCATTCCAAATGCATGCTGCACTATTGTGGACCATAAATGATTTTCCTGCATATGGTGATATCTCGGGTTGGAGTACCAAAGGTTCTCTTGCATGTCCTTCTTGTAACTATGATAAACAATCTCGTTGGTTAAGATATGGAAGGAAATTTAGTTACATTGGACATAGGCGATTCTTGGATAGTGATCATAAATTTCGTAAGCAAAAAAAATCATTTGATGGGCATGTTGATATGAGACCAGCTCCTATTACAGTACCTGGAAGGGAAATCATGTTACAAACGGATGCTAAAGCCGATCATGTGTTTGGGAAGAAAAAAGTTAATTTGACCAATAAAAGAAAAAGAGGGGAGGAAGCATTAACTGTGTGGAAGAAGAGAAGTATATTTTTCACCTTACCTTATTGGGAAGACCATGTGTTGCGTCACAATCTTGACGTGATGCACATTGAAAAGAATGTAGTTGATAATATAATTGGCACATTATTGAACTTGGATGGAAAGACAAAGGATAACTTGAAGGCACGCCAAGATTTAAAGGATATGGGTATAAGAAGTGGACTTCACTTGGAAAAGGTTGGGAATGATCAGACACGTATGCCACATGCTTGCTACCATATGAATGCTAGTGAAAAAGATGGTTTTTTGCAAGTTTTGAAAGATGTAAGAGTGCCGGATGGATATTCTTCAAACATCTCACGTTGCGTTAAACTCAAAGAACGCAAGATTAGTGGGATGAAGAGCCATGATAATCACATCTTAATGCAGCAACTTTTTCCAATAGCAATACGCGGATCTTTGCCCCCTGAAGTGAGTAGGAGTTTAATTGACTTATCTTGTTTCTTTAGGGAGATATGTTCCAAAGTACTAAATGTGGAGGAACTTGGGGCTCTTGAGAAGAGAATTGCAGTGACATTGTGTGAGTTGGAAAGGATATTCCCTCCGTCTTTCTTTACAGTGATGGTACATCTAGTCATGCATTTGGCTAGCGAAGCCAAAGTTGCTGGCCTAGTTCATTATCGTTGGATGTATCCCATAGAGAGGTAACACATATATTAACTTGGTCTATTTGGTTTTGTTTAACTTACCAATTTTCCATTGTTAATCTTGGGTTTTCCAATAGGTACTTGTCAAGACTTAAGTCTTACGTGCATAATAAAACTTATCCAGAAGGCTCAATTACAGAAGGGTATATAGCAGAGGAATGCTTAACATTCTGCTCACGCTATTTTAAATCTGTTGAGACTGCATTCAATCGGCCTGTAAGGAATGTTGAGGAATCCATGGGTGCAGTGGTGAGCATTACACTAGATTCAAATTCATGGATCCAAACACATTGTTATGTGCTATTCAATTGTGAAGAAATCACCCCATTTCGCGAGTAAGTGATATGTCCTTGCGTATTCGTTAATGACATTCCAATACAATACTCTAGATTAACATTAACATGTTTGTCTACACAGTGTACACATAGCGAAGATCAAGGCTGGTTTCCCTTTTCATGTGACTGATGATGTTATTCAAAAGAAGCACATGGAGGAATTTTGCAGTTGGTTTAGGGAATATGTAAGTAAAGCATATATATATATATATATATATAGAACTATTTTCGGTTGTAACACTTTAAATAGTATACTTATAATAAAAGCCTTGCTTTACAATAGGTGATGTCAATGGATGCCTCTAAGAGAATGAAACTCTCTGATAAAGTTAGATGGTTTGCTCGATATCTAGATAATGAAGCAAAATGGTTCAAGCGTTATGTCATAAATGGTTTGAAGTTTCGCACCAAAGATTTTGAGACAACTAGGAAAACTCAAAATAGTGGAGTTTGTGTTGATACTGAAGGTGGTGCTACTTATTATGGTGAACTAATCGATATTATTGAGTTGAACTACTCTGACAAGTATCGATATATATTATTCAAATGTTAATGGGCTGATGTTATTAGTGGAAGAGGATGCAAAAAAGATGACTTTGGATTTCCCCTTGTCAATTTTTCAAGATTGATACACATGGGTGATCGATTGATTGACGAACCTTATGTATTAGCATCTCAAGCTTCGCAAGTGTTTTACGTGGAGGATGTGAGACATAAAGATTGGATGGTGGTGGTCAAAACAAAACCTAGGGAGGTGTTTGATGTTGGTATTGAAGTTGTAGATGATGATGAAGAAGTGGATACATATATGGAGAATGTCTCTTATAATGTAACTACCGATGATGCATGTGATGATGCAAATGACAACCATGCTTGGGCTCAAGTTGATGAAGAAGGAACCATTTATGATACACCGTTGATTAGTGAGGATGAATTGCTTGAACAAGAATTTATCGATGATGAAGAGCTTAGTGATGATGTTTATGAGTCTAATGATGATGAGTCCAATGATGATAGGTCCAATGATGATGAGTCTAGTGATGAAGACTTTAGTGGTGATGACTCTAGTTAATACTTTTGTATCATTCATTATATTTTCTACCTTGGTTTCCATGCTTGTAAAATTGCATGAAAATTTATCTATGAAATCTTATCTTATTTTGGGTATATGTTCTCTAATCTAATTGTTAGATGCTGAAATTTATGGTCTTGTGTTAGCAATTGTATTTGTGTTGTTTAAGGGTAGTCTTATATAGATTTGCTTTATGAGAAGTTTTAGTGTTGCAATTACTTGTACCATTAATTGTCATTGTGCTAATTATATACTTGTTTATTTTAGACTTTGACACTTGAAATGGGAAGGCGAAAGACAAAGCTGCGCACTCGTTCCAAGAGTGCAACATTGGAAAGAGCTTCTTCACAAGATGTGGATGAAGTGGGTGACCAAGAAACGCATGAAGCTTCTACACAAGGTATGAGCTTTTTACTCAATAGTTTACCATTCATACACAAGATATGGGCATGTAAGTTGTGAACCCTTATATGAAATTTTATGAAACAAATGGGCATGTAAGTTGGTTTCCTCTCAACCATTACCTACCACAAAATTCTAGGATTCTCCTTAGAGTGTTAATTCTGAGATTCTGCATCATGCAGCCTTAAAAAAAAGGCTATTTGACTCACACCAGAAACATGTTAATAGCTAAGAGTATGGCTATGATAAATCTGCTTCACACCATATATATATTTAGACTTATCCTTAGCTTTGCATGCCTTGTTGTTTGACATTGGTTGATATTATCTCCTTCAAAATTCAGATGTGCAGCTAGTTGTACGTGTCACTCACGGGCCAAGCAAGTACTTGGATATTTGGAATCTTCCTGATGAAGAAGAAATTGAGTTGCCGCTAAATAGTATGCATCAGCCGGTTGATGATGGGGCAAGGACTTTCACTGGTTTCTTGGGTACGATTGCGCGGAAACCCCACATGTGCCCGATTAGATTTCTTAATTGGAAGGCCATGCCAAAAGAATTTAAAGAAGAGTGTTGGCGTCTTGTAGAGGTATTAAAAAGTTATAATATTTGTAATTATGACATTTTGTATTAAGTTTTACATAAGTATTTTAGCATGAAAACATTTGTAATTTGATAACTTAATTATTTGATTGTAGCGAAAATACTATGTCCCTATTAATCTTGTTGCATATGCGGCTCTGAAGACATTTACCTTACAAAAAATTGGGAAGGCTTGGAAGGATCATAAGTCTAGGCTGAAGAAACAACATTATATACCTGATTCAAGAAACAAAGTACGGGTAAAGAGCAAAGAAGACACAGGATGCATAAAAGAAGATTGGGAAATACTTGTTGATCATTGGTATACTGATGATGCAGTGGTATGTTTGTTTTCTCTCTCTTTTCTGTCATGGATCATACCAAAAGGAGAATGATTATTAAGAAATTGAGAGAATACATATTGGATTGCTTTCAGATAGGATTTGTTAGTTTTATGTGGGCTTTTTGTGAAACTGGTATATATGAGAAGTTGTGTTTTATATTTCATAGGAAAAGATTCAACAAAGCTCTTTGATGGTCTATAGTTTGTTAGTACTGAATTAGCTTATCTGTCAAAATGGCTTGTAGTTGTTTTATGCTAAACTCCTTTTGTGGCTTCGCCATTGTTATATTTTCGAAGATTTGCAGTTGGGTTTTAGTGTATTTACAGAAATGATTAAGCATTTAATTTTGTCTGCCATGCTTGCTTTGTGATGAAGATGCTTGCCAATGTGGTGTGTGAAGATCATATTTTATGCACATGAAAGGCAAACTAGAGATTCATAAGACTTTCTTTGTTTTGGGACTACATCAATACAATTCCTAAGAAATAGGGGAGGGAGAGGCCCCCAACTCAATGAGTTCGAATGTGGGAATTCTACTCTTTGTTAAAAATAATAATGGTAACTGCAAACTGTTAGATGGTTCTAGTCTTTTAGCATAAGTCTAAGAGAATTAAGACAAGGCTTTGGTGTGTGTATGCACATGGCTTTATTTTACTGTTTGTGTTAACAATAAGCAATGAAGAAAATCTCAAAATTAGACTCTTTTTTTTGGTTTTATTCATTTTTTTATGTTATGCGAAGTTGAAATGACATATTGGAATTTAATGAATGATACTTAATTTTTATTTTATGTGAGAATGTCATGATTATGATAGATCTTTGTATTATCATTAACCTAAGCATATGGCTCTATAAATGAGTGACCTTTTTGTGCCAAGCATATGTCAACTTTGAGTAATCTTATTTAGCTAAAAGTGGCTTTAGATACTTAAAGTATACTGTATATAAACATGTAATTTTGTTGAATGTAGATAGAGTCAGAGAAGAATAAGGAGCGTCGTTCTAAACAGGATGACTTACATACTGCTGGTTCTTGTGCCTTTGCTGTGCACGCTGCAAAAAAGGTAATAAGTATTATGACTATTTTTTAAATGATTTTGACTTCTCCTAAAGTTTATGTGGAACCAATATTTATCACTACATAAATATGCTGTTCATAATGTAGGCAAAAAAGGATGGACGTCCTGTAGAGCGTGCAGTATTATATCCAATACTACATACTCGTAAAGATGGAACTGCAGTTAATTCTGTAGTGAAAGAAAAAATGGTGAGTAATTTCTCCATTGTAGTTGGGGGTAAATAAAATAGGAACTCAATGATAATTGTTAGCCAATACACATTCCTTTTTATTGTGGGGTCATTTGATTGTTGGATTACATAGCAAACTCCATTTTATTGTGTAAATGTTATTCTTACTGATAATATGTAAAGGGCTAAAAAAAACATTGTCTTACGCAAATGCAGAGGAAACACCGAGACTGATAAAGTCAATAGAACCGTTCCTTGTGATACAATTACAAACAAGTCATCATGAAAATAAAATTGGCTGGGAACCATGTGTATATGCATGTAATATCAAGGAGGAACAGGCAATAAGCAGAATGAATGCACTTTAAGAAAAGTAATTTCTTTTCCTTTTGGATTTCTGCCTTCAAAAAGCATGATCCTTTCAAAAGAGGAAATTATTTTTAAGAGATCCCTACTTTAATAAAAAGCATACATATGACTTCCTTTCAAAAAGCATGATCCTCTATGTTTAGTTCATTTGTTATATTACAGCATACATATGACTTCCTTATATTTTTTTTTTTTTTGTTTTTTTTGGAGAGGTTCATGTGGTGAGTTGCCTGTAGATTGTCAATTTTCTCTTGAGGGTTACTAGTACATATTGGTGCTTGTTTGTCCCATCCTATATATATGTATGTATATGTTGTGGGGTCATTTTAACTATATGATTTCTAACTTTTTTTTATTTTGTTCAAACCCAAATATCAGGACAAAATGAAGCGATTGTTGGATGATTCTTCGAATCATTTGCAGTCATCTGACATGAGTGGTAGTATTGCATGGTCAACAGATGATGTGTTTGCCAAAGTGATGGGTAAGGAGCGCAAATGTCGTATTCGTGGGGTAGGATTTGGTCCAAGCCCAAGTGGTCGAAGTAGCAAGAGTGCTCTCACGGACATTGAAATACACTCAAGTCAAGCAAGGGACAATGAAGTTGCACAATTGAAGGCTTCCTTGGCTACTATGAAGGAAAGACTTAGTCAATTCGAAGACATGGAGCAAAGAATGGAGCAAAGAATGGCTCGTATGTTCCAACAAATGCAATCCCAATGCAATCAGGTATATTAACAAAGACTTAGTCAATGTTTTTCTCTTTGTAAGCACTTCGTTGTTGTTGCTTTGGTGCGCATATTCTGTTATTCAAATTAACTTGAAGCATTTAAATATATACAGCTCAAATAATTCGCAAAGCCTTGATAAAACATTTTACTTTTGGTAAAGCAAGTACTACCTCCAACAAGTAAATCTTTTGCTAGCATTTTTTTTTTTTGTTGAGAAAGAGGCCACTGCCTTTTTGATAAATCTTTTACTAGCTAGTATTATATTTTTCATTCATTTCTCACATATTAAAAATTGCAACTATTGAAAACGATTTTAAAAAAAGAAGTAAAATTACAGTACCTCATCAACTTTGGTGTTTTTTTTTTTTAAAGCATTTACAAATTAAATAATTTTACTTTTTAAGGAAAACTCAGTATTAATTGGCAAAAAATATAAAACTAGCATTTCGAAAATGAACATAAAAACAATGTAGATGATAAGTATGTTTCAGATTCATTGGAATTCTTTTCATTTTTTTTGGAGGGGGTACAAATACAATATAGATTCATTAGTACTAAATCCCTCATATAAGGGATAATGTACAAAATATAGGCCAATTATTCCTAAATAAGGAACATGGTTAGGTGTACATTACTTAATGTTGAGGAAGGGCATCAATTAGAGAGTGTAACTGTTGAGGCACACTGGTGTCTGTCGGGACAGTGGACCCAATTGTCTCAAATTTAACGGTGACAATGCACCGATTAATACATTTTCTTTCATAAAAATTTGCTACTTTTATATTATTTTTTGGCACTTTCGGAGATTCGGTGTTCTAAGTAACCATTGGGTTTCAAGAATTAGGCTGCAAGAAGATTACTTTTCAATTTATAATCTCTCTGACTGCTACAGTGTCATCTCTAAATTTGTTATCTTTTTATTCTTTGTTCATCATCTATGAGAATATGCGCACCTTTTATATTAACAAAAACTTGTTCCCATTTTTTGCTTTGGTAATATTTCTTGTCATTCTATTCCATTTATGCGCACTTATTGAGTGATTATACTTTGTATGTAGGATGTTCCTTCGGCTCAACAATCTCCAGCTCTCCAAAAATCGTCTGCCGCATCCTATCAACCAAGCAGCTTATAAGTTTTATCTTGGTGTTCGAGGACTTTTTTTGGTACAAAGAACTACGGAAGAACAACCGCATTTTTTGCAAGTGTTGAAGGATATGTTTAAACACTTTAAAACTTTGATTATAGTATAGTTTAATTTGAGCGGTTGTTTTATTCAAAATACCACATCTTTTTTTGTTAATCTTATGATGGTGGTTATAGATAACATTATGTATTTGATAATATATTTCTATGTTAATATTACGTTAGTTTGGAGACATTTATAGTGTTGTTAATTAATTACATTTGTGGTATTGTGTTAGTAGAGCTAAAATTATTACAAGTTTTAAACAGGTTTGAACAATATATTCGGTGAAAACAATGGTTTTAAAGCTCACTGGAAAAAAAAAAAAAAGAACCTATAGCGGCGGTCAAAAAGCGCCGCAATAGGTTTACATTTTCTGATTAAATAAAACCCTATAGCGGCGCTTATTGCCTGCCGCTATAGGTTCAAACATATAGCGGCGGGTAGACCGCCGCTAAAGGTACGCACATATAGCGGCGTTCTTACCCGCCGCTAAATGTCAATTTACATAAATTTGAACGTCGTATGGTGGCGGTTTTATGCCCGCCGCAATAAACCAAAACCGCCGCTAAAAGGTGTATCTATAGCGGCGCTTTTTTCTACCGCCGCAATAGATCTATAGCGGCACCGCAACGGTGGCGGGAAGAACCGCCGCAATAGCACCCGCCGCTAAAGGTCAAATGTACCTTTAGCGGCGGTTTTTGGGGCTTTAGCGGCGCTTTTTGGCCCGCCGCAATAGGTCGTTTTTTTTGTAGTGTTGTGAACCCATTGTCAAACTCCTAAGGAAGAATGAACCACATACATGCAATGATGAGTGCCAAAAAGCCTTTGAACTTATCAAGGAATATCTCCTCCACCCACCTATCCTAGTGTCTCCACAACATGGAAAACCCTTACTCCTATACCTCTCCATTATAGGGGATGCGGTTGGAAGTATGCTTGCCCAAAAAGATGATGACAAGAATGAGAGGGCCATATATTATTTGAGCAAGAGGTTCCATGATTATGAGACTAGGTACACTCCCATAGAAAAGTCACACTTTGCACTTATTTGGGCTGTACATAAATTGAGACATATCATCTTACCTTTCCAAATATGGGTGGTAGTAAGAATGGACCCATTGAAGTATCTCTTTTAGAAACCCGCTTTGAGTGGAAGATTGTTAAGATAGTTGATCTTATTGGCAGAATTCGATTTGAAGTATGTGACTAGGAAAACTATCAAAGGAAGTATCATGTCAGATTTTTGTGCCGAGAATCCTATAGAGGGGGAAGATGATAAAGAAGACTTGCCAGATGAGGACATTTTGGATGTTGAGTTAGGAACATGGAAGATGTACTTTGATGGAGCTATAAACTAATATGGGAATGGGATAGGGATACTCTTAATCACTCCTGGGGGATCTCACATACCTTTGGCAATCAAGTTGAATTTTGAAGCCACCAATAACATGGCTAAATATGAGGCTTGTATTGCTGGAATGGAAGCTCTTCGAGAACTGGGGGTAAAAGGGGCCGAAGTCTTTGGGGATTCAACTCTGGTTATAGCCCAAGCGCAAAAATTGTGGAAGGTGAAGGAGGAACATTTGAAGCCGTATCAACAGTACTTGGAGGACTTGACCAAGACCTTTGACATAATTGAATTCACAATCATTCTTAGAACTCAAAATCAATTTGTGGATGCCTTAGCTACCTTAGCCTCCATGGTTGAAATACCCAAGGGAATATGGACATGACCCTTGAAGATTGAGCAAAGTTATGAGGAAGTACACAAAGGGAAGACCAAAGCTTCAATAATGACCATAGAGAAAGAGGAAGTTTCGTGGTACTATGACATCATGAAGTTCTTGGAACTAGGGGCATAGCTGGACGATGCTGACAAGAGAGAACGTCGTTCCATTAGGATGATGGAAACTAAATACATCCTATGTGGAGCGCAACTCTATAGAAGATCCTATGATGGCATACACCTTCATTACTTGAAAAAGGAAAAAGCCTGCTAGGTGGAAAATCCAAAAAGGCAACCTAGGCAAAAATTAAGGCAAAAGAACCCAGCTAGATTGAAAACCCGCAAGGGCAGTCTAGGCAACAATTAAGGGAAAAGACCATGGGCATGGCGAAAATTCCCAAAGGGACGTCATGGGAAAAAATTACATGGCAAAGGAAAAAGAAAAGGAAAAAAAAAGAATAATAATGACAATAAACAAAGATAATAAAAGGAAATTCTCTCATTGCTCAAACTAAAGGATAATAAGATTGTTTTCATAGGGGATTTGGAACATTCCAATCTTTATTAAATTCAAAAACAAAACATTAGAATCATAAAAGTGCAGAAAAGTAAAACATGGGGCATATCGAGGTGGTCACTCAGTCCTCATTATTTTCTTGCTAGTCTTCATGTAAGCCTTCTCATCCTTCAGAATCCACTTCATGTCATCCTCTGACCATTGCTTGTACCTTGTAGTAGGGTAAATGTATTTGGGAGGAACGATGTCTTTCGTCACCCTACGACATGGCCAAGCCTCACTGATCTTGCCCAAGTTCCTATTGGTGAACATTGCGGTGTGATAAACCCCCTCATCATCAGGAGCTCCTTGACGCTCTCCAAATTGCCTTGAGATACAACAAGTGGAGTAGTAGGAACAGCATCAAAGCCCAACTAAAGTCATATAGTGGTCCTTGCAACAACTATGGACCATTCCATGACCCACTGAATGTCGGTCTCCTTGAGGTGACCCATAAGCTCCATATACGCATCAAAGCCCATGTCATTCCGATGAAGTCGGTGGTCCTTAAGGTGCCTAGAAAGGTAGGTGCTGAGAGGAAGGGAGGATGAAGCAAACGAAGTCTCTCTTGTAGCCATACCTGAAGAAGAAGAAGAAGAAGAAGAAGAAGAGAGGGGGAGAAAGACCAAAAAAAAAAAAAAAAGCGTGAGAAAAAAAAATGAAATAATGATGAAAGACGATATAAGGTGCATTGATGGGTTGAAAATCGAAAGGCAATCCATGCAAAATTAGAGGGATCCCGCTAGGTTAAGAACCTAGGCTAAAATTAGGGATTATACCTGAAGGAGAAAAGGACTTCCTGCAAAGAAGTTTGCTTCCTTCCTATGAAAGGCATCCAAGCCATTGAGGGTCTCCGCTAAGATCAAGCCCACCAAATTTCCTCTCTTTAGCTCATAAGTTATCATGCACATCCGAAGGTCCAGACAATACAAGTTTTGAACCAAGAAATACCTTGCAAGAGCACACAAGCAAAAAGCACGAAGAAAGTATGAGCGTGGCCTCTCACCCTCAGGAAGGGCTGAACTGGAAAAATACTAAAAAACCAACTTAAGGTTAAGCTTCCCAAAGACACACCACCTATTTGCCATGGTGGAGGGGATGCCCAACACGACATTCGAGGAGTGGTAGAGAAAATATTGTGGCGTTGTTGAGGGGCTGATTTTTGTGCATAGCCATGTGTCATCCACTAGAGGGGTGACTTTGCTAGACCCAAGTTTGTTTTGGAGAGTTGAGCCCAGAACTCGAAATTGGGTTGAAGATACCAATAGCTTCCCGAGCACACTTTTAAGGCTACAAAATAAATAAAACCCAACGTCTAAGAATCATAATAATAGTTAAGATAAATTAATATAATATCTTTAGCATTATATCACTATTTAGGTTATGATAATAGTTAAATTAATGTAATATGTATTTAGCGTAATAGCTTTGATTAAATCATGAGTTAAAGGTCTTAATGATGTATTGAGTGATGTCCAATATTACAAAATAATTAGTTAAGTGTTATATGTCCAACAATGGGATGGGTCCAAAATAATCTATATTCAGTTGTGGTATAGTTTATATTTAACATAAAATGGTCTATGTCCAAATAATGTTTGTCAAATAGTTTATGTCCAGAGGTAGTTTATATATGTTTAAATCATATATTTATAGCAGTGAAATGGGTTCAAGATAGTCCATGTCCAGCTATGTTTTATGTCCAAATAATATATGTCCAGTAGTGAGATGGTCAATTAATATATATATATATATATATATATATATATTCATCTAGTGAAGTATTAGTAAAGACGTGTTTGTTAAATAGTGACGTAATATTAAAGTAGTTGTCATCCAGCTGTGGGCGCACCACCCCGCACTTGTAGGTTGCATGACTCACTTTCTCTTTCTTTGGGAGTCGTCATCTGGTTTAGGTTCAGGAACCAAATTGAGCCTCTTACATGGGCCCACATACTAACATCTATGTTCAAAGTTAAAGTATGAGGATGGAAAGATGTTAGGCAACCATTTAGCCAAAAAAGAACCGCTTGGCTTACCTGCTTCAATATTAATATACTTTATTTATTGTTCGCATTTGATAAAAGTTAAGGGAGATGAGGAGTGTAATACAACATTTTTTTTAGAGAGTTTCACAACCTATGACGTCTGTTTCTGATGATAGTTCTTTATCATCAAACCAAAACACCAATAAGTTATTGGCGTAAGCAGAGATTGAATACCAAATTTCTTATTTAACCATCAAAAACTTTACTAATTAAGCTAACTAGAACCCACGTGTAATACAACATTAAAACATGTGTTTCATAAGCGATTTTATTATTGTAGATTTTTTTTTTTTTTTTTTTCGAAAACTCGAAAGTCTTCTACTAGAGACATAAACTGAACTCAATTCAAACTAAAAAGTCAAAATGTTATAGATAGATTCTCTCACATGCTTGACAAATAATTTCATACCTAGTGACCTAGTGATAATGTGGTGGATAAAAAGTGATGTTAGTGTTAAGTTCAGATTAGAACTAAATTTGTCAAAATAAATCTTATAAAATATTTTGTGAAATATTTTGTGTATATAGCATTGCTTCTGTGACAAGGTGACCTGATAACAATATATTGTCCTTAAAGTTGTAAATTGTCAAATAGTTTTGTTCTCTTTACTACAAGCGATTGTATTATTGCCAACTTTGTCTGTTGCATAAATTTTCCAAGTACTCTACCAAAGACTTAACTTTACATTACAAAAAAGTTTTATTATCTTTTCATTAATTCAGGAGAATTCAAGCCTAAAAAATATGAAAAAATTTTCCTCCTATACTTGTTTACATTTACTATTTTATACAAATATTCACAATTAATGCAAAAAATCTCTACATTTAAAAAATAAAAATGAATATAAAAAATTAAAAGTAAAAAAGTGGACGTAAAAGTATTATTGTCCAACAAATGTTAGGTAAAAGAAACTAAGAGTTCTAGCCAGTGGCATAGCTATTAAAGGGCCAAGGGGGGCCTAGGCCCCCCAAAATTTTTTGAAAAAATTAAAAAAAAGAAATTTTTATTTCAAAATATCTTAAATAATTTGAAAAATTTTAAATAACCTTATCATTTTGCCCCCCATACCTGACAATAAACATTGTCTACTCTTAAGTAAAGATTTGTGACCACCCTAAGTTTTTTTATGCCCAATAAAATTAAACTTTGGTCCATAATTTGATATACTTAACAATATATTAGGGTCTTTCAAGCAAAAAGAAAAAGCCCAAAAAAACAATTGCATATTTCTATTTTACATTTCATACAATATATATATATATATGGCTTTCCAAAGATAAATTCCTAACTCCGCCACTGGTTCTAGCTAGTTTTTTTATTTTATTTTATTTTTTATTTTTTATTTTTTATTTCTCTTAAATCCGGCAATATTTCTATTTCATGCGGAGAACAGGAGAAGTTTCTTAATTCTTACACCAACCTAAAATACATGGGACATATTGTAGAGCCCAATTTAAGCCTTTGGTTGGGCCACTCCACCTATAGTTTAAGCTGTTGGGTTGGATGCTCTACATAGTAATAGCCCAATTTGGTTTTCTGTGGGCTTAGATGTCAGCTGGCTGGCTGAGTGTGTACTTCGTATGTGTTTATATACTGTTGAAGGTGGCTTTAAATTTGTTCAATTAGTGAAAAAGTTTATTCTCTAGTAAAAAATTTGTTCAACTAGAGAATATAAAACCCATAAATCTATTCTCTAGTTTAAAAAAAAAAAAAAAAAAAAAAAAAAAAAAAAAAAAAGGAACCCTGGAGAGTAGAATTATTTCTAGGCCAAATTACCATTAAAAAAAAAAAAAAAAATCATTTCTATACCATACCAAGAACTCAAAAAAGATGTTCGTCCTTCCTTGTCCCCAAACATTCTTCCCTTGCCCTCCCAGGTGTGAATTTTTTTTTCCTTCTATCTAGGCCACCCAACACAATTTTATTGGGTACCCCGCATCATATTTTAGCCATTTATATTTTATATATGAAACTTTTTTTTTGATAGAATAATTTTAACTTATAACATCTGCTCTTAATAAATTACTATTTTATCATTAGACTAAGACTCCAATTTTTTTTTTAATTTTTTTTATATAAATGGGGATTGAATCCTAGATTTAACAAGCTCATTGAAAAGCTACAAAAAGCTCAAAAATCCAACTAATAAAGCAAGTCGAGCTTTTGCCCAATGGGCTCACCATTTGTAGTTCTCCTTGTGACGTAGAATGGAAATGCACCAAGGGCTAGATCTTGTTCTACCTTAACAAAACCCTTAAATTCATAAAAGAACCCTTGAATCCACAAAGAAAACTTGGAATCCACTAGTAAAAGAAGAAAACATTTCTGGAAAATATTATTGATATTCTGGAAAATTGAACCCATAATATGCAATCAGTTCATCTAATTAGGTTTTTGTAACTTTAATTGAGTAAAATTAATGTAGATTTGAGAGTAATCAAAGAATTGAAAACATTATGGAATTAGAACAATTTGTGGCTTTTAATGATATAAGTACTTCCCTCATGTTCGAAACTTTGTTTAGTTCCCAAGAAAACAAAGGGAAAAAAAGTTGTTGAAAGATTGTATTTTTTAGTTTCACTGAATTGAGATCTCTTCTTCTGAGATTTAATGGGAGAAGTCAGAGAGATCTACTAGAGCCATCTGGTTTTATTTTACAAAGATTAGGGTCATTTGGTAACGTTATTCTAATAACGTTGTTTGTATTTTTTGGAAATACGTGTGGGTGAAAAAGTATGTGAAAATACGTGTAATGTTGTTTAAAAATTGAAAACATGTGTTTAAACTCCTATACCAAACGACCCAGTGGCTAAGATTTATGATCTTCTGAGTAATTTTCTGAATTCACAATTTCTGTTTGATTTTATTTTGTCTTGGGCTCTGATTTACTTTGCAAATCAAAATCTGGCTCAAAACATTTTTTGATTCCCTAGAAAACAGAGGAGGGAAAAGAAAAGAAACTATTGGGAGTCCCTAAAAAGCAACACAAGGCAAACCTACTAGTCTACTAAATTTCAAGTCTATTTGGTTAGGCGATTTGGGAGCTTAAAATAGCGTTTTTAAAACCTAAAATGTTGTATCACAATAGCAACTCTTCATAACTTTTTTACAAATACTTATTTTAAACTCAAAATACTATTTCACAACCACTTAAACAAACGCATTCCACGTTCAACTATTGTCCCCACACACACTATTAGTAACAACTAACATGTATTAAAGGCAGGAGAAACACTTAAGTAAAACCAAAAAAAATCAGAGATAGATGCTCTAGGAGACTAGAACACATAACAGAGAATCTCTAGTTCTTTAGTTACAATGACGTACCAAATTTTTTGGATTTTCATCTTAAACCTTTTTTTTTTTATGCCCTTTTTTTAAATTTTGGGCCCTCTTCCACTTGGAGGCCTTAGGCAATGGCCTAATTGGCCTAGGGGAAGGGCCGGCCCTGACAGAGATGAGATTAAAGAGAGATGCTGAGATCCATACCTCAGCTGACAGGAGAGGTGGAGTCACCAACACAACAGACCTAATCCAACAGCGGTGACTCAGTGAGTCTGATTCCACTCCTAGTGGAGGAAGAATGAGATTTGAGAGAAACTGAAATGGACAAAACAGTGGGGGATTTGTGATTGTTTTCTTTGTATTCTATGTCATTGGTTTATTTATATTTTATATACACCGGATTCGTGATTAATTTTGGTTGGTAAATTATTAATTAATGGAAGGACCATCTTCCTTTTAGGTATTCCTGTATTTTGACGAACATAAAGCTTCACCTTCACTTTCATTCTACTTGTGTAAAAATAAATAAATAATTGGAATCACATAAAAGGGACTTAAGGACAAGCTTTAATACTATTTGTCCTTATGTCGTTTGGTAACAACCAAATAATATATCGATTTATTTCCTTAAGAGTGTGTTTGTTTGGAGGTGAAATAGGGTGAATGGAAAATTTTGGAGAGAAAATGAGAGGAAATATTTTTTTGGAGTGTGTTTGGTTGGGTGGGGATGAAAGAAAATAAATGGTGGAGTTCATTTTCTTCCCACCAAAATGTTTTCTCTCCAAAATGGAGAGAAAACTAAGTAAGGATAAATTTTTTCTTGATTGACAAAAATGCCTAGCATATGTGCGCACACATTTCTTCAAGATGCCTTTATTATTATTATTTTTTCTCGTTAGTAACGTTGCTTTGGCTTATGTGTTTTTTTTTTTTTTTTGGGCAACGTTGCCTCTTTTTTTTTTTTTTTTTTCTTCTTCTCCTGGGCAGCAACGTTGCATTTTTTTTTTCTTTAGGGCAGTTGCCTTTTCTTTCTTTTTTTTCCTATTCTTTTTTTTCTTCTTTTGATTTTCTAGGCCTGGGCGTGATAGTTTTTTTTTTTTTAACTAAATGTGATTTTTTTTTTTTTTTTTGGAACATGATTTTTTTTTTTTTTTATAATAAATTTGGGTGATTGTTCTTTTTTTGTGGTTATTTGTCACCTTTTTTTTGTTTTAATTGGGCATCATTCTTTAACAAGGGTATATAAGTAAATTTATTCAAACTCATTTTTTCCATCCCTTCACTTTTTCACTCCTAACCAAACAAATAGGAGAGAAAATAAAATATTTTCTATCCTCCCACCATTTTCTATTCTCCCACTTTTCCACTCCTCTAACCAAACGGACCTAACGGTAGAATCCAATTTATGTCATATGTTATCAGCAAAGTTCTCAGTGTTCATTATGTGCTGTAAACAAAATAAAAAATTGTCAAAATGTGACTTGAAAATCATTAACGTGAAGGTCCTATAATTCTTTTTAAATATAAGAAGTTTGTTTGACCCGTCCCTTTCATTTTTTTTCCTTCTTTATTTGCATTTTAGGGACATATATTGCATTTTAATGTTTCTCACAACCTGAAAATGAAAGAATTAAGAGGGGATCATTTCATTTTTGGACCTAAATAAAACGGATAGGTTCAAGAGATGAGAGAATTAAGGATACCCACCAAAAAGACTAATCCAATCCATAATGATGTACCGGAAAATACAATATTTTTGTTATTTGACCAACCATCAGGAGGAGCAAATACAATACAACATGTACACTAATCAGTAATAAGTTAATTTTTCTGATCTTGATGAATCGTCAGATAAAAAAGACATTTCTTATCAATTTTATCGATTATTTGACAATTATTAAACCCAATCTTAGTACTTTTTTTATTTCTATTTTTTTTGAGGAAGTTTTTTATTTCTATTGGTAACGTTATCAATATTGACTCAGGCCTTAATATTGATTTTCTTTCTAAGACAAAAATTGAGGATTTTGCCACACTCCCACAATCCATCGTGTTGCATTTCCTTTGCCAGCGTAGCTGCAATCTCTTGATCCATCGTATTGTTCGAAACACATTTATTTTAGGGTCATGTTAACATATGCTCTTATGGCAATTGTTAATGAATAAAAGGAAAATTTTGAAACCACTTTTATAGGAAATTTTAAAAATCATCAAACAAATTAATTGTTTTTTTTTTCCCATAAAAAATTTTGAAAAATACTTCCTAAAGCAATAACTGTAAAACATTCCTTAACTTTTTCCTTATTTTAATAAAAAGTGTTGAAATAAAAATGGTGTATACAACTATAAAAATGGTGTGTTAAAAATATTTAGTATTCTCAAAAGAAAAAACAGTGGATAAATCTCATATTGGAAAATGAGTGTGAGTTAAAGAGGTTTAAAGCCTATGCTGTATATTCAAGAGTTAGGTCCTTTTGGATATACACCACTGTAAGTTTCTTTAAGACCTTCTTCCCTCTCCCCGTGTGTGTGTGTGTATTAAAAATATTTAGTATTCTCAAAAGAAAAAACAGTGGGTAAATCCCACATTGGAAAATGAGTGTGAGTTAAAGAGGTTTAAAGTCTGTGTTGTATATTCAAGAGTTAGGCCCTTTTGGATATACACCACTGTAAGTTTCTTTAAGACCTTCTCCCCTCTCCCCATGTGTGTGTGTGTTAAAATTATTTAGTATTCTAAAAAAAAAAAAAAACTATAGCAAAAAACTAGCTCCATGCATCTAAAGAGTATTTCAGGAAATTCCCAACTCCTTACCCACAAAGCATGAGAAAGACATCTCAAAAGTACCTATAGATTTTTCATTTTTGACAATTCAATCCAAATAAATCATATCAAATACCAACATCAAGAATTATCATAATAATTCCATTAAATATACTCCCAAAATAAGTCAGAGTTCTATGCAACAATTACAAGGACCATTGACCACAGAAGAATGGAGGTCTGGATGAATAATTACATATCATCAACTTGTCCCATCAGTGGGAATAAAGTCATAACAACTATAATATATAAAAGAATAAGTCAAGTCTACTCTATGATGTATATCATCTAAATATCTCCATCACAAAAGTTTAGCCTCCATCAATAGTTAGTCTAACTACTGTTAGCCATCAAAAAGCTGCCTCAAAAAGATTGCTACCTACTCAAAAAAGTTTGTAAAAAAATAATGGGATGAGACAGAGCCTAGTAAGTAGCATAATTAATGAGGGTGGAAGAAATGCAAGTTTCGTGCTAATGAACAGTTTACAAAACATGTTTTAGTTTGTGAAATTTCTAACTGAATATGCAAGATCATTTTCAATAATAATGTGACAAAAATGAATAAATGATGAAACACGTAGTTTCTGAAAATAATACCATGAAACTGTTAGGTTCTAAAGATTTAGAATTTAATATTTAGAATTACATTTGTATTGTGTTGGCAAACCGAGAACAAAACATGTCTAGTCTAGGTTTTTAGGCAATGCTTAAAAGTGGTTGTTTCAAGGTTCAAGTCCAATTGAATGCAGAAAAGAGAGTGTGATTCTGCTTTGCTTGACCAATCGGGAATTAGGCTCAACTGATCGAAAATTGTAGGTCCAGTTTTTTCTGCAGAATTTTAAACAGGCTCAAGCCCACAAAAACGTTTAGGGTTTCATCTAAACTTCTCCACATATAAAAGGGAAACCCTAGCCATGTTTTGAAGTGATCAGAGAAGATTTGTGTTTTACTCTTTGTGAGATCTGAGAAGTTTTGTACCTTCTAATTACACAAGAATTTACTAGAGCTAAAACTTAATCAAGTATTTGGTAGAACATAGTTACTGCATCAAGTTCATTACTGAAGGTGATCTAAAACCTTTGAATGAGATCTCAAAGTCACAAGCAAGGCAACTTTTGTTGGTGTAAATCCAAGAAGAGAAGGAGTCCGTGAATTCGGAATTTGCACGTGGTCGTGTCAGTAAGTTACTACATGAGGTAGCAATAGATTTATGATTAAATCTGATTGTAAAAATTTCAATTCTCTTATAGTGAATTTGCTTTACCTTGAGGATAGTTAGGTCAAATTCTCCCTAAGTTTTTACCTTGAAACGGTTAGTTTTATTAGTTTTTTTGGGTCATCATATTGTGGTGTTATTTACTTTTCCGCATTTTTGCATGATATGATTTATTTCTATTTAACCTAGATCTAAAAATTAATCTAAGTAATCACTTGGTTAATATAGTATGTTAAACAATCTATTTAAGGGGTTAAATGAACAAACAGAAACTATATACAATAATCTGTGAGCACTAATAATACAATTCCAAAGCCATAAAATCTAACATACAGTAATTAATCATAAATATACCACACTACCATATATACTGGTCAGGAGATCTGATAGGCCAAGAATGTATTGACCCATTTGGTAAATTAACTAATTAATTAGCCAAGTGAATTAATTAGGTTCAATTACATGCAATAAGCGTGGTAGCACAAACAAATCACCAACAAAGTTAATGTGCAACAGAAAATAAATTTGACACAGGTGATTTGTTTACGAATGGGAAAAACTATCGAGGCAAAACCCCACCGGGTGAATTTAAGGTCACCACTCTCGAGAATCTACTATTATCAAAACAAACGGTAACAAGTAAAAAAATCCTAGTACCTTATATCAACCTACAGTTGAACCCTTACCCCAATACACAATTGGACTTGTAATGTAGTGACAATCTCTTCTTTCAATGCACGTCTCCAAGTACGTGACTAACCAATCGATGCACGGATCCTAGTACGTGACTAACACACCAACTTGAGGAAGATGTTGGCTGTAAAGTTCTTCAATTCATCCACACGATGAAGACAAGAAGCTTATTGGTTACAAAACCTTTGGCGCAAAGACGTAGCAGCTTCTTCAAGAGGAAGATGAACTAGGGAAAATTGTCTCCGGTCACAATTTGAGTGAATAATCACTTTGCATCAAGTTGCACCACCTTAGACGACCCTTAGAAAATTCTTATATATGTCTAGGGTTATGAGAAAAGAAACCCTACACAAATAGCTTGGATATGCGTGAAAAACAGATCGGGAAATCTGAATTTCATAATTTTTTATAGATACAGCTTCTATCGAGAACTGTCGAGAATCACATGTTAAATCTCGATAGATACATCTGTCTAGCTTTAATGAATAACACTTCTTCACTTGATTCTTGGACAGATTTACATGGCTTCAATACTAGACTTGAACTCTTATTCCTTGAAGTATTAAACTCATCCTAGATCTATCCAATTACAAATAAAGTTCGTTTTGTCAAAGGATTAGCCAATTCTATATGACATATGTTCTAACAAGTTCTACATATGTTCTAACAGGATCCACCCATTCACAACCGGCATGATATTGTCCTTTTTGATATGCAGTCTCTTGGCCCCATGGGCAGCAACCTCACCCATGCCCTCAAGGTGTTTCTCTCCCCCCATGGGCAGCAAGGAGAACAAGTCAAATAGGACTTCTTTTGCATGTGGCTTTTGGCCCCATGGGCAGCAGCCTCACCCACATACAATTAAGGAACCTCTTCCCCCCATAAGCAACAGGGAAGAACACGTCATCCAAAGTGAAGGGACGTTGATCTGGATTTGATTCCATTGTCACAAAGACTACGAAAACCAAATCGAGTGATCACCGAGAAATCACACATGGCATAAGGTTAAACCCACATAAAGCTCACAAGTATACACGTACTTTCAAATACATAGTTTACAACCAGGTAATTTTGTTTTTAAAAAAAGACTTAAATAATCTAACTTCCACAAAATTTGTAAGATTTTCAACTTCATTCTTGTAAAAAAGATTTGCTATCATTTCCCAAATAACAAGACAAGATAAGCATTGTTAAAATTTCTAATATACCATAAAATACATGATTTCCGTATCAAAAATTAAATAAAAGATGCTTATTTTTCCATGTCAACAATTCATGCATTTTCCCGAATGCAATACCAAATATGATGCACTATTCATATATAATAATATATAATAAGGTCACAACACAACACTTTTAAGAAAATATATATCCACATATAATTTTCCAAAATGTGTTTAACCCAAAAATAATGTTTATGCAACATGGTTATTTTCCAAAAATCCCATTAAAAGCTACTTACCTTGCAACTCGCAAAAGCCTAATTCTCCAAGCTCCAAAGGAGATTAGTTAGAACCTAAACAATATCAAGTAAACCTATCACAATAAGTATAGAGCTTGAAATTGTATCTAGCTACAATTTAGTAATTGCCAAATAAGCACTTAATTAGGCAAGCATAGTGTTTAACCTCACAAATAATATTTTCCACTTCCCAACCAAATAAAATTACAAGGCATAGACTCCCATAATATTCAAGAATCATCCAAGGTATCATCTCTAACATCAAAATCTCAACAACTAATAAGTGGTTCCCACAAGATTTACACCACATCAACAAGAGACCCATGACACCAAAAATCATAATGTCCCCCAAGACAAACAATTTGAATCTTTAACTAGCTCCAAATAATCAATAAAAATTATATTCATCATTTATTTCACAATAAAAACAAAACTCTCAAATCTTCACCACTTAGATAGTCACCATTGTAAAAATCATAAACTCACTTATCAAATAAATTCACCAAGACAAAACCCATACATGTTAACATATGAATATCACTTCCAAAGCTCATAAATCACATAAATATCATTATCAAAGGTTAGACTAAAGAATCTCAAGCAAAAGCATATAAACCCACCAAAAAGATTAGAAATTTTTAGCTCAAATAAAAAATGAAGATGCTTAGAAGTTCCTAAGGATTTTCCGGTGACATTGCCAGAAAAATGATGGTGGAGATGGTGGTATGAAGGTATCGGTGGGAGAGTGTGAGGGAGTTTGAGAGAAGTGTGTGTGTGTTTAAGTTGAAAAAAAAAAAAAAAAAAAAACGCAAATGAGGACAAGAGGGATGGCCGGCTGAGAGAGAAGAGATATATTGTGTGAATGAGTGGTGGGGGTGATGGGTTAGGTGGGGCATGTGGGACCCAAAACATTTCTGTCCATACCCTTTTATTTTATTATATTTTTCTTTCTAAAATTGGGACGTTACGCGTGTATGTATGTGTGTGTATATATATATATATATATATATATATTTTTTTTTTTTTTTTGAGTTGCCCATATGTTTGTTATTTATATGTATGTTAGAGTTGTCCCATAACCTTCATTTCCTCAAAGGCAGTTAACGTTAGTGTGGGAATTGAGGAGTTGGTTCTCAAGAAAGGTAGTCACAATTGTGCAGAAATACAAGTTTCTGCGTAAAGATCTACTAGTGATGGTGATCTAAAACTTTTGAGTGAGATCTCAAAGTTACAAACGTGAGTGTTTGTATTTAGCAAATTCAGATAGAAGAGTTCGTGAAGTCAAAGCTGCACGTAGTCGTGTGAGTAAATTCTAAAAAATGTAGCTTTAGATTTTAGGGAGAAAATCTATTGTATACTTCCATTCTATCATAGTGAATTTGTTTACCTTAAGAATAGTTAGGTTAAATCCTCATCAAGTTTTTACCTTGAAACTGTTGGTTTCATTGGTTTTCTTAGATCATCATATTGCCTGCCTTCTTTACTTTCCCACACTAAGTAATATGATTGTATGTGTTTAATCTGGATCTTATAATAAACCTAAGCATCAACTTGTTTAATTAATTAGGTTAAACAATTTGAGTATAAAGTGGTCTAAACAAACAAACAACATTATATATATCATGCTTTATCTATTTCACTCTTTGATTTTGCATTGATTGTATATGTTCATGTCACGTGTAATTAAGTTTGAAAAATTAAATCTTTAGTAAATCAGCCCAAAAAAAAAAATTTGCAAATCTATAAAGAATCAAGATATATGGGTTGAGTTAGTTCTTATTAACAAATAGGTTTAAGATACACCACTCAATAATTTTTTATTGTATGTATTTTTTTTTTTTAACAGATTCATTGCTAAATTACATTGTGACCTTATATCCTACATATATGCAAAATATAAAGGCAATCAAACATTAATGACCATCCCATGTACAAAATGTTTAATTTTCAATTTTTTTTTTAAATTTAAAATTATATATGTAAAGTTGTTATTTACAACTATGTATTTTGTTGGCTTTTATTCCGTGCCAAATTTGATTGTAATTATTATCAATCGTTTATACCCTGTATTTGTTGTGGGATTTGTTGTAAGGGTTGTGTGATAGAGAGTGTGTGAAGACTCAAGCATTTGGAGGCTGAAGGATTCTCACGGGTATGTCGCGACCTAGCTTCCCGCGAAGTGAAGCATGTGCCCTGCACGTGCTGGAATGTGAAGAGTCAGGCCAGGTGGAGATAGCTGTCTCTCGCGAGTATCTCGCGGGTAAGGCCTTCCCGCGAGACAAGCTGTTCTGCCAGCCTGTATTGACTGACTCACACATTTTGCACCTATCCTATATATACCCTCATTACCCACAAATGTTGAGGGATGCTTCAGAGAGAAAACCCTAGCCAAACACATTGGGAATTAGAGATAGTCACCCCCACCTTTCTCTATACAATTGCTTGTGGTATCTCCTCAACCCTTCCCTCTCCATTTCCACACCATTGAGAGGTTGATAGCCCAAACACTTACCACACCCTTTGAGAGTGTTGAGTGACGTTTTGATGCTGCTGGGAAGCATTGGAAGAAGCCTGGAATGGCAGATGCAACATGGAGCTTGTTGCGGGATCCGGGGTGCTAGACAAGACACGGTTCCGAGAAACCTTATTGGAGTAGGAGCTTGGAGGGCTTAGGTACATCGGGTAGATTAGGCTTGGAGGGTCTCTTGCTAACTCATGTATCCCAACTGATTGTCTAGTGGATCGATTTCCGCTTGGAGGGCGGCGGAAAGGTTTTCGCCGAGTTCTTCGGTTTCCTCTTCGAGAACACGTCTCGGTGTTTTCTGTGTTTGCATCCTTCTTCCCTACTCTTGTTTAATTCCATTATACTGCTGTGTTGCTTAGTTTATGGACTAGAGTAGCTTACTTGTTCATCCGCTCGCTTTTACACTATTCCGCACTTTGTATTAAAGTTGTGTAAAATCTATCGAGCTGTAATTTTAATTGGGGGGTCTAAACAGCTCTTGTGTTTTCAACACATTTTCGAGCTTTCAATATACAAAATTGAAATATATGTATACTATTTGACTGTATCATCAAGTGTATTGAGAACAAATTAATTATTCCCTTAAAGTATAGATAATTTATTCCCTTAAAGTATAGATAATACCAAAGTTATTAATTTCGTTCCGTTCCGGCCGGAATGGCCGGAAAATACCGTTCCAGCAAGTAAACCGGAATGGTATACCCCCTTGTTCCACCTCGGAACAAATTCCGGGTCATTCCGGGTTGTTCCAGCCGTTTCGGGTGATTTCGGAAAATACCGGCCGAAATTATGAATTCGGCCGGAATGAGTTTCATGTGAAAAAAAATTGACAGAATACAAGGAAAAATCTTATGAGCCACGGTGAGGGGGGAAAAATAAAAGGAAGGATGAGGAGGCGAGAAGAAAAAAACTCAAGAGAAAAAAACAAAAGGAAAAAGAAGATAAGAAAGAAAAAAAAAATCAAGAAAAGCTCACGGTAACGAGATTTATCATTTATGTATGGCTGTGTGCTTCCTCTTAGAAGTCAGAAGTTAGAACCCATGTCTTTGCAAAGACTCCGCTAGAACCCAGCTGAGAAGATCTTTGAGAAATGAACTTGAGATGGCGTTTCAGACTTTTAGCAAAGTGGGTAGTGTTTTATTTGCTTTATTGAGTTGACCACACAGTCCAAGTAATAAGTAAAAAAACTTTTATTTTCTTTTGTCTTGAGTCTGCCTTTTATTGTTTTCAAATTTTAACTTTTCTGAGCCCAATCACGTGAGTGACTTTGGAAATGACAAAAAAAAAGTTAAAAAATTCAAAAGCAAATGTCAGTCAGAGCCTCAGAGGTACTATTTTTGCTTTGCTGTACAATAGTTTATAACTTTATATTAATATTAATTTATTTTAAAAACAAATATTATTATTAGAAAAATATTATATTGATAACATTTTTACAATACTTACACAATAAATTATAAATAATAGACTGTATATGTGTGTGTTCATATATATATATATATATATATATATATATATATATATTTTAGGAATCTCGAAACACCCTGAAACGGTATGCCGAAATAGGCCGATACCGAAATATTCCGTTCCACTGGACAAACCAAAACGGGCTCCGAAACGGAATTAATAACATTGGATAATACATACTCCCTCCGTCCTACTTTTTTTGTCATGTTTGAAAAATCAAACTTTTTTAGGGAACATCATTTATTGTCTTGTCTACCTTTTAAAAACATATAAGTTTCCAAAACTACCCTTAAAAAAATTTATCAAAAAATTGAATTAGTAAATTAATAGGGGTATAATAGAAACATTAGTAAATTAATGACTTTTATTTTTAGAAATAGGACAATATTTTGGGACATCTCAAAATGGAAGAGAAGACAAAAAAAGTGGGACGAAGGGAGTATATTTTATAATATGTATTATATCTTTTATAAGCATTTGTCTGGACTAACTTTACATCTTGCTTAGATTATTAAAAATTAAATGTAAAAATAATAATAATAATTTGGTCTTATTTTACTTAATAACTAGATAGTGTGTCATTTTTTTTTTCACTTGCACAGGCTGAATGGCATAATGTTATTAATAAATGCACAGAATGAGATTGGTGGCTTTCCCCAACAGGTAAAACTTAGTGTTAATGTTTTATTGGGCAAAAGAAGACAACAAAAATGTCTCCCTTTTCTTTAAAATGCAACAATGTCCCCCTTATCCTTTTTTAATGAGCAAGTTATCCTTTTTTATTATTATTTTCAGTCAAATTAACTGAAAATTCAAATTTTTGGAAAAATATTTTCGGACTCACACCTTATTGAATGAGAAGTACTGAGGTCATTAATGTTGGCCCCAAACATTTTTTTTTTTTTTTTTTTTTTTTTTTTGAAAAATGAATTTTTTGATAATTTCAATTTGGCAAAAATATTAATGGAAGGTAAAGTGCTGATTGAAAAAAGGAAATAAATAGAAGGGAATACATTGTTACATTTTTAACTAAAGGAGAGAACATTGCAATTGACATATACTTAAAGGCTACATGATTTCATAGTATATATATCTTATGTGTGTGCTAATATGTATTTGTCACAGGAAATTACTGGAGTTTTCATGATAAATTGCGTGCTGAGTTATTCGTTGTACAAAGATATCTTTCCAGTGTGGGCACTTGGAGAGTATCGCAAGCATATTCAACTGACTTTAACATCTATGACGGCCATGGCAATGTATTGTGAATGTCATTGTGCTAAATAGATAAATAAATATATTATTGGAATCAAATAAAAGGGACAAGCTTTAAAACTATTTGTCCTCATGTCATTTGGTACCTATCAGTAATGTATTTGGTTTATTTCCCTAAGGGTAAATCACATTTTATGCTATTTTTAATGTGAAAGATATGTTATATGTTATCTGCAAAGTTCTCAGAGTTCATTCTGTGCTGTAAACAAAACGAAAATTGCCAAAATGTGAAGGAAAAAAATGGTGTATACATATAGTGAAAAATCAGCTCCGTGCATCTAAGAGTATCTCAATCAATAAACTTATTTTTTATGAATAATTGTTTACCACAAAAATTTGAAATTTAAACATGTTATTGATGAAAATGCTATTAATCTTTAATATTTTTGAAATTTTACAAGAATTGTGGATATAACAAAAACATACAATTCAAAAGTCAAATTTTCAAAATTCACATCAATCAAAAGATATACACAGAATTTAAAGGGTTTGGAGAGAAACCTTTTCCAATTCAAAGAAGGTCCAACAAACAGATTCCAAAAGATTTGGGACAGAATTATTATAATGAAAAAAAAAAAAACATTCTAGCTTACCAAAAAATCAATATATCTATTTTATATTACCATTTTAGCAATACACGTTACATCTCATACTTTATTTTATAGTACTTCACATAAAATATTTTTTTTCTTGCACACAATTTTATTTTTCTTTCACACAACTAGCAAGCCATAGTTAACAATACATGTACATGAGTATTTTTTTTTTTGTTTTAATAAAAGCTCTGTTTATGGTACAAAACAAAAACACTGAACAAATACACATTTTCTATAATTAAAAATATTAAAAATGTATTAAACATTTTTCATATTATACTTGTACAAATAAAACTTGAACTAAATTGAACTTCAATCTTTTTATTGGGAGTATAAATTTTAATTTAACATGTCAATATGTATAACAATTAAATTTTTAAAATTAATATCGTTTCATGTTTTTATTATAATCATGTTTTTTTTTTTCATTTATTAAGTTTTTTATCTAGATTTTATTGTCATATATAATCTATACTGGATTTAAAATAAATAAAAATAAAAATCATTTGAATTTATTATAACATGATACAATAAATACTTTTTACTGGCTAAGTGCATTGAAGAATATATTAAAAATAATTTCCTTCATTCACTTGTTATTTATTTTCATTAAAAATACAACTGAATTTGAAGATAGATATATACAAAAATTAATTAAATCTTAATTAGATGAATTTTTATAACATTTTATATAATTATATTAAGATAATATAAGTATGATACTAAATTAAAATATAATAAAATAATTACTAAACATATTTAACCGTTCTTTTAGTCCCGAAACTTTCGTTCAAATTTGTAATATACCCATATAAACATCTTATTATGGATTTTTTTTTTCATTTTTGTTTGTTATTCTGTATTTTTACAAAAAAAAAAAAAAATATTATTACAATATTTCAATTTTGCTAAAAGGTATGGACCAAATAGACTAAATATAGACACATAACTTTATGATTTTGAGAATTCTGATATTAGATAGACCCGCAAATTGTGGATCGAAATGGATTTTTGCGTGATTCACTTATGAGATATCAGATACACATTACACGGTCCTTGCTTCCATGAGATGAGATATCAAGCCATAGAAATTGGCTATCATTTATTTACTTTTAACTTTCTATAGGTTTACCATGTAAAATACTTGTACAATATTTTCACAACAAATTCTATATAATAAATTATTACTAATGGCTAGAATAATAAAAGCAAATTATAACTAATAAAATATTGTTACTTGATATTTGTTGTGAAAATATAGTAGAAGTATCGTAAATGTATTATTATATGGTCGGTAACAGAAATCTGGTTGATATGTTCTTGTGTGTCATGTTGTGGCCAGCTGTTGGTCTGTCATGTCACCAAACTGCTGCACTAGGTTGCCAATATGTTTGTTATTTTTGGTATGTTAGATTTGTCCCACACTACCTTAATTTCAAAGCCAGTTAGGTTAGTGTGGGAATTGAGGATTTGGTTGTTAGGAAAGGTAATCACAATTATACAAATATTATTCAGAAAATAAATTAAAAAAATATTATGCAATAGTAACAATACTGTTGCAACTTTTTTATTTGGTCATCACTAAGGTCCATGGCTTAGTAATTTTGAGTTCCGCCCACTTTTAGTAAAAGACCTCGTTAAATGAGGTGGTTGGGTCAAGTGCACAAAAAATTTGTTAAGATGTGGGTAGGTAACAATAGTGTATCATACTATATAAAGTCTTAGGGAGTGGAAAAGAGGATAGTGCAGTTTTTTTTTTTTTTTTTTTGAAAAACTAGAAAGAGAGCCATATTCGACCAAAGAGAGAAAAAGTGAGTTTTTGTTTACTCAACTTGTATCTCTAATTTATTGTAAACTCAAATTTGACATAAAACTTGAGTACTGTAATCTCTATTTTATATAGTACGAATTTTTGGAGTTGTCCTGTAGTGTTTCTCTCTACCCCAAAGAGTTTTCACGGTAAGATTTGGTGTTTTTATATTGTTGTGTTTCTGCTGAGCTTGCTAAAATTTATTCCATTTATATTGATTTTTCAAACACAATCACAACGACCCATATCAATAGATGCAAAAAATGTTGTGCCTACTTGTTGGTTGTTGCAAATAAAAACACGCTTGAAAACCATAAATTTTGTTTTGTTTTGTGTGTGCGTGTGTGTGTTTTTTTTTTCTTTTTTCCCTATTTTTACGAGAGGATAAAGGCTATGACAACATTGTGTTTATTAGTAACTCTAATGATTGGTTATCAATCATTTTAACTACATAATATAAATTCTTGGATAATTGTTCTTGGATCATGTTAATAGGTGTCCTTAGGGCAATTGTTAATAAACTATATTAAGAAAGTTTTGACATCACTTTTATGAAAAATATAAAAAACTGTTAACAAAATTAATTATTTTACCATTTTCCCATAAAAAAATTCTAAAAATGGTTCCTAAATCAATGTCCTTAGGCCATTTTTTAACATTTCCCATTGTTGTTACAGGTACTAGCTAGCTATCTTTCTCTTTCTAAAAGAAAATGTGGAAATTAAGGATTTGTGAAGGTGGAGGGCCAAGTTTAATGAGCGTGAACCATTATGTGGGAAGAGAGTATTGGGAGTTTGATCCGAACGCTGGAACATTTGAGGATAAAGCTGAAGTTGAAAGGTTTCGTGAAGAGTTTCGAAGAAGCCGGTTTAAAACCAAACAAAGTGCAGATCTTCTCATGCAAATGGAGGTGCGATTTAGCTACTGTATCTCACATTTTTCTTCTCATTTGTCTTCAACTCTCTTTCTTGAACTCTAGTAGCAATAAGGTATATTCCACTCAAAAAAAAAAAAAAAAAAAATTGGAAGAAGAAGAAGAAAGAAAGAAAGAAAAAAAAAGAAAAAGTAACAATGCACATCTTTATGAAGACCTTTGAAATGGTTTTTTACCCTCTTGTTTGACTGTAAAATGTTTTACGGAAAACATTTTTAGCATTTTATCGTGCTTATTTTATTATAAAATTTGGTCAAATTCAGGGACGAAACCAGTATTTGAACCTAGGGGGGGCCAAAGCATGAACCAAAAAAATTTCAAGTGACATGGTTTATTAAAAAAAAAATCATGGTAGACAAAACAATTGCACTTTATTACCATAAATATTTAAGTCAAGAAGGAAATAATATGAACCAAAAAAGTTGAAAGTTACAATATGATATTCTAACCTTTTCAAAGAAGAATAAAAAAAGAAGAGGACTTTGGATTTCCAAATTTTGGATAATTGGAATTAATATGTTGATTTTATCACGTTGACCAACTCACCAATATGATAAACCCATACTTTTGGATGCAACTAAAAATCACACTAATGAAGTTTTCAAAACTTTGTTTGAGGATTTTAAAAAATTGGGATATTAATATTAAGAGTTGGCAATGCTATATCATCAATATTGGCTTCTAAAAGAATTTTGCATTTTATCTTTTGAAAAAAATTTTAATATTGTAATTGACTTTCCCATAATTTATAAATCAATTAAAAATTTATATAAATTATTGTCACCCCCGCAAGGGAATTTTTTTTTTTTCTATGAGATTTTTTTGGTTATGAGTTATTGAATTATGATATTGATGATTTGTGGATTTTTTGTTGTGTTGTATTTGGACTATGGAGGGGCCATGGGTCCAAACAGTGGCAACGCCACTCAAAGTCTAGGGTGTTCCCAGGAACACCCTGACTTGAAAAAAAAAATTTATTTATAATAATTTAAATTTATTTATTTGTTTACCCTTAAAAAAAAAAAAAAGGAACACCCTCAAAATTTTTATGCCAAACAAATTTTGAACTAAAATCTAAAAAATATATATATTGTAATAGAGAATCTGAAAAAAAAAAAAAAAAAAAAAAAAAAAAAAAAAAAAAAAAAAAAATTGTAACAGAACAAGCCCAAAAAAAAAGCCCAGCTTCCTTGTGTTGCCATAAGGTGTTGGTACTCCGTCAGTAAGCCAATAGAGGTAGAGACATGGTGGAAAGAGAGTGAGGTAGAGACATGGTGATGACAGGGGCAGCTGGAGAAGAGTCTTGAGACTGGAGACCAGAGAGAGCTTGAAAAGTGAGAAGTGAAAAGTGGAAACTAAAAACAAGAAGAGAGAGATCCGGATTTTTTTATTTTTAGTTTGAGTTGATGTTTTTTTTTTGTGTGCAAGTCTCATACTAAAGTGCAAGCCAGTTGTATACAACCTGCCTAACTAATGAGATGAAAAAAAAAAAAAAAATTGAAGGTAGGTGGAAGATTTTCTACCAATGAGAGAAAGACATGTTAGGCTAAAAAATTAATGAGAGAAAGACATGAGAAAAAATTAATGAAGCAACTAAACACCAACAATTAATAATTTAATTAACTAATACATTTTAAAAGACAAACAAATTAAATTATGTTAGGCTAAACAATAATTAATAATTTAATAATTAATGAAACAACAATACAACAAATTATAGTTTATAAAAGACAAACAAATTTATGAAACAACTAAATATTAATAATTTGATTAATATTTCAAATGAACTTATAGTTTATTGTATAGGTACCTTTGTTCATTTCTTTTCTTTTTATTTATTTCTTTTTCCTTTTGAGGTTTTTTGGTGTACAGAATGCAAATTTGTTTTGGTTTTAAGAATTTTTTTTTAAGGCTAAATCTTGAATTTCGGCCGGTATTTACCGAAACACCCGAAATAGACCGAAATGACCCAAAATTTTTTCAAAGTGGAATAGGAACACCCTGAACAAAATTCCTGGAGTCGCCATTTCATTTGAGTTCCACCCACTTTTAGTAAAAGACCTCTTTAAATGAGGTAGTTGGTAAACGGCGAAAATAGTCAAATACCACGTTTTGGTAAAATTTATAGTAAATTAGCACTGTTTCAAAAATATTTAACAATCTATCACTTTTTTAGTACTCGAATTTCACAAAATCGAGTTTTAAATAGTACTCAAGTTTAGTGAACTCGAGTTCCTTAGTGAGTAGCAAATGTGGCACTACTGACCTGAAATTTATGTAATTAAAAAAGTATGGTACTCGATATTACGGAAATTGAGTACTTCTTTATAGTACTCAAGCTTAACAAAGTCAAGTACTTTGTTTTGTTTTTTTGTTTTTTTTTTTCCTTTTTTCTACTTTTTGTTTCGTACAAAACTTTTACTTATTTCATCTTCAACTGCTTGTGATCATTGTGTCCACCAAACTAAGTACAGTGTCTGGACTTGAAAAAGTTCATGTGCAAGTAACTGGAGTTGCAGTTAGCTAAGCACAAAGTAACTGGAGTTGCTTGCTCACTCACTCACACAATTTTTCAAGACTGCACTTAGTCCTCACTTTTTCTAGGACTTCACTTCTTGCTCACTAGCCGAATGGCCTCTCCTTTTATTTCTTCATCTTTACCTTCTTTTCTTCCTTTCACACTATTGACATCAAACCACAATAAATGCAACTCACTTGCCTTGACTTTGCTTTAGCCACTTTCTTTTTCCTTCAGCTCTCCCTTAGGCCGAATAGCCTTAATGCATTAGCCCCTTTCTTTTCTTCTTTTTCTCCTTAGTGTGTCCAACAAACCTAAGTCACTGCCCAAGAAGAAAATAAGTTGACTTTGTGGCTTGTCCAACCGCCTCTTTAATGAGGTGTTTTATCAAGTGTGGGCTAGACTCATGGTGCTATGATGCACCCAACATGGTGGACACAACGATCACAAGCAATTAAAGATGAAATAAGTAAAAGTTTTCTACGAAACAAAAAGTAGACTTTGTTAAGCTCGAGTACTATAAAGAAATACTCGATTTTCACAATATCAAGTACCACATTGTTTTTTTAATCTCTCAAATTCCAGGTCAGCAGTGCCACGCTGGCAACTCACCTAGGAGCTCAAGTTCACTGAACTCGAGTACTATTTAGAACTCAATTTTGTGAAATTTGAGTACTAAAAAAGTGGCAGATTGCTAAATATTTCTAAAACAGTGCTAGTTTGCCACAAATTTTGCCTAAACATGGTATTTGGCTATTTTTACCGTTGGCCAACTCCTTAAATAGTAACATTTCCTTAATTAGAAACTTTTTTTTCTTCTCCAGATGACTTTTGTGCATAATAATAATACAAATTCGGCTACATTTATGAAGATGTGTGTGCAAAGTGGCAGATTGCTAAATATTTCTAAAACAGTGCTAGTTTGCCACAAATTTTGCCAAAACGTGGTATTTGGCTATTTTTACCGTTGGCCAACTCCTTAAATAGTAACATTTCCTTAATTAGAAACTTTTTTTTCTTCTCCAGATGACTTTTGTGCATAATAATAATACAAATTCGGCTACATTTATGAAGATGTGTGTGCTACGCGTTGGATATATATATATATATATATATATATATATATCATTTGTATGAAATCCATATAATTCAATTTCTTCATGCACCATTTGACATATAAGAATGAAACTTGAACCCATAAATAGGTATTAATAACGACAAAGAGTGACAAGTTGTTAATGGTAAATGATATTAGTAGTGGGCTCAAATAAAAACTAGTAAAAACTGATCATCTCAATTATTGTAAAAAATGATGTGAAAATTGTTATATTTGTTGCATTACTCAAGAAAGAAAGAAAAGACTACAAAAACATAATACAATCTAAAAATTAATAATCTATATGACCAAATAAACAAAATTTTATTTTTATTACACTTAAACTCTACTCATGAATAGTGGGAGACTACCCATACAATAATAGAGTTTACCACTACTCAGACTTACAAGGTGGTGGATCACTAGAGCTTCCTACTACTAACCGTTTAAAGAAATGGTTAAGTGATTAATTTCTTTTGGGCTATCTAGACCAATCCAAAAATTTGAGGGGGCAACTATAAACTTTAAAATATGGGCATGCAAATAAAATAGCTAATTTGAAGGGGGGGCAATGGCCCCCCTGCCCCTTAGTGGGTCCGTCCCTTGTCAAATTTGAAAATATTTTTCATTAATTATAAAAATCTTTTGTAAAATGTTTTATCTTTTAAGAACTTGGTATAATATTTTAAAAAGACAAATAGTCGCTTCTCTTGCTATTTGGTAGCTGGGAAGCTAGTAGAGGCGATCTTATTGCTGGATTCGCCTGTCTTGCAGTTGAGAGATGTTATAAATGTTGAGAGATTTTAATATTTATAGGACGTTTTTTCAGTTTTCACTGTCCCTAACAATGGTGCATCCCTACTCACTTTATCTCCACCTTTTTATTCCTAAAGGAATGTGTGATAACTTTGTTAGGTTCTAAAGATTTAAGATTTTATGTATTTAGAACTCTAATGTGTAATGTTGGCAAACCATGATCAAAACAATGTGTTTAGTCTTGTTTAGGCTTGCTCAAAGTTGATAAAATATTGTAAAGTTGGAATCGAGTGACTGCAGATGCATTGGGGCATTTCGGTCTGTCTCGATCGATCGAAGGAAAGGCTCGATCGATCGAATCACGGGCCAGATGCATTTTCTGCAGAATTTCCAACTCAGCCCTAACTCATTAAACGTTTTGGGTTTTCTGTTTTTACCCTAGGTATATAAAGAAAAACCCTAGCCACGTTTTTAGAGTTGCTCCAGTTGTATTGTTGCTCATACATTGCTGTTTTGTGTAAATCTCTTGTGAGATCTAGAGGAGCTTTCCTTTACACAAAGCTTAGGGTTTTCAAGGTAGAGATTACTTCAACATCTTGATGATCAACTCAGTTGCTACCATTGAAGTTTAAAGAATATCAAGCGTGGGTGCTTGTAGCTGATTGGAGAATCCAAGAAAGAAGGAGTCCGTGGATTCGGAGCTTGCACATGGTCGTGTCAGTAAGTTCTACTGATGGGTAGCATTAGGAAGTCGAGCGGGGAGCTTGTAAGTCCTTTTGTATGAACTTCGATTCTTTCATAGTGGATTCAGGTTTGCCTTGAGGATCGGTGGGTCAAATCCTCCCCAGGTTTTTATCGTGTGGTTTTCTAAGTGATCATATCATTGTGTTATTTATATTTTCGCTGCTTTATATGTTTGATATGATTATTTGATTATTTTAACCTAGAATTGCATAATTGGATTAAGTAACAACTTGGCTAATCAACTAGGCTAACCAATCTGGTTGTTTTTAAGGGGTCTAAAACCGTTCAAACTTCCTAGAGGAGTTTTGCTTGGAGAAGCAATGCAATTCTTCAAGAAGATGTATGATGCATCCTATTACAATATAAAGAGTGCAAGACCCTCATTTGCACCTCACTCAAATTCTCTTCTACTTAACTAGATTTTCTGCATGTGATTATCACTCTCATGGGATTCCAATGCTTTGTGACCAACAATTTGATTCAATATTTCAACTCTATAATTATGAATTTATTGGTTTCAATTAAGAAAGGAGAATCCCAGGATTCAAATTCCACCACTTGTGAAGGTGAAAGACATGATAGGTGTGATAGAAGAGACAGTGACTATCACATTGAGGAGAGGTCTTGGTTTCTTGTCCTCCATTCAAACCCATGATGGCCACTGGGCTGGTGATATCGGTGGCATGATGTTTACAATGCCCCACTTTGTTAGTTTTGCACTCCTCCCTTATTTATTTAGTTATCTCTATTCTGATCTCTTTTTTCTAGTACATTTTGAAAACTTACTGGAAGCCTAAAACTATGCTTAAATATTTGAAGAAAGAATAAGGGTCTGTTTAGGATCCGCTTATTTTGCTAAAATTAAAATTTTTTTGCTAAAAGTATTATAGATAAAAGTAAAAATTAGTTAAAATAGTATAATGGAACCCATTAATAGTAACAAAAAATGCAGTAGGATCCATAAATAGTAGCAAAAATAAGTTGGCAAAAATAATTTTTACCAAATGAACGCTAAGTTTGTAAAATATTTCGAGATGCAGGTTATAGTTCTTTACATCACTGGATCTCTTCATTCTGTTTTATCTTCAGAACACCAAAAGGAAATTAAGTGCCACACATACAATCACCAGGTAATGTAGATGATGTGAAAAATTAGGCCATTGACATTGTAAAGATTGTTTACTTAAATTGATAGGTCAACTCATAAATTGTTGAATGAATTCGACCATGGGTAACAGTGTTGCTTTTGCTGTTGGTTGAATAAATCATTATCATGCAGAGTATATCAAAGTATACATGTTAATAAATCATCTATGCTCACTGACACAACTTAATCTTCTTAAACAAAATGGAATACCTATTGCAGAATACAGATGGAGGATGGGGTTTACACATAGAAGGACAAAGCACCATGTTTGGTTCGGTTCTTAACTATGTTACCTTAAGGTTGCTTGGGGAAGAACTTGAGGAAATGGCTGTGGCCAGAGGTCAAAAATGGATTCTTGACCATGGCGGTGCAACTGTTATACCATCTTGGGGAAAGTTTATTCTTTCGGTATCGATGCTTCAACCAATTTTATTTATTTATCTTTTTTAATATAGTTTTTGATAGTGTTATAAAATGAGGATGTCTTAATGTAAAAATTATTAGGTACTTTGAGAGTATGGTGACGTAGTTCTCCCTCTCTCATATACATGGTTAACCTTGATAGGCCAAGAATGTATTGACCTCTTAGGTAAATTAACCAATTAATTAGTCAAGTTAATTAATTAAGTCAATTAACATGCAATAAGTGTGGTAGCACAAACAAATCATCAACTAAGTTAAATGCAGCAGAAAATAAATTTGGCACAGGTGATTTGTTTACGAATAGGGAAAACCACCGAGGCAAAACCGCACCGGGTGAATTTAAAGTCACCACTCTTGAGAATCCACTATTATCAAAACAAGCGGTTACAAGTAAAAGAATCTCAGTACCTTCTACCAACCTACAGTTGAACTCTTACCCCAATACACAATTGGACTTGTAATGTAGTGACAATCTCTCCTTTCAATGCATGGCTCCAAGTACGTGACTAACCAATCGATGCACAGACCCAGTACGTGACTGACGCACCAACTTAAGAAAGATATTGGTTGCAAAGTTCTTCAGTTCATTCACGCGATGAAGATCAAGAAGCTCCTTGGTCACAAAACCCTATGGCGTACAAACGTAGCAGCTTCTCCAAGAGAAAGATGAACTAGGGCAGATTGTCTCCGGTCACAATATACATGAATAAAACCTTTGCATCAAGTGAGACAACCCTTAAAATAATCCTTATATATGTCTAGGGTTGTGAGAAAAGAAAACCTAAACACATAGCTTGGATATGCGTGAAAAATAGATCTGAAAATCTGAATTTCGTAATTCTTGATAGATACATCTGTCGAGCTATATGTCAAGATTTAATGAACAACACTTCTTCACTTGATTCTTGGACAGATTTGCATGGTTTCAATACTTGGACTTGAACTCTTGTTCCTTGAAGTATTAAACACATCCTAGATCTACCCAATTACAAGTAAAATGTGTTTTGTCAATAGATTAACCAATTCTATATGACATATGTTCATGACATGTTCCACATATGTCCTAACAATCTCCCCCTTTAGCAATCCGTGACAAAACCACAACAAACAAATGAAATATGAGAGAAGTCATAAATCACTCAACTCATACTCACTTGTTGAATACAATAAAATCTAATCCTAGCATAAACTCTTGAAAAACTTTGCAAGAAGAGAGTTCATAGCATGATAGATTTTGACAACCTGTATTTCTGAAACACTTTAAACAAAACTCATCAAGGCATCTTAATGTAAAACAGAATTATAAGATTGCATTCATAAATAAGAAACATGTGTATAAAGAGAGAAAAGAAACAACACATGGAAAGATAGGTGAAAATGTGATAACAACATCATCAAATATATATATATATATATATATATATCAAGGATAAATACAATGTTTGCTATCACTAAATGGTCACAAGACCAATGTACAATAGATAATGTATCTAAAAGAGAAAGAAAAGAAGGATACATAAAGCCTCACTACATCCCTCATATAACACTCCCCCTAACAAAAAGGTCCTATGCTAACTCTCCCCCTAAGTACATGACTACTCTCATACCCAAACTACTCCCCCTTTTTGTCATGAATGACAAAAGGAAAGTCACTGAGAAGCAGTCATCTTCTCATCACCGAAAGAGCAAGCATCGTCATCCCCATCATCATCATCATCACCGAAGCCATCATCATCATCCTCGTCCTCTAAAGCCTGTGGAGATGGAGAGGAGACGCAATGAAGCCACCAAGGTGAGCCTGACGTCGTGCAATACGACCCACACAGGTGGTCACCTGACTTATCTCATCAGTGAGAGTGTCAATGCGAGCATCCATGCGCTGAAGCTGCACCATGATCGCCTCAAGTGTCACACCACCCGCGGAAGAAGAAGGAGCAGAGGTGGATGGAGCGGAATAGGTTGGAGGAGTCGCCGTCTTGGTCTGTGGCCACTTCAATCGAAGCTAGGCCTCGCTTCGTCTAACAGACACCGTGCTAATGGCACCTATGATGGAGAAATAAGGAGACTCGGGATAATGAACAGAGGAGTGATGAATGATCCTTGTGATAGCAGAAGGGAAAAGAAGCTTATCACGGGTCGTCGTATCCTTATAGACATTTATAAGGGAGAGTATGAAATGAGAGGGAAAGTCAATGGTAAGCTCCTCAATGAGGGATAACAAAAATCGAGCACGAGGCTCAATAATAGAATTATAGTGAGACAATGGATGTAAAACAAATGACATCACCATATTCAGGAACCTCGGACCTTTTACAAAGTCCAAGCAAGGGGTGTTTTGATGGTCACCCCAAGATGAAGGTGTCTCACAAAAGAGAGACAGAAGCTCGTCTTTGGACACAGTCCTCAGATGGGGACATCCGGGGTAATCAGGATGCAATACCCTTGAAACATGTAGCACATTAGAGATAAGCTCCGGAGTGACTATAATACGAATACTTGAATGGAAGTAGTGAAACGAGATATAGAATAATCGAATCTGTGCATATTGGAGTAAAACTCCTGTATGATCACGGAGGGACAACTTACAGGGATGTCACAAAGAGACTCCCATCCCCGCTTGTGAATGACAGTCGGTAGATTAGTATCGGAGAAGTCTGATAGGATAACGTGGCATTCTAAATGAATGCCACGTTTGGAGAAGTTCTCCAAAAAGTCCTGACAAGCTTTATCATCACGGAACCTGACAGAAAGAGAAGTGGAATCAGATGATGATGCACTGGAATGAAGAGGGTTCTGGGACGGAGTAGTTTTGCGCTTGGGTGCCATGCGTAGACTATCCGAGAGAGAGAGAGAGAGAGAGAGAGAGAGAGAGAAAAGAACCAATCAACATATAGTACCAAAAGGAAGGAAATGAAAGGTACTTATGCATGAATAATGCAATCAGGTGACGTGCAACAAAAATATCATCATGGGCTCAACCCAATCCAAACCTACCAGTACACAAGGTTCTAACATAGAAACATACATCTAAATGCATGAAACATTGTTAAATATGCAAATGAAAGGCAATGCATGAGCATATAGGATCATTGAAGCAAAACCCAACCCAAAAATTTACAAAATACTCATCAATCTTGAAAAAACCCCAAAATTTTTTTTTTCAAAAACCCAAAACCTAGGTCTAAATGTATGAAATGCATGAAAAAGAGAGAAAACGAGATCATACCAGTGAAGAGAAGAACACTCTAGGCCGAAAATCAAAAGGGTTTGAGGTTTAGAGAGAGAGAGAGAGAAAAGTGTTTGGGAGGTGAAGAGACACAAAACTGTCGAGAGATATCAAAGAAATGAAGTCTAAAATTGTGTTGGATCTATATATAGAAAACACGTCTCGATGGATCGAGGATCTGTTGAGGATCTGTCGAGCACTAATTCTTAACAGATGAATCTATCGAGGTGCTGTCGAGAATCTATCGACGGCAAAATGCCTTGATGGATTGAGAAGCTATCAAGAATCTATCTGCCAGACAGAAACTTTCTCGATGGATCGAGAATCTGTCGAGAAGCTATCGAGACAAATTTCAAAAAGCTTCGATGGATCAAAGATGCGTTAAGATTTGTCGAGAAAAAGCAGTCCAATGGTCTCATTAGATAGCTATTTGTCGAGAAGCTGTCGAGCTTGATAAAAACAGGTTTTTCAAGGAGGGGAAAAACACACAAATGGATGCAATCAAGCAAGCTACTTAACCAAATATCCAAACAACATTTTAAGCTTTCAAAAACATCTCTCAACAAGAAAAATGTAACGCATTTAGATCCAAAACACACACACACACTAAACAAGTCTAACCAATTTTATATTTCAAAAACGAGTCAAGACAGTTTAGTGAGCAAATATTAACACATGTATTCCTTGTGATGGCCAAATCACATTGTACCTGCATATGTATCAAAAGTAGCAAAGAATTTTGCGTGTTGTGTGTGAAAAACATCGCAAGATTGCTTAAGTGTCTACATGTTATGACGATTTGAGATATGAGAAAATCAATTTAACTCACACACAATCATAACTGCTTAATGGGGACTATCACCTTCAAGGTACATCCTATAATTCTCACATCTCCTAGAAACACACTTGCAACCATATTTAAAGCATTTTGATTCTTTTTGCTTTTGATTTTCTTTGCATATTTTTTCTTTTGAGCATATCATGCATGAGCATATAAGAGAGAAGAATTACCCAATTATGTTAAGCCAAAAACATCATAATTTTGCTATACCGAAGCATATAGATGTTATTCATGATTGGCGGGCTTTAATGGTGAGATGGTTATTTATGCCTTTCTCTTAGGATTTTTTTAGTCGTTCCCGTCAAAAAGAGTGATATAAGTATTAAGTACAAGAAATTACCTAATCTTACTCATCACAAACATGAGCCACAAAGCTCACTTGCTTAGTTGTGCATAGAGATGCTTATCTAAGGTACAAAAGATACAAAGTTTAGAAAACTTTGTTTCAATGGCCATCAAAGGTATACAAGTACCAATGTACACAAAACACACACTGTTTTTGTATTTTTCTGATTTTTCAAATTTTTTTTTTCATTTTTATGAAACACAAAATAAAGCAAAACTGAAAACAAACAAACAAAAACATGTTAAACAAAGCAAAGCATAAAACTAGACTGACTCAAAACAAGAAAGAAAAACACACAAGTAATGCATAAACAAAAAGAGAGGGAGAGAGAAAAAAGTGACTGAATCACTTTGAGCCTTTTTCCTTCCACACCTTGGAAGAACCTTTCCGTTTAGCAAATCCTTGATCCGGCGGTGAGGGGGAAGAATTGAAACCGTTCAAGTTCGAAAAAAACATGAGGGCCTTTAGGAGAGCAAAACAAGATGGAAACTGATTCTGGTTTCCAGATGAGATCATACTGTTACTTTGTTACTTTGGTCTATCCCAAAGTACAAAGTACCTGCCTACAGTAGAATCCTTATGCCAATCCCCAGTTGGTCTTTGTACGTTTGTAGACCCTTTAACACAATATGTTTAACCTAATATTAAGCCAAGTTGATTAACAAGTTTGTTAATTTAGATCTAGGTTAAAATAAAACAATCATATCATGCAAAGCAGTGGAAAATAAAGAACATAATGATATGATCACCCTGGAAAACCAAACTGGTAAAAAAATCTAGGGAGGATTTAACCTAGCTATCCTCAAGGTAAAAAGCAAATCCACTATAGAGAATCGAAGTTTATAATAAGACTTAAACCACTAACATCCTATTGCTACCACATGTAGAACTTACTGACATGACCACGTGCAAGCTCCGAATCCACAGACTCTTTCTTTATTAGGCCTTTGCAACACAAGCACCCACACTTGTGACTTTGAGACTCCACTCAAAGATTTAGGATCTCCTTAGACGTTGATCTTGTATGCAACAACTTCTACAACAGCAGATCTTGAGATTCTTCAAGGAATAACACCGGTAACCTAATATTAAGCCAAGTTGATTAACAGAGATTCTTCAAGAAATAACACTAGTAAAAGACTTTAGAGAACTTTTAGGTACAAAACCCTAGATCTACAAAAAAGGCACTCTAATCTTTCTGAAAAGCCTTATAAAAATGCTCTTAGAGTTTCCTTTATATACTAGTAGTGTTTTACTTGAAACCCAATACATTTAATTAGAGTTTGGGTTGAAATAGAATTCTGCAGATACGTGTTTTGATCGGTCGAGCCTATCTTTCGATCGATCGAAACAGGCAGTTTCTGAACTCTTCTTTCTGCAGCTTGTATATTCTTGAATTACCTTGAGCATTGTCTAATAATACCTATAGACTCTAGGATCTATATCTAGACAAGTTTATGTTCACGATTTGCCAATTGTTTTAAAACTTTAGAACCTAACAGTCTTGATTTTGTAAAGTCTTCTTTCCTTTGCAAGGATTCCAGTACGTGACTAACTCATTTGCATTAATCTCCAAAACATGACTAACTCCCAGTAACTTGAAGCTTGTTGTTGGATTCAAAGTTCTTCAATATACTTGAAGAGAAGGAAGCACTTAGTCACAAAACCCTAAGGCGCATAAGAATGCAGTAACTTCACAACAAGTGTATAGATTCTCTACGTGAGTCTTTGTATGTGATGACGACTATAAAATAATTCTTTTATATCATCTAGTAGTTTAGTGAATGAAACCCTAGATTGCCAAGTCATCATGGACCGAAAATCAGATTTGGAATTTTTGGATCCTCGAAGCTCGATGGATCGAGTAGGATCAAGAGGTATTGAGGTTCATTAACTCTTGATAGCAACTTGTATTGAGCTTGTGTCAAGCTTGTGTTGAGGTTCACAATTTTCAGCTTTTCACACTTATTTCTTTGTGCGGTCTTCATGTTATCAATAATACCACTTGTCATGTTTATAAAATATACCTTATGATATTCTAGAATTCACTTAAAACTACCCAAATACAAGTAAATTAAGTGCATTTTGTAAAAAAATATGCCAACTATTGAAAAGTATGACCCTAACATCCTCCAATATCACTCATAACTTGTTACTAGCTTATGTAAAAGATCGATTATTGGATTAGTTTATGCGTGGTGGATTAGTTTTCTGAACTACTGCTTTTATTTTTCTCTTTTTATAATCTTAGTTTAGACAAATAAGACTAGTAAAATTTGCTTTGAGGAAAACCTAAAGCATTGGTAACCATCATATGTAATTTGTGAAATCATGATAGTCCTTTTATTTTTTGGCTAATGAGAGTGTCTAGAGCTCTTTGAGAGCTTGGCTATTTCTCTGGGTCTGTGTAGTTCGATCTCTTACCCCGCACACACCATACCAGATAATTACAAGAAGGAATCTCTTAGGGTGGTCGAAATGCATGATAGATGTTTGGATTTCAAAATCTCTAGGATCTCAGGAGGTCTTAAGAGTTAAGACTAATCAGGCCAACTCCTTGGGGTTGTAATATACCTTATTTAGTACTCCCTTAATCCTGAATTTTTAACCCTATTTAGAAAACCAAACTTTTTAAGAAAACATCATTTAAAGATATAAATTTAAAAAATTAGTTATGATTAAAAAGAGTTAAAAAATATTACTATCATTTAAATAAATTGAATACAGTTATACAAATTTTGAAATATGAAGTTACCCAGTTAGTATGAATCTCTTTTGGATTTTTATTTTTATTTTTACAAACTAAGTGACACGATTAAAATTTAGAAAGACTCCTACAACAAATGGATGTTTCACAATTACTCTTGGAATATCTTTTTCAATAAATAAACTAAAATGAAACTAAAAAAATATACTCCTAAATCCTAGTATAATACAAACTTGTACAATGACTCTATTAGTTTTTTTTTTTTTTTTTTTTTAAATGCTCTTAGAATAAAGTAGGGGCATAGTAGAAAAGTTAATAAATTAGTAACTTTTAATTTTAGAAACAAGACAGCTTTTTAGGACAACCTAAAATGGAATACATGAACTACAATTTGGGATGAAAGGAGTATATAATAGATCATCAATAAATATAATGTCTTATTGTTGGAAAAAAAAAAAATTTATCAAAACTCCATACAATAATGCCTGTAGAATTGACAAGCATTGCGTCACAAAATAAGGGATGGATATGCCCTAAATTAATGATGACTTAATAAAAAAATTAAAAATAATCCACTATATATAGGTTTTTTTTTTTTTTTTTTTAGAACAAAGTTGTAAGTTTTATTAAGAAACAGTAGCCAAATTGACTTGAATTACAGCTAGAACGTGGAGTTGAACATCCTCCATCCACACTTATAAACCTGTGACATGTAAAGCATAAATAGCAAGGCTGTGAGTTATAGAATTTTCATCACGGCATACACGAGAGAAACAAATACTCTAGAAAGATTCTGCATAAATTTTAACATCCTGAACCAAATAACTGAAAGAAGTCAGTAAAGAAGTATTGTCATTTAGGGAGGCAATGATAATACTCAAGTCACCCTCAAGAATCACAAAAACCACCCCAATCTCATGAGAAAATTCTAAAGCCCTATATATAGTTAACTTAACTAAAAGTCATCAAAATGAAATTAGTATGATAAAATAAAATATCATGATAAAGTTGTCAAAATGAACAAACAAGATGTTAAAAAAAAGTTATTCTTTTTTCCCCAATTTTTTGTTTCTTTCTTATGACAGGACACACATCAAATACAAATCCAGATTAATTCCATGTTTTACCCTCGTTGTTGACATATTGAGATAATATATAATTGTTGATACTGTAGGTACTTGGAGCATACGAGTGGTCAGGCTGCAATCCAATGCCTCCAGAATTTTGGCTTATACCTTCATTTTCTCCCTTTCATGCAGGTATCAAGAAGGCAGATTGAATAATTTTTACGGCATTTACTGTCAATAAAAGAAAGAATCTCCGCTGGATAAAGAAGATTTTTTCCCCAGTCTTTTCTTGCTTAGGATTGGGTTGTCAATCTTTTTGGTTATTTGCAGTCATTTGGTATAGTGCTTTTAGTAAGCTTCATTTTGATATCTAAAAGCTCGATCTATTACTAATTAAGATGGTGCTTTGTTCAAAAGATTAATATTGATTGTTCCAAAGATCAATCTAAGTTGTATATTCCATCTAATTAATTATAATTCTTTATCTTTTGCTTTGTAGGGAAAATGTTACCTCTTTGTCGTTTGATTTATATGCCAATGTCATATCTATATGGAAGGAGGTTTGTTGGTCAAATTACAAGCTTGATTCAGTCCCTAAGACAAGAAATTTATATTGAACATTACCACGAAATTAATTGGCAAAAAACTCGAAATATGTGTGCAAAGGTAGGCTTAAGAATGGAAATTTCAAACTTTAAAAAACTGATTCTCATGAAATGTATCCAACTATTTATTTGGTAATGTTAGGAGGATCTCTACTATCCACACCCTTTAGTGCAAGACATGCTATGGGAATTTCTTTATAAGGTTGGGGAACCTCTTTTGACAAGTTGGCCCTTTACTTAGAGAGAAGGCTTTAAAAGTCACAATGGAGCACATTCATTATGAAGACGGACAAAATGGGCTTCTGCCCTTTTCCGGAAAAATAAACATGCGTTTGCCCTTCTTTCCAAACTAAATAGGGAAGTGCCCTTGTTTTATAACTCGATAATGGTAAAGTCGAGTTATATGAATTACTCGATTATAGACTACTCAGTTATAATAAGGTTTGTGCGTACGAACGTACGCCCAGCGTGGCATTTTGTTTTTCAAATCCCTGAATAACTCGGTTATTTATTAATCGAGTAATATAACCGATTATTGAGATATCGAGATACGCTGTTATTAAACCTGTTTTAAGACTTTTTTGTGTCAGGCGTACGGATATATGGTTTTAACATAACTCGATTATTGTAATATCAAGTTATAAAGTATAATCGTACTTCGAAAAATCGAGTTACTCGCGTATAATTTCTCCACACCACCTCCTCCCATTTTGTGTCTGGATTTCTGCTGAACCTCCACTCTGCTCAGATCAACAGCTTTCGGACTCAACTGAAGTTTGTATCATCTTAGGTAGAAAACTCACAGCAGAATTTTAGGGCAATGATATTTTTATTTGATATTGTACTGAAATCTTTGGTTGTTTGTTGTAGAAAACTCACAGCAGGTAGAAAACTCAGATCAACACCTTCTCCCATTTGGTTGTTTGTTGTAGTAAACGTTGGCCACAAGAGAATGAAATCTTTACTATAGCAACATTTTGTATTGCACATAATCACATTGGTCAAACATTTATAACAACATTATGTATTGAACACAATGGGTAGACATTAACAACAATTTGTTTGCACATGGTCAAATGTTAGTGTTAGTGTTAGTATTTAATTTTTAGCATGTAATAGTACACAAATTTATGAATGTCTTTGTCGTGTACCATTTTATGCAGCAGTACATTATTTACCAACAGTTGATGCACACTGTTAACTAACTTGATCATTTGGTGTTATTGTATAAAGTGTCAATGTCTGGTTCTGGCAACCCAGAAATCTATAGGCCTCATGATGTGTTCACTGCTATGGGTCGTTATTGGGTATTAGAAGATGAGTTCAGCTATCCAATCAATCCGAATTTGCGAAATAGTGCTGATGTTCACAATACCATGAGACAGGAGTGGGCTTGGTTATTTCGTGAACAGCAAATGTTTTATGATGAGCTGGTTGGTTTTAAGTTGCCAGTGCCTCGGCAACTCGCATCGCAGATGCCTAGAGACACGATCGACGAACTTCGTAAAGCATTGAACCACATAAGAGAAGAAAATAATCGAATGAAGATACGTCTTAATCAATATCGAACCCAAGTCGAGATTCGAGAGTCAGTGGAGGAAGGGTGGTATGAGCATGCACAGTTCATGCAATCACTTCTTGCCGATCCCATTTATCAGTCTGACGTGGAGATGTCAGATGAAGAGTAATCATGTCGTGGTGTTATTAGATTTTGTTGGAGAACTATTTTGCTTAACTATGTATGTGTGTCACCGTTGTTGCATTTGTACTATGTAAACCTTATTATTGATTGTGAGGAGCATGCACGTTATTCGTAATCTAGATTATTTTTACATAACGCATAAAAGTTAAATATTCCCACACATGATGATTTTCAATAAGCACGTACGACATAACACAGAAAACTTAAAATAACTTACACTAACATTATTAACTTAACACTAGACATAACACACACCACATAGACATTCATTCTGACAAGTAGTCCTCATAGTTGAGGACATTGTTACGTTCTGCCGGAGTAAGTTGCCTGTTCGTTGCGGCGGCCAGCTCCTCCGCTAGTTATAGCATGTGATACCTGGACCTACGAAGTATCATAAGATTGTTTTCTTTTTTTATTTTAGTAACTGCACGCTCATATTGGTGCATGTTTCGTCGTGGCAATGCGAGTGAGCTACGGTCGACAAGAGGTGCTCCAAGTCGCAGGAGATCATTGTGTAGAGCGTTGGACTCATTCATGCGAAAGTCCCACTCCCGCCGCAATCCTGCATAGTATTCCCTCTCGTCGGAATCTCTTTCCCTTCTATAGTTATCTGGAAAATGAGGTAGCATCCAATTGCGCATCGACATTGGAAAATGTGACTTTAGATCGGTATGTGTAGATGTTTTGCAAGGGTAGATGTAAATGAGACTTTATATAGGGGTTTTGCAAAGGCAAGTATTCACGTGGATGTGACCACATGTAAGAGTAAGTGTTCACGTGAATAAAGATGATATGACTCGACAGTGTATTGTTCAGTGGCAAGGTGTTGATGAGCACATGCAAAACTACAAACATGACTTGGTTGTACAGTGGCGTCTGTTGGTGCATGTGATTCGCTGAGGTAGCTGTTTGATATGGCTATAGCTTGTGCTACAGCAGCAAGCTGGTGATGTGTACTGCAAAAGAGGTTGCGTATTTATTCACGTTAATACTACTCAACACTGATGTGCTTCATCTGACATGACTTGACGAGATATTGCTGAGCTGTGATAAATGTATCATAAACTTTTCAGGGATGCTCTGCATCCCTGAAAACGGTGCATTACAAAAGTTGTTAAGCGTGCATTGCAAAAGGTGTATTAACGTGCGTGTAGGTGATATGATTGGATAGGGTTCAACAGTGCGAAGCACCTGAGCATGAACTTGTCAGTGATGCTCTGTGTATTCACGTGAGTGTGGATGGGTACTTTTGGACAGGGTTCAACAGTGCTGAGCTTTCCACCGTAGCTACACTCATTGCTCCCTATCCACACTTTTGGCAAGTGGGATTGAAGAAAGTTGATAACAACATTTGGTTTTGTAATGGTTGGTAGGATTTTGTTGAATACCATTCTATTTGATATGGTTATATATTTTAGTCTCCAGATATGAAGGAAATTCCAACTTCCATGTTCTTATATTTGATAAGACTGCCACTGAGATTCAATATCCACCTACTCAGAATTGTAAATCGAAAGATCATCAGGTAGAAATAATAAACTTAGATGAAGATGATACAAACTCATCATGGGTATCTCGCGGCCGCATAATATGGTGAGCCTTTATACATAATGTGATCATGATGTCACACTTCAATGTCTTCTACTATTACCCTCTATCAAAACATATTCAGCAATGAGATTCAGGAAGGGATGGGTTGCATTTTCGAAAGCACAATAATTTAGAAGCAGGAGATGTCTGTGTCTTCGAGGCGATCGAGAGGAAGCATGTTGTGCTTAGTGTCTCAATATTTCACGTGGTTGACCACCAGAGTTTGGACTAGGATAACATGTTTAAATTTTAAACTAGTGATGTTTATGCTTATATTTAATTAGGGACATTGATCACTAGTATGGTTTATATCTGATGGATGTGGTTTTAAGACTGTTCTCTAACCGGTTTGGCATGTCTTGATGAAGACTATTTAGCATTCCTGTGCGTCATCTAACATGACTTGACGAGACAGTGTTGAGCTGTGTTAAATGTATCATAAACTTTTCAGCCATGCTCTGCATCCTTGAAAACGGTGCATTGCAAAAGAAGGCATATCTGATCTGTGCATTGGCGTGTGTGTAGGTGATATGACTGGACAGGGTTCAACAATGCGAAGCTGTTGAGCACCACATGCAGCACTACGAACATCAGTGTAGCAACGGTGGATAGCTCACCCCCAAAATTGATGCATAACCAATTAAGGGATGCTCTGCCTCCTCGAAAATGGTGCATTGCAAAGGGTTGCACATCTGTGTATTCACGTGAGTGGGAATGGGTACTTGTGGTCAGGGTTCAACAGTGTCGAGCTATTGAGCATCACATGCAACACTGCATCAATCAAGTGTAGCAATGGTGGACAGCTCACCCCCAAAATTTTGCTTACACTGTTGAGGGATCCTCTGCATCCTTGAAAATAGTGCATTGCAAAATGTTGCATATCTGTTTATTCACGTGAGCATGGATGATATGACTGAACAGGGTTTAACAGTGCCGAGTTGTTGAACAGCACATGCAGAACTGCGAACATGACTTAGCTGAATAGTGTAGAGCTGTGTTAGCCTTCTCCAATCTCACTTGCTATTACGTGCACCGAGTGTAGCAACACTGGAGGGTTTTTCCCCATATTCCCTTACAAACATTTCAAGGAGCTTTGGAGCAACGCTACAACAAACCAATAACTTGAATGAAACATTTTAGAGGCTGATCAGGCTTTTAGGCCTTTACCCTATTTCTAAGCAAACCAAATACTATGAAACAGTGTGTTGTGTGAGCCATATGGATTTTCAATAACTGAGTGGTTAGTTTGGTTTGGCCGAGTCTTTCTGTAATGTATCTATATAAAGTAGGACACTATAAGAACTAAGATACAAGGATACGTGTATATGATACCGCGACTCAAACAACTCATATAAATGAATTATTCGTATTATTGAATCATATGTGCGGTTGGTCTATGTGCTTTGGATGAGTCTGTATGTATTGAATCTATTAAATTTTCCTAAAAGTAATGTGCAATAAATATAATTTGGAGGCATTTCACTTCCTATGGTTTTTCCTACATTACAAAGCAAAGGACATTGTCCAACCAAAGCACATCACTTGAATGTAGCAACAAAGAACAACAGGGAAGAAATGAGAAACTGATTTCACATAAACTTAGCCAAAACTAATGAACATTTAATCTTTAGAGTTGCAAAAGTTGAATGTACATAATCATCATTTGTCAGACATTAACAACAATATTATGTATTGCACATAATGTGTAGACATTAACAACAACGTCTAATGTTCGTAGGTAGAAATTTTTGGAAATCATCATTGCTTGAATCTGAGAAGTCTGAAATATCTGTTTCATCATCTAATGTAGTAATTTCATTAATAGACTTGATGGCTCGCTGTTGCGCCTTCCCCTTTAGATGTTTCCTAGCTTTTTGGATTGCATGAAAACGGTCTAGTCGTCTTTGCATTTGATTGTTCTCTTGTTCAAGACGAGCAAGTATGTTGGCAGGTTCATCTCTAGGTAACTCGGCTGAGCGTGCCATAGGAACTCGTAACCCGTGCCATCGACAATACACCTCTAACTCACACCTCTTCTCGTATAGGGTTGACCATGGTGGTTCCGCTTGTTCTGCAACAGTGAACTCTATTGCGGTGGTATCTGTACTTAGTTTTGTAGGTTTCCCGACCATGATGTGACCGACGCTTCCAAGACTCTCATACGTGTATATTGGCATATTAACGAAATCTCTCTTCTTCCCAACCCATATCCCTCCATAGTGGTCTGTGTATGTATGTAGTTGTTGATCTGTTGGAACTTGTGATGATGCATTTGTTGAAGTAGAACCAAACTTGTTTCGCATTGTACGCTTTGATGTTGAGGCGTTGCGACTCATAGCTTAATCAATCTATGAAGTTAGCGGGGTAGAAAGTTAACATTATATCAGCATTTATAACCTCATTTCACGGTCTACTATTTAATTAAAATTTCAGTTGCTAGGGCTTGTCATGTCAGTACATGCTGAAAACCACTGCAATCTAAACAGGATTTTACATGTTCCCAATGTCGCATCAAAGGTGGGCAGTAGTTGCAACATTAGATGTAAATGTGACATCTATGCATCCAAATTTAGAATTGTGTATTCACGTGAGTGTGGGTGTGAAACAATGTCGAGCTGTTGATACTTCTAGTGCACAACTGCGAACATGACTTGGCGCCAACAGCTGCGTCTGTTGGCGCATGTGCTACGATTGAAGGAGTTTGATATGATTACAGTTGGTGCTACAGCAGCGGGCTGGTGACGTGCGTTCAGAGTTCGAACTTGGTCATCTTGAAACTTCGGTATAGGTATCCATGTTTTGTCTTTCACGCTACAATTTTGCTATATTAATTTATTAATTGTTTAAATCCTTCACAAAACAAATTCTGAAGATCACAGTGTGTTATTATCTTTGGCCATTTTCAAGCCATTTTAAACATCATTGTGTGTAAACATCACGGTGTTCATTACCTTCGGTCATTAAACCTTTAAAGGTTAAAAAGCATCACTTTGCTCTCAAAACCATCACTCTTACAAATTACGCAGCCCCACAGCCTGAAACACTAAACTTTCTCTTGTAATCGTAGCCAATTAATGTGACCCCGTAGATTTGGAATACCGACTTAGTCAACTGTTCGATCAAACATCGTGGTCAAAGAGTTGCCCGTTTGAAGTGAAGCCCAACTGGAACTGAATAGCACATCTGTTATACCTTTGATGTTGGTGGCTTGAGCTCACTGTTATATCTGTTTAATTGTGCTTCATCCTTCACAAAACATTAAACATCAGGGTGTTTATTTGACGAGTCTGCACTGCAAGGTTTCATCAATAAAATTTGTAATGAAAATATGATGCATGACGTACAGTACAGGTAGGGACGAAATTCAGAATAATATAATTGCTAATTTAAGAGCGACAAAAATATCCAATTAGTGAAAAATACATGACTGAAAAGAAAAATCTCCAATACAAACAGTTGCCCTAAGTGCATATATAGCTTGAGCCCCTCCACTCGGAGGAAAATCTCCTAGGTGGTTCATCGTCAACAACAAACCCTGCAAACCAATTGTGCTTTCACAAACCTTCAATTTGTATTAATAATTACTATAATCTAATAACATGTGAGTGCCGTACAGAATTATGAAATAAATATTTTTTACACACTGACTTGGATCTACTTGATGTTATATAGAACCATTGCAATAATACTAATAATAGTAACGATGGGCATGAAACTAGCCATCATATTAATATATCAAACTACTTTCCACGGATACCATGTGTGTCAAATTGCCACTCAAATAACAAAATATACAACTGCCTTAAAGCCAGTTCATATAATTGTCATACAATCAAATGAATTTGCTACAACAACTACAACAAATTCGTCCCCGCCTTCGGTACAATGGGCAATGGCAATCATGAAGAGTCAGACGGTGGAGACGGTGGAACCGGACGTCTATAGTTAGCTACGTCCGCTCGGAGAGCTGCAACCTCGGCAAGAAGACCATGTAGAATCTGCCCATGGGTTGCTTGAGTTGTCATAATGGTCTCCATCATAGCATGAAGAGAGGGAGGAAGAGAGCATGTATGCGCTGCATCAGCAGTGTCAACATCTACCTCATCATCACCATCCTCGGCAACAGCAGCTGCGGGATCCCCATGCATGTCCTCATCTGGAACATCTTCAGTAGTAGACCGTACTCGTGGTGTCTTGGATGGACCAACACTGGGGTCGACAACCTTCTTTTGGGCACTTCGCTGTTTCAGAAATTTGGCTCCTATGGGGGCTTGGATGTGAACCAACTCTTAGGAAGGAAAATTATTTAATCCTAAATATTTGAGGACCCTATGGATGAGAACTGGAAAAAACAAACCATGCCTCTTATACTTGCTCCTACGCACCTCCACAATGGTTTCGATGAAAAGGGAAGGAAAACAAATGGAACTATTGGTGACGAGGGCGTAAAGAAAGAAACTCCTATGTATAGGGATTGTATGGATATGAGAGATAGGGAAAATGTTGTGACAAGCTATCCTAAAGAAGATATAATTAAGCTCAGTCAACTCACTTGAGCTAATACTTCGGTTAGAACCCCGAGTGACTGATCGTCCACAAAGGACATCCATAACATCATCAACATGAGGAGACATAGTGTATGAATAAGTAGGTCTACAAATTATAGGTACATCAAGAGCTTTAGATACGCGCTCCCTAGTTATTGTAAACGGTACACCACGAATGGACGATGACACCTTGTGACCCACGAGATCCTCATGCACCGATAGATTCGAATAGAATTCTCTAATCAAGTCAGCTGGAGGGGGTTGTATGTTTGTACACAGGGACAGCCAATGCCTAGACTGTAGATTCTCACGGATGGAAGGATGCAGTTCGTGTAGATTGATTTGCCTTTCTCCCCAAATACGCCTATGCTTATTCAAGGTTTCAAAGGTTTGCTCATTCTCGGGCGTGAGGAACCTTGATTGATCAAACACCACTTCAGGTTCAGATGCAGCTTTGCATTTTCCCCTCTTAGCCCTCTTCGGAGCTATAACTAACTGATGGTCAGTAGTGGAAACATGATTAGCTCACACAAAAACATAACCAAATACCGCATTACGATGAGATAAACAATGAAGTTTGAAGCAGAGAAAAAAAATTGCCAAATTTAACGCACTACCATGTGTATAAAATCATCCATACAATATACTGTCTAGAGCAGTTTACAACAACACAATGAAAAAACAATATTCTTATTCACGGGTTGTTTAGTTGGTTAAATAAATGTAATGCATTTTGGTCCGAGTGGACCTGTAATTTGAAGATAGAGACCTAGAGTATATGAACTTTAGTTGAACTCAAAGAGCCAACATGCAATTTGTTAACATATTGACTTTTGTCAAAATGATCAATAATGTCACGCACCGATCGCAAGCATTCTAACAGCATGTTCAACATTATAATACAGGAAACATACAAGTGGATGTAGGACCTGACACATTTTCAAAATTCCTAGCTACATGTAGTAAGTTTCACCAACTCGTACAAAAAACTTTAAATTGCACAATGTACAGTTCAGGCATACAAACAGCATAAGGACTACCACACACATATGGCACCACTGGCAAGTTCATTTTGTAGAAGGATACTAGTCGAAGACAACCTACTAACAAAAATGCATTTGACTACCCAAACACCCATCTTCATCACAATCTACATAGACAATGAACTTTGAAGCATGAATAAAAATTTTGACAATAACGCACCACAAATGTGTCACTTTAAAGACAACAAAATGTTAAAAGACTCTTACTATGTAAAATATTCGAAGAACTTCCGCAGGAAATTGTCGATTCCGGCCGGATGCAGCGACAGCAATCGAAGATGTAATTTCGCACAGCTGCAGGTTCTGCAGAACTATGGGGTTTATATTGGTGGGGATAAATCCCGAAAATTACTCGATGATACGCAAATCGAGTTACTTAAATATAACTCGATTACTAGATACTCGAGGTACATGATGTGTACATTTCAGGAATCCAGTTATATATAACTCGATTATTCATATATCGAGTTATGTTCACTGGACTTCCCCATCAAGCCCATATATTTTGGACTGGTCCAGATGCAGTCCAAGAGGAATCCAACTGTACAGGAGGGTCTACACAGAACCCGATTTCTTTGAAACCGAGTTCTGTTCATTGTAAATCACAAGAAGCCTATTTATGTGTACCACATATCTCGATATATAAGAAATCGAGTTATGTTCACTGTTACTCGATTCTATATAACTCGAGTTTTGTTAACTGGGCTTCCCCGCCCAGCCCAGATATTGTGACCGCCCCAGATGCAGTCCAAGAGGAATCCAAGTGTCCGGAATGTTGAATAACATAAGTTGAGAACAAAAAAATCTAAATATATATATATATATATATACATCAGGGGGTTTCTGGCCTCAATGTTGGGCAGTGGCGACTCTAGGAATTTTTTCTAGGGGGGTCATTAAGAAACATAAATTAAACAAAAATTTAATTTAAAAAAAAAAACTTGAATATATTGAGTTATCGAAGAAAAAAAAAACACAAATACATGAAATTTTATAACTTCCTTCTAGGAGTTTTTATATTTTGAAATCATTTCATGATAGTTTATTATCAGTTTTCATTATCTATTGTCAATATAAGTATGACCATTTTATTTTGTTAAGTTTGTATAATATTTGACCCTCAAAAAGTTTGTATAATATTTTTGTTTTTATGCAATTGTGGTTATATATTTGTCATTTTTTTATAAAAATATTTTAAACTAAATGAAAAAACTCAACTCCACTTGCACTGTATAATTATTAACTCACACAACCACACTCATCCATCCATAAATAATACAATAAGTTGTTGTTTGATTGTGAGATAAGCTAATATGTGATTAGAGTGTGCAAGATTTAAAACAAAGTGTGCAAAAATATTTTTAAAAGTATTAAATTAGTAAAGCAATATTATATATATATATATATATATATATATATATTCTTTTTTTCAAGTCAGGGGGTTCATTTGAACCCCCTGAAATGTATGTGCAGCCGCCCCTAATGTTGGGCTATTTTCTGGTAGTGTCTGTAACTCATTCCAGCAAATTTGGTCAAACTTTTACAACTTATATTTTAATGAAATGTAGTGTAAAATAGATAATTTGACATGGAGTTTATTTTAAAATTAGCATGTAAAATACAAAAAATTACCTCTTATGCAGCCATTGAGAGAGTTGTTTGCAAGAGCTTAATTGAATGCTAAGGGTGTAAATCTTTCTTATGGTTAATTTTAAATAGCCCAACATTTAAATCTTCCTTTTGCAAGACCTTAACTGAATAGGGAATTATGCTTAATTGAAGGAACTCGAGAGAGGATAGTTTCTCTTCCATTTACTCTGAGGCCTGTTCTTTACCTCTTTGATGCGTTCCTTATCTAAACCATTTTGGTGGAGAGTTTGAGGTGAACTGTCCAAAATGTCTCGCGTCAATTAATTTGTTAACTTATTCAACTCAATGAAAAATAAACATTTTTATGACCAGACCCCAAGAAGGGTAAATATAAATTCTTGAACAATGTTAGGGACTTAACTGTTTCTTTTTTCTTTTCTTTTTTACTTTTTTACAAGCTTGTTGGCTAAAATTACAAATTGTGATTAGATCAACATAATTATAACATGAATCTTGATTCTATTTTTGTTATACACCAATCATAATATGTCACTTCAACAATTTTTAACAAAGTTGTGTTACTAGATTGGAAAATTTATACATATGAGCAATTTATGTAGAACATCTTTAAACCATTTACTCCTAATTTTCAGTAAAATGCGAGTAAACCAAATCGGTATTCAAACACAATCCTACTTATTCAAAGGTGAGTAGGGTTGTCCCCCTTTCTTACTCTCAAATTGATGAAGTAACAAATTTTATAAAAATCATCTATTTATAATTCCAACTTGGTAAACTTGGGCTTTTGACATGAGGATCATTCAAAATAGGTCATGTTATGTACCAAATTGGTGCAAAAGTCTACTTAGAAACCCAACTAACAAGAAAACCCAACATGCAATATTTGGCTATTGTTTTTTTTTTTACTTTATCGAATCACATGTGGCATAAGCCTACTCGATGAGAGCTCTTTGGAGGGAATTTTTAGAAGTGTGGTTTGTAAGGCCCAACATTTAAATCTTTCTTTTGCAAGAGCTTAACTGAATAGGGAATTATGCTTAATTGAAGGAACCCGATAGAGTTGGATGCTCTTAGTTGATATCAAATTCAATTCGGCAAGTGATTCTAAGGGTTTAAAACTTAATTGCAATAGCTTATGCAGTGAGCCTTATAATTCTGGAATTATTTACAATAGGAATTATCATATTTGGACCTACAGCTTTTGGTCATGAAGTGGTTTATTCTTGAGATACTCAAACTACCTGTTTACCAACATTGAGGCCAGAAAATTGCCCAACCTTAGAAAGTGGGCAGATAGTATCGTAACTAATTTCATCACAATTTGGTAAAGATAAAGATAAACTCCTAAGCAAATTCAACAGCAAGAACCAGATCCTACCTGGCAGCTGGTACATAACACTTTTGTCACAGTTTATATTGGTATAAATAACTCCATATTGATCAGATGCAGTCCTAGTATCGATGATATTACATAGCAACTCAGCTTTGCTTTTAAACACAAATACATGCCAGGGATGTCGATATAACAAAACATCAACCTTGGCCACAGTCCATTCCAAAAACAAAAAGGGAAAAAAACGGATGAACATAGTAGTTGCAAAATAAACACATCCAAAGTTGAACGTTTAACATAGTAGTTGCAAAATACACACATCCAAAGTTTAATGCAACCACCATAACCACTTATTCGATGCATCTGAAAATGTGGACCTTCAACACAACATCGTCCCTCATGATCAGCTCAAATACGCAAACATCTCCTACTTGCAACTTATTTCCCCTCGCAAATGCAGACCACCCAGCAGATACGACACATGATGAACCCATACTTCGTTCATAAACGTATAACTTCACAGGCCATAATTGGTCCACAACCTCCAGCTTCACTGTGAGTATACTTCCTTTGTTGTAGTCCTTGGTAAAGCCTTCTCTTGGTAGGTAGTTGATAATGGCCCGGGGTAAACTCTGTACAAAAAAGTTGGAATGCAATATTTCAAAAATTGTTGAACCTAAGATGAACCTAAGATGTTAGATATACATACATCTTTTCCCCTAAAAACACAACTACGCAAATCATTAGCAACAAGTATCTGTACATGCTTTCTAATTGATCTATGAAAGATCAAAGTAAAAAAGAAGGCATGACTAAAACCCAACAATTTCTGTGAAGCTAAAAGCTTACCGCACGGTCCTTGCCATCAATGTATGATGGATGAATGGTAACAGTGAACAGGGCATTGTCCGATTTAAAAGCATTGGCTCTCACCAGATTTTCAGCTACACCGCCATCTTTCTTAGGACATTGGTCAAATTCAAGTTTAACTAACGAACTGCCTGTGCATCCTACTCGATTTCCTCCAACCCCATGAGCTGATCCTGAAATGACATGAAAATACAAAGTGATGCGCATGAAATTATTAGTAAACAGGCTAATAACAATCAACCAATTCCTCACAACAGTGTGAGATTCATACCTGAACCCTCTCCCTTAGTAAAGACGTCCAAGATTTGAACAGAGTCATCATCACTCTCATTATCTTCCATCCTACAAGGTTGGACTTGGTCATCTAAAGTATAGTCTATTTCTGTTGCAGTGGCATCAAATATGAGTACATCAAAGTGTGAATTTCCAATATATTTGAAAACTAGCAAGTGCCCCACGGTTACACCATGACAGCTTGCAAATTCGCACCAACCATTTTGAAACCAAACCCCCCCATCATGTTTTGTCACCTTCACTTTCCAATTTGTACCATTTGGAATCCTAAGAAAGGCCGTATCGGACAAATCAACTCCATATTGAAGTATAAACTTTGGTGGAATCCGCTATAAAAAAGAATCTCCATAACATTAATGCAGGCTTTGTAAATAAACACATGCATTTGAGTTCGCATATATTCTCCTTGTGCAGCAACTATTACAGGAAATCTAACACAAAATCTAACAACTGAGATTTAGAGGATGATGTTGGTGAAATGAAGTTCTATTAGTTGAATGAGTTAAAAGCATTGTTTGAAATTACAAGTTTCTGTTTTTGATTTTGGTATCTGTAGAGTTAAATATTTAAATAAACAATGGTGTATCATATCATGAGGTTCAAACCAATGGCACATATACGAATTACATATTCATACATACCTTTATACAGCTACATTTTTACCCCCTACCATTAAATTACCCTCTGCTTTGTTTTCATTGAACATGTTTAGTCTACTAGTCAAGCATTGAAAAACAATTGGAAACTTAACAACAACAATAACAATAAAAGACTTAGTCCGAAATTAAGAACAAAATATGAAAATTATGTGCGTGTGTCTCCAAGAGAATATTGTATTTTAGGAATTGTCACTCTCTACCATTACATATCCTCAGTATAGTTTTAATCCATATTTGAAGAATTGTCTGCAAGCATTTGATGCTTTGTGACTAACTACTTAAGTATTGACAAACAATTTAAAACACAAAACAAAAAACAACAAAAAGACTTAGTCTCAAATAAAATAACTGTAAGAGAACTATATTTTATTAAAAACTTACTATCTAAACTCAACAAACAAAACTTGACAATTGCAGAGGAATCAAACACAAAAAATGTAAATCACAACAACAAATGTAACATACGTATTGCAAACTTAAAGTTTTTATGTCTACATGCAACAAATGTACAATTTTTTCAAAAATCAGAAAAACGAAGATCAAATGGACGACGTGTATTAGCATATTAGTTTCAGAGAGAAAAAAGATCATGAATTTAAGTATACTTACAGTCTTTCCTTCTTGAAGAGCTCGAGGCAGAATAATCTTGAAAAAGTGTGGGGACCTCATCGTAGGATCAGCAGGACCATCCTCATTGTTTGTCCGCCATTGAGAAGCCATTGTTCTGGTTCTCCAAAGTCCGGTGCTTTTCGCTGAGAAGTTCAACGGTTGATTCTTCGTAGGTTGAGAACTAAATAGAGTCCAGCAATGTGCTTGGGCTTCCACATAACCCGATTATTCACTAATCGAGTTATGTGCAATAAAAATCAGAGGAATCCATATTGTGTGCAGTGTAACTTTAAAGGAATCCATGTATTGTTGTACGGCTTGCAAGTAACTCGATATCAAGAAAATCGAGTTACCTCCAACATTACTCGATAATAGTGAAACCGAGTTATGTGAACTATTGTTCCACACCTAGCCCTCCTTATTTGGACTAATCCAGATGCAGTCCAAGAGGAATCTCAGTTTCCCGAGGGTAATACACATAACTCGGCTATACGGAAATCAAGTTACGGTTGATTCTTCGTAGGTTGAGAACTAAATAGAGTCCAGCAATGTGCTTGGGCTTCCACATAACCCGATTATTCACTAATCAAGTTATGTGCAATAAAATTCAGAGGAATCCATGTTGTGTGCAGTTTAACTTTAAAGGAATCCATGTACTGTTGTACGGCTTGCAAGTAACTCGATATCAAGAAAATCGAGTTACCTCCAACATTACTCGATAATATTGAAACCGAGTTATGTGAACTATTGTTCCACACCCAGCCCTCCTTATTTGGACTGATCCAGATGCAGTCCAAGAGGAATCTCAATTTCCCGAGGGTAATACATATAACTCGGCTATACGGAAATCGAGTTACGTGGAGTGTACACCAACCCACTACACAATTTATTACGTTATCTGTCTTCCACATAACTCGGTTATTCGTAATTCGATTTCTGTGTAGTGTAACTTTGTGACTGTCTTCCACATAACTCGATTACTAATAAAGCGAGTTATTTGATCTGGGTGACTACACATAACTCGGCTATGAGAGAATCGAGTTATGTGGAGTACAACACAGACCAATTCGATTTCTTAATTGAGAATGGTCTTCTATATAACTCGGTTGTACAGAAATCGAGTTATTTAATCTGGGCTTAGAGTTATGTTCATACATTCCCTATCGTTCATTCAGTGTACACTCCCATACAGCATTGGCCTGCTGTATCTACTTCCAACCACATCCATCAATTATTCATTCCCTCATTTCCATTACGTGAATAAGAAAATCATCCATATGAGCATAATTGTAAGTAAGAACTTTATACATTTAAATCCGTTGATGTACAAAAATAACTTTGTCAATTGTACGTTTTAAACATTATTCACAATTTTAACTTGAAGCTTGGACAGCATACGCCAACAAAGGTTGTATGCAATCATGGAGTCTGCGCATTTGAGTTACACATTTTTGCTGTTCTCTTCAGTCAGTCTAACCACTTCATCCGTGGTGCGTAGAAAGTCTGGCACCTTCGGCACACAGGACATGGCAACAGTATTGGAACTACAAACCTCTTGTTGCTGCAGGGCTGCCTCGTTTCTGCGTAGTAACAAACACAAAAATTAGTATACAACCCACATTAATTAATAGCATGTTACAGTTACACCTTGGCCACAATTAGCAATCTTAATCAAAACATATACAGTTAGGGAAATAGAGACCCCATGAATAGAAGAATATGTACACCACAAACAATAAGATTGGAAGAACACCAAATCTGACAGAATACTTGGAATGGTAATAGGTAGGAGTTAAAGGTAACTGCAACTACTTGACGAAGTAATCACAAGATTGCCCAAAGTGTAGCTAAATTTGATACAATGGTATTACTATCATGGTTCCAAACTAAAAATTACTCCATGAATCTTACTTATAACTCATAATGTAATACCTATACATGTAAAGAAGAACAACTTATGATACCCCCTTGTTACTATGAATTGTAATTGTTACCTGCTACGTAGCACCACGGCTTGTTGATGCCACATTTCGCGTCGGACATGTACGCCGGTTATGACCCTCTTGCCGACACAACCCACACTTCAACTTTGGTCCATTCTCAATCCACAATGAGGTTGGCAACTCCCTATCCTCGTCATCCATCTCATTGCGGATTCTCGTGGACGTCGGCCGACCTTTCTCACGGATCAACCGCGGGTTTGGCATCACGGTTCTCCTTTCTTCTGGTTCCGGCCATTCTAACCTATCTTTAAGTGGTTGGAATATCGGCTCGTAGCTATGATATCGTTCTTCCACGCGGTAGAAACGATCCATATACTCAGTGGCATTGTGGTTGTGCTTGGCACAAACTGCTATCAAGTGTGAACAGGGGATCTTGTTTGCTTCCCATTTGCCGCACGTGCATGTCATGTCCATGAGGGAAACCCTATGGGTGTGGTCTCCCCCGCTAGTGTTCAACAATGAAGACTGGGTCTCCACTGTATATAACTGTTGTTGCGCGCTCATCCGTTTAACTATATGGAGCTTCGCCTTCTCTTGATTTGCCTCAAACTTGTCATAGGCATATTTGCACCACACTCGCCCCTCTTCCAACTGCTCTAGAACTCTGTTTCGACGTTCGTCAAAGTACGAGTTCACCTTGTAAAATGTGAACTTCACCATTGCAGTTATAGGCAAACTACGTGCGCCCTTAAGTACCCCATTGAAGCACTCTGACAGGTTGGTTGTCATTGCCCCATATCGGTGCCCATGGTCATGTACAAGTGTCCACTTTTCTTGATTTACCTCCTTAAGATAGTCGTACGCATCCGGGTTGACATTCTTGATGCAATCCATGGTGTTTTCAAACTTCCTAACTTGATTTGCAGTTGCTGCCTTCCATACCAAGTTCTTCAACGGCACACTATCGAAGTTTGTGTTAACATTGCTTACTAAATGGCGGAGGCAATACCGGTGATGGGTTAAGGGCGGTTGCAAGTAGCCCCTAGTGGTGTCATCGAAGCATGATTGTATCCCACGATGCCTGTCGGAGATTATACATAAATTGGTCCGGTCCGTAACATAGGTCAGCAGGCATGCCAAGAACCATCCCCATGTATCCGTGCTCTCGCTTTCAACAACGGCAAACGCGAGTGGATAAACCTCGTTGTTACCATCAGTTGCCATTGCTATCAACAGCTTTCCTTTGTACTTGCCATAAAGGTGCGTTGCATCTATGCTTATCACTGGCCTGCAATGCCTGAACCCTCTAATACACGGACCGAAAGCCCAAAACGCGGAGTTGAATATACAAGTCCCCGGGACACGAGGGTCACACTTTAACGTGGTTACAGTGTCCGGATCTACATCAGACAATGCCGCTAGAAACCGTGGCAATTCCGCGTAGGACTCGTCAAAATCCCCATAAATACGCGTAACTGCCTTCTGTTTGGCTTCCCAAACCTTGTACATAGTTACATCATGCCCGTGCCTTGCATGCAGCATACTACGTAAGTCCCTTACCGTTCGGGTTAGGTCCTCTCGTACATACTTCTCAAGTGCAATGGATATGAACTTTGAATCCATCATCCGCCCATCAGTCGCTATCTGGAGGGATGAGCAACTGTGGGGAGCCAGACATTTACTAATCTGCCACAGCCCGTGCTTCTTGCTGCAAATGGCCCGAATTGACCATATACATGCCTCATGTATGCAACGCACTACTAGCCTATTGGTGTCAGACTTTATGACCTTGTATTGCTTATTATGCTCCACAGAGTAGAGGGTCAACACATACTGAACAGAGGCTTTATTCTTGAATAGCATCCCGATGGCCAAGTGGTCACCTTTATGCCAACTTGTAAGATGCCCTGTACCCAATGCAGGTGATGGGTCCTTAATATTGTCCCATGTGTTTGATGTGAACCATTCTGGGATAGGAACTGTATTAGGGCAATCCTTCTCGTTGTTTTCGGTAAGTGGTACATTGACCTCTGCGTCGTCCACTGCTTCATCAGTATCAATGAACTCTTCGTACACATCTTGGCTGGCATCAATTTCAATTCCCCCATCCAAATGAACTTGTGTATGTTCATACGTGTGACTAGACCCTCCCACGTATCGTGTATGGGTGGCACCCAACACTTCCGGTTCGTCAACATCATCAACTGCACTGCATGGTTGATTACTGTAAGGCAAGGGCGTTACATCGGCAAAGGAAGGCTGCATGTCAAGCGACGATGACTGTGGCGCTTCCACCCCACTGCCATGTTGTGAACTTACACCAGCATGGAACCCAACAGCCTCAACAGTTACATACAAATCGGACACTATGAACTGGGGGGTCCGCTTAATCACTGTCCACATCATGTCCACATCAGCATCGCAACCCAACGGATTTGAATTGTAGACAACCTGAGTACTCACAAGTATCTGGGGGGCACGGTACACGATGGATATCTTATGTGACTCCCTGTCCAACCCTAGAGCTTCCATTATCTTCCGATGCATTTTTCTCAAGTGTGTTCCGCATTTCAACTCAATGAACTTCTTCTTCACTGACTCGCCTCTATAGGACAACCCATGCAAGTCGTGGAAATACTGCTCCCCATCATAGTAAACATAGAAGCAATGACGACCCATGGTAGACCTGGAGAAGGACAATTAATTGTAGTTATCATGAAGAAGATAAAGGGTTATGTTAGTGACAATTAATCGTTTACAAACGCACTATAATGATATCCTAAGTATTCCTAACAAACTTGATTCGTTTGTACACAATCATTGGCCTTTTAGGAGAGATGTTTCACAACAAAGTATAAGTGTATGATGCAATATGGTCAGCATTCAGTGTTCACCTCGCAGGCTTTCTTTTTCAGAACCCACACACTTAAGCCTTTCAGAACTGAAAGAACCATACAATTTAAACCTCTTATTACTTGTTACATCATTGTTGATACCTATGAATAAATGCATATATCATCATAGGAATTCACCTGACAATGAAAGTTTGTTTATATATATGTTCCCAATTATCCATACATCCATTACTAGATCTATACACATGGAGGAAGAATATGTATACAATGTCAATATCTCACACACACACACACACAGGATAACACAATTTGTCATTCGTTTTTGGGAAAATTGTTCTACTTATTTTCAGTATATTGACCGTTTTTGAAATTCCTAACAAATTGTTTAAAAAATGGGTGGTTAATGTGTGGCCTAAGGCCATATATTATATATAAACTATGTTTACATGTGTGTGTATATATATATATAAATCATCATATATGGAAAGTCCACTTTGTGTATATTTACATATATTTGCGCACACACACACACACAATATATATGTGTGTATCTACACACACACACACCCATATATATATATATATATATATATATATATATACGACACTATGTGTGTGTGTATATATATACCCTAAACACACATACATGTGATCATATATGGGTATGTAGGTTTGTCTATATATATATACATCTACCACCCTATTGGTGTATATATATATATATACACACACAGTATCAGAACCATAGTAAGAAAGTCATCACATTTATGCTAAAGTGCCAATCCAAATGTAATTACAGAATTATGTAAGTAAGTTAAGATATACCTGTCAGGAGAGATGAGTATTGATGAGAAGAAGGGGACCACAGCTATAGCACGCTTGGTGAGGGTACAAGTAGAAGAAGTAATCACCTTACAGGCTTTCTTTTTCAGAAACTCACACACTGAATGTCTGAATGTAACCCAGCACTAAAAGAGGCAGACACGTGCATGGATTCTGATATGTGGGGATGGGTGAATCATAACTCGATATCTGGGATATCGATTTCACTTAAAACTTGACTTCCATACTATCGAGTTACTGTTGACGCGACGTATTGACGTGACGAGCACAGAAACTCGGTAATTCAGAAATCGAGTTACTTGCGACCGTCAATTGATTTATGGCTGTAACTCGATTTCTCAGAAATCGAGTTTTTGTTTGCATTTCTTTTTAAAGGTAGATTGACTCCACTAGTAAGAAGGTGCATCCAGCAGCTCAAATACGCAAGGAGTTCCACCAGTTCGTGTTTGTAGACCGGGATGGGACGTACTTATGTTGTGTTTAATGGTCGTGTTCCAGGCATATACAACAGTTGGGTAGATGCGAGCAAACAAGTTCATAAATTCCCAAACGCCAATCACAAATCATATAAAGATCGAAGGGAAGCAGAAGCTGCATACATGGAGTATTTGCATTGTAATGGTATGGACGAACATGGTGGTGCGTCCGCATCGTCAGCAACTCCAAACATATCAACCTCAGCTCCACCTAGCACTTTTCCAAGCGAAGGAACTAACTACGACAGTGGAGACATTAGGAACTCCTTGTTAAGGTATCAGTTGGAAGTTGCCATTGAGGAGCGTGACCATGCAAGAAGGATTGCAACCTTGAGTGCGAACATGTTGAATGAAGTGGTGGCTCATGTTGTGGGGGATGATGAAGTTGATGCACCCACTAGACAACGTATGGGTAAATGAATGCAAAAGTATGACTTCTTCTTGTTGTATTCATTAAGATATGTATACTTGCAAGTAACTAGGTTCGTGTGTATGGTTTAACTAGAAATGTCATCGTTTTCCAGCTGTTTACCTGGCAGATATGTGTATATGGGAAAGTAACCTTATTATTTTTGTTTAAGCACTACTTTGGTCTTATTCGGTCCATTATATGTACTTTGGTCTTATTCGGTCCACTTTGGTCCTATTCGGTCTAGTACATTCTATTCGCTCTATTTGATCGTAACTAATGGTCAGCGTTAGTCATATGAGATCTATTTGGTTCACTTCAGTCCATTATTGTGTAGTTACAAAATACAAGATCAGCCTATACACAATGAGTCACGAGTAACGAATGTACATGACATTAAAAACAATAATAACTTGCAAGTTGGCTGGATGAATGATTTTGAAAATCCACTGGGAGGATTCACTGCAATCCATACCAATCAAAGGAAACACGATGGGCATTGAAAAAGATAAGATTGGAATTGGTCATACATGAAAAATCGTCCTACATCAGAAAAATTTAAGTCAAATCTGAAAAATTGAGTTAAAGTCCAGAACAAAATACTTGCAATTGGTCATACATGGAATTGGTCTTCAAGTCAATTCTGAAAAATTTCATACGTAGAAGATAGAAAGTCCAAAACAAAATAACCATGAATAAAAATTGACACCAACCAACTAAAAAAACAAATAACACATCAAGATATAAAGATTCTTGAATCCCAAACACAGTAAATAAAACCCAAAAAGTATGATGCAACTTGTAATATTATTCAAAATTAAAGAAAAAGTTACACCTAAAATTTCAAAATTACTTGAAAAGTTAACATTACATGGATAAGTGTATGATGCAAAATTGATGTTGGAAAAACTTATATACAAGCGTCCACTTTTTGCTGGTGACTCCCATTGGGAGAAACCAATGGGAGTCCCTTCTTTGCATGCTCTCCACTGAAGTTCCCAACAAAGATTCAATCTATGAATTCAGTGGCAGCACAATTACAAAGCACATGTTGTTCTTATTCTTCAAGTTTAAGGACTACAACTGCATAGTGGAGTACTACAAGTTTCAATACATACATTACTATATCTTCCCTCCAGCTGGGTCCACTAGACGAAATTGAGCACCTACGAGAGTGGTCTTCCCACTGCCAGTTCTGCCAACAATACCTGTTTTGTGCCCTTCACTGAATGTGCCCTTGTAAAAACCCTCGAACCTGCAAGCCCCAACAGAATAGATTACCCTTATAGACGAGGAAATGTCTCAAGTTTATAATGAAAGTAAGAACAAAGACTCTTACTATTATAATTGAGTTTGTTACTCAATGGGGTGAGCCAAAATCTCCCACCTTCTGGCTATACTATTATGTAGACTGCGAGAATTAATATACCATCAAACATTCGTATCAGAAATACAAACACCACCCAATTAATAATATCACAAATCAAACAATTGTACTTGTGGAACTATGCATAACTTACAGAGTTTTAAAAGCAGTGCAAAAGCCTACGATTAACTCCAATGAGTCTTTCTTAACTTAAAATACTCATCGTATACAATACTCATAATGCCCCATGTTCCAAATGCTTTAGATAAATTATAGTGGACGTTAAAACTTATTGTGCCTTGTATGTTGATAACTGAAGTAATATTACAGAAAAAATAACGATGAAGTATGATATAAATTCCGAAGAGAAGATACTTGTAATACTCCTATACACTTAGAGGGCACTACCCATAGCACAAAAATCCTACCTTTTAATACTCCTATTTACTTGTTTTAGTTTTTAAAGAAAAGGATGGAATCTCAGTTATGGACAGAATATCCAGTTAGACAGCTGTGTGACATGGGCAAGCCCATATATCTAAGTTATCATGCATCTCACCCTGGTAGATTTTGTTAGATGGGATCCACCCACATCAAGGCCAAATGACCATTGGCATAGCAAATGCCAGGATAAACAAAGTAGATGCGACGGTACAATCCTGCATGTACACACCCTATCCGGTCCAGTAATAGAACCACAGTTTCAACATACAAATTTCTGTTAGTGACATATATCCATTAAACGAGGACTTGAGTTATCAATCATTGTTGACAGGAAATTTCCAGATTTGCCAAAAAGAAGGATACTTCTAGTATACGGACATTTATACAGTTATGCAGACTCAAATTCAAAAGAGCATTGGTTGTAGTGACTTACCAAGAGTTTATCATCACTTTCAAATTCCCTTCTATTACTTCGGGGCAGGGGCCTCACACGGTATATGCATGTATTGATTTAGCGTTTGGACAAATCAACTCCATAATTTGGTAAAGTGCACTGATTCTGAATTGAGAAGACAAGTGATGTGTTTAATGAAAGACCATAAGAAAGTGCCATTCCAATAAATCATGCAATTAAAGGAGAAATTGTTATGAAGAATCTAATACGCATGTTTTACAGCTCAATATAACTCCACAAGCATGTTTAAAAAACCATCTCCAGAAGTATTGAAGCATCTATAGAAGAACGGTAATTCGTTAAAGATTGAAAAAATAACTCTTCAAGGTAAAACTCACCAGAGCTAACAGATCCGGGAGGAAGCCATGACCATGCAGAGTGCTGAAGAGGCAATAACAATTGCACTAACTGTTTCTAATCTTTGGATCAACCACTCATTTGCTGCAAAACTGTGGAAAAAGGACTGGCATTTCTGACAAGTAGTTCAAGATTCTTTTAAAAGAATCGGTCTTCCTCCGCAAAAGCTCTTATAGTCATGGCGCCAAGCATTGTAGAGACTCAGATTCTTGTTGTGCTACAAAGGAGTTGGTTGTGCCATTGGTCCGCATAAACTCATCAAACTCGACCCCGAAAAGCATCAACTTACTTCTTCTTGCTTATCACCAAAGCCGCACATTTGTTTCTCAAAAGAAAAAAGAAAAAAGAAAAAAGAAAAAAACCCAATGCCACTTAAAATCTCTCTTACAAACAAGTTCAGCACTCCAGCTAACAACATATCAAAATACAAAAAAGTTTGGCTTCAAATCAATACCAATCGAGGCATTTGTCCATTTGCAATAAAAATTCAAAGCCCAGAAAAACTTCCTAATACATCAGTAAATACAATACACCTTATGGGTTTTATCCTACATGTAACAATTTGTTGACAACAAACACACTAAATAAGCCAGTACAAGTCCCCAAGCAATGATCCACAAACAGATGCACAACCACCAAGATGCACAGCCACCTATACACATGAAGAATAAGCACACAGGGACAATCAGGCTCAATGGCCATTTTGTTTCCACCATATATTCGCTAAAAAAAAAAGATACAACTTTATAAGAAAACAAAAATGAAAATATCCAGTCACCTAGAGGCCGGAAGTATAAGCATTGAGTTCAATAGGCATTTAATGATCTTTTCGTTTCCGCCCGTATGCCCTGACAGGTCTAATCTTACCTGTTTCATCAGACACAACAGCATAATTAAATTAACATAATCAATCAAATGTGCAGTATAAGTAGGTAAGAAGATGGGAAGTGTAGACGAAGTACATACCATCACCGGTCCCGCAACTGGGAGCATGCGCAGGAGGGCGCCGTGATCTCCGCAAACCCTCCACCGGCGCAATGTCCTCAGCCGGTATCTGCTCAATCTGTATAGGCTCAATGTCCTCGGCCAGTATCTGCTCAAGCTGTACAGCATCTTCGTGGGGGGTTGCAGATGAAGCTAACATGGTGGGGTCCACATGCACTAGAGGTGGGGTGGGCATGCCTGGTGTAGGGACAAATATGCATCCACCATCATGGGCAGATCCGCTGAAAACTGTAGGCGACATACGGGGAGGGTCCGCATAGTCTGTGCTAGCACCATGGGACGTAGGCTGGGGTGGAACAGTGCCCTCATGACCGGCGCTGTGGGATGGCCCAGCACCAGTGCTAGATGAGCATCGTGGTGTCCTGCCGCCATCGTCAGACAGTACCCAATCAGTGCCAAGCCATGCCTCTTCTGCACCCGAGTCATCCCCTTCCTCGTAGATGGGATCCGGCTCAGTCGTACGACCGCGACCAGCTCGGCCACCCCCACGAGACCCACCACTTTGCCCGCCACGACCCGGGCCCTGTGTACCAATGTGAACTGCTTCTGCAAGCGCATCCGCCAATTTAAGTCGGCCCAGCTCCTCCACAAGCTGTAGTGTATATGTAAGGTCATTGTGCATGTCAGAACCTTCGTCGCACCTCCGTATAGACCTAATCATTGTCCGAACCTACAAAACAAGGGCGGCGTCATAAAAGCAAAACATAGGTATGATGCAAAAGTTGGATAAATCTGTTCCAAAATAAAAAGAAAAAAGTAGTAAACATAGCTAATGAACTCCTTATATTAGTTATAACTATTAAACATCTTTAAAAAGATTGCATATAAAAATAGGGGTTGGACCCCCCTGTGCAGAAATTTATAGTTCCACCCCAGCAGTCACGAATGTTCTGTTTCCTGTTATGTTTATGGGTATGCAATCTAAACTTTGAGATAATACTTCCGAAAAACACGTATGGTTGGTTGGTTGTACATAAGTTCAATCTTAGCACAAGTGAAAATATCTTTTATCATTTGTGTATCTAGGCTTCACTAGAGTTACAACTCCATTAATATCATACTGCAATCAGGACACATATTTTGAAGTTACAACTCCATTAAGATCATACTGCAATTATGACACATACTATGAAGTTATTATTTCCTAAGGTACACGTCCGAATGGATGACAATTGAAAATATCAAACACGAGCTGAAATTGCCCAACATTAAGGGAAGTATCATCAGTTACAACATATATCATACTTGAATGTAGTGGTGAATAACATATCCTTGCTGCATACTTGCAAGAATTTAAATGACCTTTAAGATGTTGGAAATTGAATTCTACCAACAGTTTAGTAAGGTAATATCTATCAAGGAATATGTAATTAGCTTTCAGTCCTAGAGGTAAGGCTATCTAGTGTGACAATGAACTATCATGAAATGTGAATTTATCACTACTAAAAAGAGTTGCACCGTCCGTTTGAAATTACAAGCCAACCAAAAACAAAAAATAAAAATAAAAATAAAAGAATAACCCAACCCACCCTTTTTAAAATTTGAATGTAATTATATGAACAAAGGTGTGGTCATCAGTGGTCATTGCCAATTAACCATTCCTCATGCAAACAAATTGGATGAAGACAAATTCAGTTATTTATGAACAACTTAAATCATGCAGTAGCTTAAAAACATAATGAAAGATAAACTCATAGAGATGTAACAACAATAATAATTGTGGAGTTTTGCATGCATGATAAAGCTGCTGAAGATATTTAATCGAACAATGGTTTCATACATAAAATAGGAATTGTTGCCTCACCATGAGTTCCCAGTACGCAGACTCTGGTGTTATGTACCGCCTTGTGTTGCGATTGTACCACGTCATGTACTCAATGAGGTATGTATCATCACCGTCCAAGAGAGGGGCCCCGCGAACTTCAGTCACTCGGTTGGCCCATTGCTGAATGAAGACAGCATGTTCTGCCTCCCAATCCTTCTCCCATTTTCCCTGGAGGGATATCTTGTGAAGGACAGCCAACGTATCCACAACAGATGGAGTTGGTTGCTTCATCCCAAACTGACGGAGGACCCACTCGGGATGATGCCCCTCCACTATCCAAAAGTATATCAACGGCACCTCGGCCCTCCAAATATGCTGCCCGGCAGTGCAATACGCAGGCAGGGAGCCCAACGTATGCGTGTACGGCTCCCGTACAATCTGCATAAGTGGATTATGTTTGTGATAGTAAGACATCATACTAATTAAAGATTATGTTTGTGATATGTAAAATGGAAAGCATGGAGTTTATTGATTCTATTCGTACACAAAATCTTTAGGGATTATTAGGCAGAAAGCAAAGGAACAGCAAGATTGGGTTCAAAATATTAACAGAATGAAGTCAACAAGCAATTAAAACAATGAATAGCATTCATCTGTATAAAATAGTAAAAGATCTAGGTTGACCGATGTCCACATTCCATTCTCAGAACCATGTTCATATGCATAACATTGAAAGCTAAGTGAGACCATCAGATACTAGGGTTTTCAATCTAAACCAGACTTAGAGGAGGGTGCCAGAGCATCCTTACGGCTGTAAGATGAATCCAAGTTGATGATTTCGCAAAAGCTTTTTATCGTAATAGAAAACTTGTACTGGATTAATTGCATTAGTCATTAACAATGTTTCAATGACTGAGAACAAAATGACTATTAATCATTGTAAGACTAAACTAACTGTACTTAATTTTATCTTGAAGCTATAAAAAATATGGAGGGAAGACATATATAAGGTCTGCTGGATACATTGCATTTCAAGTAGCACTTTTTATTGCAAGAAATGGAAGTTATGTAAACTATGACATGGTATAATCCTCATCAAATACTGTTATCATATTTCTATCTAAATATATTTTCTTATAAAATTTAGTGTTCGAAATTACGTAAATTTAATATTTATCTGAAACTAATCATGTCTTATCTTAGTACCTTGGTGCAACAAATTATGTGGAACAAGCTCTGCAGTGTAAATCACAGCATATTATGATCAAGCTCCTCTTAATGAATATGGTGAGTAGCATATGTTGCATGCTTCTAAAATTATATGAATAAAGTAGTAATTAATAATCCACAACTTTTACTAATTGTACGACTATTAAGGCCCATCAAGTGGGGACAACTTAAGGAGTTGCATGCTGCAATTAAATTGTGCTCCACAACTTTTCAGTTAGGTCAACAACAAGAGGTAATGTGTCAAAAGTCTTTATGTTTTCTCATATATCACTGATTAACAGTTATCTGTTTATTTAAACTTAGGCCGTTGTCTTCCAAGAAGAAATGGAGGTTGTGCGGCATTTCTTACTAGCTATGCGAAACAAAATGTTACTGTATAAATTCAAAATATACCACTTGAATACGTAAATTGAAGTCGATCAGTATGCTAGTAGACTGTAAAAGTAATTTATAACTATGTGTGTGTAACAATGTTTTTTACAGAGCAATAACAATGTTTGTAATCCTGGATTCTAAGAGTTAGAACAATAAATACTAAATTGTCTACTTATTAGGCAAAGCAATAACTATGGTTTTGAGCTCATAACATTTTATTATTTAATTACAAACTGCACAAGCTTAATTTAAATTTTTTAAATAAAATTTCTAGCATATATTGTTTGAGTTTTGCAAAAATAATTGATATCTTCTAAGTTTACAATCATTCCGCTTATATAAAGTCAGATATATTTTTTTTTGGTTGGACTTTTTTCTTCTCTTTTGATGGCAAGCTAAAAGTTCTATTTTATGCAATCTAAATAGGTTAAAATGGTGTATAATGCCAGAATCAGTAAATAAACACAACATTTTGTTTCAACTAGTAGCTGGGAAGAATGGAGGGATGTCATTGTGAATTTCGAAGATGCATCATTAAAATCAAATGAATTACTTGAGCACACAAATACAACCAAAGACAAATATGATTATCTTTGGTCTACTCTTAGGTAAATTAACTTCTCATTGAATTATAACCAATTACATATGAACAATATGTGTGCCTTCTCTTCATTGCATCAGATTAATGACATTTGTAAGAATTGATGGAGTTGTTCTTTTTAGTTGCAACACAGGTTTGAAGTCACTTTGTCTTGCACTAAAGAAAGACTTCATGCTCAATCTTTTGCGCATGTTGCACATGCTTTTTTGAAAGACATATACATAGGTAAGTTACTTTTTCAGTTCAAACATCTTGGAAAGGGACAATTTCTTCTTTCTTTCTTGTTTGTTTGGGTGTAAATCACAAACGTTTCCGTACATAATCAAGGATATAGCCAAATTCTACTTAATATATATATGACTAAATTTAAATATATCCCATTGATCCAGCCCAACTTAACCTAACTCACGTGAGTCAGGTTGCGTTTGTTTTTACACATGTAATGAGTTAGGAATTTCTCAACCCGACATTCTTAGGTTGAGTTGGAAAAAACCCTTCAATCCAAACCAATTCGACCCATGCACATGTACACCCCTACTTTTGATAATAAGAAGTCTCCAAATATAAGGTTTTAAAATTGTTGGATTATAGAATATTTGTTTATGCTAGGTTAAAATAAAAGAATTGAAGCCTTTGATTTAACAGTTTAGAATTTTTGAGTTTATGGTTGCTCGTATTCATGCAGGTGCTGCGAATGGAAGTTCTAATGTGATGTACTTCACATTCCAATTGAGTTAAATGATGGGATGAAAATCCTAGTATCAAACAAAATGATGGGATGGAACCAATATTCTGAAATCAACTCATTCCTACAACAATCCAAAAATTCAAACTAAAATAAAAATAAAAACTTGGAAACATACTTGAGGGAAACGAAAATAAAAACCTCAAATTGAGGACGTAAATTAACCGGGTACCTGCTCTGCCCGTAGTGTAGCCAGCGACGTCCGGTACGCAGCAAGGACGTGTGTGGCATGCTCTGCGGTGCATTTTGGCCCGCTCCACCTAGCAAACATGGGATGTCAACAAATGCTCGTTATTGAACTGGTCATTTAACAAACTTTGCTTTATATTTCACATAGTTTATTTTTGTTTCTTAGTTTCACATATTTCCAATTCTATCAAAGAGACAAAAAAAATGTAATATACTATTACACGTAAATGATTATTCCTAAGAGACACTTAGCTTGAGTAACGAGAACTCAATGAACGTACCTAATGGCAAGGGGCCCTGAGTGCACTGGAGGTAGAGGCGGCCTCACAATAGGGCATAGTCGTGGGAACCTTGAATAGGCCCATAGCTGCACCAACAAGAGTGCTCCTCCAATCTGCATCGCTTCCTTCTTCGATGCACTACAAAGTTGCCTATAGAGCCAGGCCAATGCTGCACTGCCCCAGCTATACTGTCTTGCATTGCTGATTGGGTTGAGCAACTGCAAAGGCAACAGTGACACCCGGTCTGCAGACTTGTCCATGAACAACAGGGCCCCCATCCGTACAAGTATGTGGTAGCGGGCATGTTGTTGTATGACTTCGTCGCCGGCATCCGCAGCTGGGGGAGCGGGAAACTGTTGATCAAGCCAGATGTATTTTATCCTCACCCCAGTAAGGGTAGACTTGTTTGAGTTCGGTATCACGGGCGGAGGTTCATGGCCCAACAACTCTCGGCACAGCACGTTCCATTGCTTGGATGTACTCCCAGTAACAGGCAACCCATCCACCGGAATCCCCAGCATCACCTCAATATCTTGCAAGGTGATACCCATTTCTCCATGGGGAAAGTGGAACGTGTGCGTCTCCGGACGCCACCGCTCAACCAAGGCCGTGATCAACGCGTGGTCGACCTCCATATCAGGAACCTTGAATAAACCGGTCAAACCTGCTACATCTATGCATTGCATGATACGTGGGTCTAGCCCACCCTGCGGCAATACACATTTACGGCGTCGAACCTTTAGCATGCCAGGCACCTCCTGCACAGGGACGAGTGTTATGTTAGGTAGTGCACACGAGGTAATTATAAAACAGACATGTATTAATAATACAACTACATACCTCGTCGGCAGCATGGCTCCAAAGTGGAGTTGACCGATGATTCAGCTGCCAGGTCAACTGGGTAAGATCGTCGGGTCCAAGCCGCACTCTATCTAGTGGCTGCATATCTGACATGGCAGCAAATAGATTATTAGCAATTATCTGACAAGTAAACCACAATTAATATAAAATAAAATTGAAGCTTAAATAAATAAGAACTTGCCATAATTTTACATGCAAACACTTTTTTTTTTCCTATTATTTGTAATTGAAGTAAACAAACAAACAAATGACTAATTAATGTGCTACAAACTTGATTGATACCTGCATGTTCAACGTCTAAGCAATATTTACATGTGAGAGTTCTTTTTGGTGTATGATGTCTTTGAAATTGATTTTAACAAGGCAAATATCAATTACAATTATTAGGAGCTGCATATGGAGGGAAGACATTAAATTTCACCATGCGACACACAATATGTGATCTTCCCCCAAGGACATTTACAGTCAACTCTATGGCTTAAGACCAGTGCAGTCACATAGTAAATATAAATTGCAACAACTCAATGTTTAGTATTTTATTCTCAAACCTGTTCAATCAAACTTGGTCTTTTCAACAAAGTAACACTCTCTATAAGGTCATCCTTAACAGCTCCCCGTTTTATGTCCTACGCAATTGCCCGTTTACGATGGACCACTAAGATCCCTACAGCTACAGGTCATTTGGGCTCGAGTTCTCAACTTAATATCTAGAAACCTATACTAATTATTCTACATTTCTACCACTAGATATGCAAGCATACCATGACTCAGTCAGCCCATTTCCCTGCTTGGTAGGCCTATTTCAATATTTTAGGAGTTAATTCTAATCAATTTTCTGCTTGGTGAGTCGTTTTCAAATTTTAGGCTCATGCTGGGTCTATTTCCCTGCTTGGTGAGTCGTTACAAGTATTACTCCTGTTCCCCTATATTAGCTATAAGCAATAGTCAATCAAAATGTACCAACCTCATTAAACCACAATGATGGAGTGAATGTTGTTTCCTACAGTAAATGCACTCATTTTTTCCTTGAAGTTACTTGAGCAGTTTGATGTTCCAGTGAATATCATTTCTTGTTTAACAAAAGGGTGAAAAATTACAGAGTATTCTCCTTAAAAAATTACATAATCAAAAGATTATAATCACAAAGAATGAAAATCAATAAAATCTACAACAAAATGCATGTCATTTTCACCAAAGGGTGCAGGACCACTCGAACAAGAATCTCAGATTCACCGACTTCAACCCAATAAGCTGAGTACTAAAATAAGTTGGCAAAAATAATCTTTGCCAAATAAACTCTGTATATCAAGGCTTATCCATGAGCATTGCATAATTTTTAAGTAAAACTCTATTAGTAATTCAACTCTATTAGTAATTCTTTTTATAGATGCTTCATTTAATTTAATTTAAAAATAAATGCAAAACTGTTTAGATGGACTCCTCATTGAATGTGAAAACAACACCCTTTTCTTTGCTCCATTAACTTTTTCCTTGTTAACTTTTTCCTTATTAATTTTGTACACCACCTAAACATTGAGTTCAAAAAAAAGTAACCAACCAAGTTCAAAAAGCTGTACCTAAAAAAAAATAAAGTTCAAAAAACTTTACTTTGAAAAAGTAACCAACCAAGCACATAATCTTATTAAAAAGAGGAGATTGGCCTACTCCTAAGGACCCAATGAACATAATAAACTTATGAGGCGAAACATATAGATGTCCAAAAAAGGACTAAAACACAACAATAATGGAGCATTTTATGAGATGAAAAAAGTTTAGAGAAAAAACAATGCAATAAAGTTTAATTTGAAAAAGATTTCACTAGACCGACAACCTAAAACAATATGCTATCTCATGATATCAATATTTTTGTAAATGAAACAACAATGAACTTTATCACAAAAACAAACTTAAACACCACAGAATTTTATTAGTAAAATGATCAAATTCAAATCAACAAGAAACCTTGTGATACTGTACAGAGAAGAAAAAATAAAAATAAAAAATAAAAAATAAAAAAAAACTATATGGGTAAATGCATAAACGGAAAAAAAAAAATGATAACAAAGTAAACAAACCTCCTCATCACTTTCTCGAGTCAGCCCAGACCCAAGTTTTGGTCCGACGGTTTCGTTTGATTTACCGGTTAATTAAAAAGTCAAGAGGCTAAGCTCGCTACAGGAGCCCAGGCCCACGACAGATCAACCCAAACGCAAGGCCTAGTAAACTTAATTGGGAAATCACATGGGTCAGTGCCAGGCGTATATTTTTTTTTTGTTAACATTCCCTCTCCCACATTTCATCCTTGCTTTCAGCTTTCTCATCTTTCTTTCAGTGTTTTCTTTCATCCACAAAAAGAAATGGCCAATGCAATCCTTTATGGCGTTGCGAGGACAATCATCGAAAGGTTGAGTTCCTCGACCTTTCAAGAGATTGGATCCATCTGGGGTATGAAAGATGAGCTCGAAAAAATGTCAGACACAGTTTCTGCTATTCAAGCTGTTCTTGAGGATTGTAAAATTAGATAATTGAAAAATGTTTCCAAGCCTTACCTTACACGGTTTAGGCATTTTCATATATATGAGAGTTTGTAACAAAATCAAATTGTAAATACAGTTCAGAGATACAGATCCGGATATACCTCTAGCTCCTCACTTAGATACAAATTCAAATATGATTCTATCTTACCCTAATCCTATCTCATCACAAGCCTAAACCTATCTGATCATATCTTATTCAAATATGATTCAAATATACAAAATCAAATACGGATTAGCTGCTATCCTCGGCAACTAAAGCTGTATCCTTAACAGGGATGCAGAGGAGATGCAGGTCAATAATCGTCAAGTCAGGAACTGGCTCATGAAGCTCAGAGATGCAGTTTTTGATGCAGATGACTTGTTGAGTGAGTTCTCCACTCATGTATTGCGGCAAAGCATGATGGGTGGTACTAAAATGACAAGGAAGGTACGCATTTTCTTTTCGAGTTCAAACCAACTTGCTTTTGGTCTTAAGATGGCTCGCAAAATTAAGGCTATGAGAGAGAGACTTAATGATATAGCAAATGATAGAAACAACTTCCAGTTGATAGGTCGTCATTTAAAGACACGAGTTGTGACTAGGGGTAGGGACCAAACTCACTCATTTGTAACTGAAGAAGAAGTTATCGGGAGAGAAGAGGATAAGAAGGCCATCATTGATCTGTTATTGGACTTTGATGTGGAAGAGAACATTTCGTTCGTATCCATAGTGGGAATTGGTGGCCTGGGGAAGACCACACTCGCCCAATATGTGTACAATGATGAGAAAGTCAAAACTTATTTTGAGTTGAAGATGTGGGTGTGTGTCTCCGACGTCTTTGAATTAAAAATAATTGTTGAAAAGATCATTGCATCTGCAATTGATAAAAAACTTGAAAACTTTGAAATGGATCAATTGCAAAATAAACTTCGCCAAAATTTCAACCAAAAGAAGTACCTACTTTTTCCTTGTTAACTTTTTCCTTATTAGTTTTTAACTGGACTTATTTATGTTTCATGTGAATGTGTATTGTATTTCATAGATTTATGTATATAGGATGTCATTATGGGCAGAACATCTTGGATTTACAGAGACTGCTTCAAACAACCAGTCTCATCATTTTCATCATTTTTTTCTTAACACGTAACCAATAGAACCAATCTTTGTCCAAACCAACCTTTACGAGATGGGTTCAGGTTCAGACACATTTTACACCGTTTACAACAACAATTTACACTCAAACGTAATTAGTTTGACACCATATACAACAACTATAACAAAATCATGCCTAGATAAGACACATTTTACACAAACCCAGAGACATCACTGAAACACCACCACTCGATTTGCCAAAACCCCCCGTCAAAACCCCAACCACATTTAAACTCGGTAATGAGAAAATAATCATTGCAGCATGTTAAAAGACAACAAATTTCTCATTAATTAGAAAATCACACAGACATAACCATATAGCAATAAATACTTTACATCATCATCATCGCAGCATATAAAAAGACAGCAAAATTCTCATCTACATTAGTAAATTTACTACTTTTTAAGTAAGTTTCAACAAAATAATCAAAATTCCACATAAAACACAACCTAATATTAACCAAGATCAAAAAAGATATCAGAGGAGAGGATAGTACCTGTCATCAACGGCGGCGGGAAGAAACTACGACGGCAAGGAACGACGACGGCAAGCAACGACGACTGAGGGAGACTGGATAGGGAGAGTGAGACTGATGGAGAGTGAGGAAGAGTCGGGAAGCCTGATCGCAGAGCGAGCGAGGGAGAGAGTGATGACAGAGAGCGAGGGAAAGAGAGTGTACAGGGAGAGAGTGAGTGAATAGGGGTTGTGAGACGTTAAGGTCCTATTGATTCAAACTGCTTAACAAAACTCACTCTTACAGTTCCCGAGTTATGAATGACTACACGCTCATTTTTTTATTGGGGAAAACCCACGTCTGCTGCACCAGCGTGGCACAAGGGTCAGAATAACTCGATCATAGTAATATCGAGTTCTTTATTTAAACTCGACTTTACCATTATTGAGTTATAAAACAAGGGCAATTCCCTATTTAGTTTGGAAAGAAGGGCAAACGCATGATTATTTTTCCGGAAAAGGGCAGAAGCCCATTTTGTCCTATGAAGACCAGAATAGTAGATACCTTTGCATTGGAGCTGCGGAGAAGGTACTTTTAATTATTCTTGTGGTGTGAATATCTAAAACTTTGCATAATTTAAAATGAGAACAATGATAACTAGTGCAGATTAAAACTATTATGAATCGAATTTGAAATATAGATATTGTACATTGATTACTTGAACTATAGGTGTTCTGCTTGCTAGCATGTTGGGTTGAGGATCCAAATTCAAAGGCTTATAGGTTTCATCTTGCTCGACTGAAAGATTATTTTTGGATTGCTGAAGATGGCCTTAAAATTCAGGTGATAATCATGAAATTCAATGCCTTTTACTTTAAGGTCTTCTATGTTAAATTGTAGCTTAAGTAATTATGACTATAATCTTATGATTATTATTTTTATTCATTAACATCGTTTCCAAGTTTGATTCCTTTCAGGAAGTTAACAAGATTTTTTTGTAGGACATAACTTGTGAATCAATAAAATATTAGTCAGAAAAAAATACTAATTCTTGTTCATTTATAATTTTATATTATTATGCACTAATTTAAAATTCTGACTTACTAATCTTCATTCTACCTCTTAAGTCCTCAATTCATACATTTATTTTGGTCCCTCTCAAGGTCCAAAGAAACTCTTCAGGTGATTTTACCAAAATGTGATGGAAATTTAGACCTCTTAAACAACCAGATTGCGTAGCCTAGATTAATTAGCCAAGTTGTTACTTAGTCAAATTATGCAATTCTAGGTTAAAACAATCAAATAATCATATCAAACATATAAAGCAGCGGAATAATAAATAACACAATGATATGATCACCCAGGAAACGACACGGTAAAAACCTGGGGAGGATTTGACCCACCGATCCTCAAGGCAAACCTGAATCCACTATGAAAGAATCGAAGTTCATACAAAAGGACTACAAGCTCCCCGCTCGACTTCCTAATGCTACCCACCAGTAGAACTTACTGACACGACCACGTGCAAGCTCTGAATCCACGGACTCCTTCTTTCTTGGACTCTTCAATCAAGTACAAGCACCCACGCTTGTTATTCTTTAAGTTCTTGAATCTGCAACTGAATGATTACCAAGTTCTTGACATAATCTTGAATCTTGGAAACCCTAAGTATATGTGAAGGAAAGCTCCTCAATGATCTCACAAGAGATTCACATAAACCGCAAATATGAGCAACAAAGACTTTGAGAGGTTTGGGTATAAAACCCTAGATCCAAAAGAGACACTCACTTTTCTCTCTCTAAAAGCTCTCAAAAACGTGGCTTAGGGTTTCCTTTATATAGTGGGAGAAGTAGATCTGAAACCCTAATCCTTAATGGGCTTAAGCTGCTGTTTGGGCCAACTTAAAATTCTGCAGATACGATTTTCGATTGATCGAGCCTGTTCTTCGATCGATCGAACCAGGCAGAATATGAAGTCTTCTTCCTGCAGCTTGTATGTTCTTGAATTTTGACTTGAATCTCCTTGAGCATTGTCTAATAAAACCTATAGACTCTAAGATCTATATCTAGACAAGTTTGTGTTCACGATTTGCCAATTGTTCTAAACATTTAGAACCTAACAATCTCCCCCTTTGGCAATTCGTGACAAAACTTTCATACAAAATGAAATGCTCAAATACAAGAACAACCCAATACAATAAAATGCCCATTACAACAAATTCAACCTAACTACTATCCATCAGTTGCAAGTGTAGACAGCAGCTCAATTGAATCAACCTGTATATTTCCTGAAACACTCAACAAACGCATAAACGCATGTGTGACAGAAAAACAGTAAATCAACAAATATGCAAACTAACTCTCCCCCTAAGTTAGATACATCAAAAACAATGTTAACTCCCCCTAAACATAACATTATTGTATTTTCCACACATATTCCCACATATCAACTATTTCTCCCCCTTTTTGTCACGTATTGACAAAGACAACTCATACAAAGAGTAAACAGTCAACATACGCAATAAAAGATAAGAGAAAATAGAGAATCAAGGGGAACACAAAACAATTCAACTCTATAGAAAATAGAGACAGCTCCCCCTATGAACAACACAGGTTAAAAAAAAATTTCTCCCCCTATAAAAATAGGAAAAACAAAACAAGTTTTAGGAAAAACAGTTTTGGGGAAAAATAAAGGAGGGGGGGGGGAAGCAGCAGCAGCAGCAGCATCACCAACAGGATCAAGAACATCCTCACCAACAGGACCAAAGTTAAAAACACACAAACCAAAGTTAAAAACTAAGGTGAGGATACACATGAAGAAAAATATTCTCTCTTTCAATAAAATGCAAACATGGCACTATGTGACCCATAAACAGTTGCATGACTAGAGAAAATATTTGCACATTGATTATCCATCATATCTCTTAAGAAAAATATTTTCTACAGTTCACACATAAAAAAGGCATATACTAGAAAGTACATAGCTCAAAAATTAACCAATCAATTTTTTGATCAAGTTGAGTACCCAATGTAGCAAAGTGTATGCATGCTATGTGTGAAAACAATGAGAGATATGACTGCAAAACTGCAAGATGGATACAGAAATCAATGCAATGCATGTGAATCTTAAACACAAACCAAGGGCAGACTGCAAGTTAGCACAAAAATCAATAGAATAAAATTCTATATGATGCATGAAACAATTACAATGCCATGATGCATGTACTAATGCAGTGAGCAATTAAGTTCAATTGAGATTAAATTGACAAAATTGGTTTGAGCATAGAGTTTCTAACAAAAAACCCCAAAAATTTGAAAACCACTTGTTGAATTTTTAAACAAATTGATGAATTGAGCATCACATAACACAACTCACAGAGTATAATGCTTAATTACATCCAAACAACAAGCCAATTTCATCAAATTCAACTCAATTTCACAAAAGCCCCAATTCGGATCAAGAACAAACCCTTGTTAAAAACCTAATTGCGACTTTCGATTGATCGAAAAATACATTCGATCGATCGAATGAAACAGTCATTTTTAAACAAATTAAAGCACTTTTTCGATCGATCGAAAATCAGACTGGATCGATCGAACTGGGCAGAGGCTCACTAAATTTTGAGAAAAAAACACAGTTTTGAAAGACACAAACCTAATTTTGAAAAACAACTCCTCAAAGCATTAAACAATGAAAGCAAAATGCATGAGTATGAGATGGAATGCTTTTTCAAAAACCCAAATTTTAAACCCAATTTTCTCAAAAACAAGTTTCAATCATTCTCCCATTGAAATTTTCTTAAGCAACAAATATGTTCTGCACAAATCTCAAGATATTTTCAAAATTTTCAAACTTGAAACACATTTTGCATTAAAATCAAGGAACTTTTAATCTTGGATAGCCACAACAAGATCACACACAATAAAATGTACCAAGTTTAACAAAGAGTAACTTGTATAGTGTGTGCAACTAGTAAAAGCTTGAGATACATGTGAGGTGATATGTGAATAGCAATCAATCACAAAGTCTACACAATCCATCACATAGAATTCAAAAGAGACTATTACCTAAAGAGTTACATCCTATAACTCTCACATCTCCTAGAACAAAAGCTTGCAATCATGTAAGTTTCTTGCATTTTTGCCTCTTATTTGTATGAATTGGCATTCAGCCTAATAGTACACACCGGTTTGAATTAAGTGAATTGGCATCAAGCCTAATAGTACACACCAGTTTTAATTTAATTGAGGCTACACCTTATGTTCTTTTTGTGCATGTGCTACACTTTCTCGAGCACACAATCTTATGATATGCACTAAGGTGTTCATGATTGGCTAGTGAACAGTGGTGAGATGGTTATTTATGCCTTTCTCAAAAGGATCAAGTCCGACAGTCAAATAACATGTGACTTCAAGATTAAGACAAAGTGATAAACACCATAAACATCTTTCCCACACAACATGCACTACAAAGCTTCAACTAGTAAAGTGCAATAAAATAAGCTCATCCAAGCTAAACAAGGTACATAAACTAGTTATGTAAAGAAAAGGTGGCCAACCTTGATTATAAATCCAAGATCTATAATACAAAACACAAAAATCTTTTTGGTTTTAACAAACTATATGACCAAAAACAAAAAGCACATATTATGCTAAATGAACAATGCAAAAGTAATGCATGATAGTGCAAAAACTAAGCTATAGAGGGTACACAAACAAGAAATATCAATTTCTTAATTAACCCATGAGTACATGTACAAACTAGTACATACTCACACAAAATCAAAAAATAGCTTAGCACAAACTATTCAAGTTTCTCCACAATGTCAAGCATGTTCTAAATCAAGAAAGATATCATAATTCATGTAATCCTCAAGAAAAATAAAACAAGACACAAAATAAAATATTTTTGTCTTTTTGAAAAATTTTCAATGTTTTTGGATTTTTTTTTTAAATAAAAAAAAAAAACCTAAAAAACAAAACAACCAAAAACAAAAACAAAACAAGTCCACAATTAATTGAAAGAATTAAATCAAGGACAAGTTAGCAACAGTCACTTTGAAGAATCTTTTCTCACCCATATAGCACGATTCTTCGGCTTTGTAGGTGAAAATTCATGAGAAGTGGAGTGTATTTGAGGGACTACACCAATCTTCTGAGAGAGACTGAAATCCTGCAAATTCCTTTCACAAGCCAACAAGCTTAAATTTTTCAAAAGCATATGAAATAATTTATATGGACTTATGGTAGGAGAAATCTCATCACATATCCTAGATTGAAACACAGAATGCTTAAATTTCAATTTATGACAATTAGGACGAGTGTGACCGGAGACACCACAAAAGTGACAAACAGGAACAAATTTAGGAATATTAGTATTCCTAACAGCAAATCTAGTCTCAGATTTTGGTTTTTGCCTCAACAAAGAACAGTTTGGTCTAATATGACCAACAACACCACAAAGGTGACAAGTAGGCACAAAAACAGATTTATTATGCTCTCTAACAGTAGGTTCAGACTTAGGTGTAGAAACTTCAGCGTCTACATCAGAACTTTTACCTTTGTCTAACCTAGCAAAATAAGTCTTTTCTTTATTATTCCTCTTGAAAGGAGGGATATAAACTTTTTCAGTTTTAGGCTTAAGAGAAACAGAAACACTTCTGTTATCATCAGCAAGTTTGGTATTAGACAAATTTTCCAATTTAGCTTCAGCCTCAGCTAACTTTTGTCCCAAACTTTTCATCTTCTCATTTTGAGAGGAAATTTGATTTCTCAAAAAATCATTCTTTTTATTAGACTCATCTAATCTAACAAGCAATTCCTCTTTTTCAAGATTAGTCAATTTTAACTCTTCTTTAAATTTCTTAGTAATTTTCAAAGATTTAGATAATTCCTTACGAAGAGTTTCAAAAGCATCAAAAAAATCAACAGAAGCATGAGCAGAAACATGATCAGAAAGACACTTCAAATTGTCCATGACAACAGGGGTCAAGGATCAGCTCTTAGATCAAAAGATCTAAAACAGAAGAGCTACCCGCTCTGATACCACTTGATGGAAATTTAGACCCCTTAAACAACCAGATTGCGTAGCCTAGATTAATTAGCCAAGTTGTTACTTAATCAAATTATGCAATTCTAGGTTAAAACAATCAAATAATCATATCAAACATATAAAGCAGCGGAATAATAAATAACACAATGATATGATCACCCAGGAAACCACACGGTAAAAACCTGGGGAGGATTTGACCCACCGATCCTCAAGGCAAACCTGAATCCACTATGAAAGAATCGAAGTTCATACAAAAGGACTACAAGCTCCCCGCTCGACTTCCTAATGCTACCCACCAGTAGAACTTACTGACACGACCACGTGCAAGCTCCGAATCCACGGACTCCTTCTTTCTTGGACTCTTCAATCAAGTACAAGCACCCACGCTTGTTATTCTTTAAGTTCTTGAATCTGCAACTGAATGATTACCAAGTTCTTGACATAATCTTGAATCTTGGAAACCCTAAGTATATGTGAAGGAAAGCTCCTCAATGATCTCACAAGAGATTCACATAAACCGCAAATATGAGCAACAAAGACTTTGAGAGGTTTGGGTATAAAACCCTAGATCCAAAAGAGACACTCACTTTTCTCTCTCTAAAAGCTCTCAAAAACGTGGCTTAGGGTTTCCTTTATATAGTGGGAGAAGTAGATCTGAAACCCTAATCCTTAATGGGCTTAAGCTGCTGTTTGGGCCAACTTAAAATTCTGCAGATACGATTTTCGATTGATCGAGCCTGTTCTTCGATCGATCGAACCAGGCAGAATATGAAGTCTTCTTCCTGCAACTTGTATGTTCTTGAATCTTGACTTGAATCTCCTTGAGCATTGTCTAATAAAACCTATAGACTCTAAGATCTATATCTAGACAAGTTTGTGTTCACGATTTGCCAATTGTTCTAAACATTTAGAACCTAACAAAATGTATCGTCATATCTCTAGAGGTGCATGGGCATTCTCAACTGCAGACCATGGGTGGCAAGTTTCAGATTGCACAGCAGAAGCACTAAAGGTAGAAAATTTTGGACATAAGTATGAATGAAAATTGTATATACAATTCTTTAGATGTTGTGCTCTAGGTTTGTTAATTAGATTTAACAACAATACAACAATATTATCTTTCGTGAAGGAAGGATAATTAAATTCAACCATGTGATCAATGCAACCAAATGATTAGTTTTAATTGTCAAATCCAGTACAACACCAAAAATTGTACCTTTAATTTTGCCCTAAGCATTATTAGCTACTTAGGAAATTTAGAGGTTCTACTCACAATGTCAATCAGCTTTGACTGTTCTCTTAAGTAATTTCCTTCTAATTTCATAGGCTATTCTTATGCTTTCAAAAATTCCATCGGAGATTGTTGGAAGAAAATTAGATACAAGATGCTTGTATAATGCTGTTGATGTCATTCTCTCTTTCCAAGTAAGCAGAACTTTTTTTTTGGCTAAAATGTAAAATTGACCCCCTAACTTTCTTAAGATTTCATTTCAGTCTTCTAACTTCGCTTTCGTTCATTTCAGTCCTTTAAGTTTCAGATTTATTCAATTAAGCCATTTCCGTCAACTTTTGTTAAAATTTTTTGAAAAAAAAATCTGGAAAATATTTTTCAATCATTAATTGAATTTTTTTAATTTAAAAAATTTGAAGAAAATTTTATAAAATTGAAAAATTAACCACAACATGTAATAAAAGTTGATGGAAAAGCCTTAATTGAATAAATTTCAAAGTTAGAGAACTAAAATGAAATTTGAAAAAACTTAGAGGGTTGGTTTTGCATTTTACCCTTTTTTTTATATGTAAACACTGAACACTCACATAAATAGTTACTTTATATGCTCACATCCTTGCGTTAACTTCAATAAATCACTATGATTAATAACTTTTCATTTAAACATATACTCAGAGTAATAACGGGGGCTTTTCAGCATGGGAGCCAATTAGAGCACCTAGTTGGTTTGAGGTACTCCTAATTTATTGTAGTACTTTTATTTTGAGAAGTAATGTTAGGGGTACTACAAATTTTATTACATTGAACTTATAAACTAATGTTTCATGAATCACACAGAGAAAATTCAAATATATACATTAATTGTCATATCAATTTGTAAGTTTTATGTAATAATACTTTTAGTATCTCTTTAGCATTTCCTATTTGATTTAAGTATGGCTTTTAGCTATAACTTGTTTTCCTCATTTCATTCATCTATAATCTCTATTGACTTTTGGCTGACCTTGTAATATTTTGTTTTCCAGATTTCATTCATCTCCAATTTTTCATTTTCGATAAATTGCTCTACATTCTAAATGATATTTATTCTTAATATTTTATCTATGATTATATCTATTCAATAATAAAAGTTGTTGTCCAACACACTTCATTAGATTTGGGAATTTGTCTTCTTGAACATATTATGTGAAATCATTAGGGTCAATAAAGCACAAGTAAATTCAAACACATTGCATTATAGCATAAACTATGCTATGTTTTCAAAGAAGAATTGAATTCAATACAGTTATGAATCTGAATTTATTTCGAAAACCCAATATAATTCAATACAACTATGTTATACACTTTAGTCATTACACCCTCTTCTCACATAAAGGAGGGTACAATATATAGAGTCCACTCTTATGTGAGAAAGAGGGATACTATAGTCGGTGTAGGAAAAAATTTCTTTGTAAGAAAACTTCCAGTGAGGAAAAATATGTGGATCCAATAGGGAAGCAAATAAAGTCTGTAAGAAAGTTTCCAGGTCTAGCAAGATTTAAGATTTTTTTTTCTCTGTATATGTATCTTAATTACATAATTTTGTTTATGTAATTGTACATTTAGGAATGCAATGGGCCTCAATATTCAATAAAATACTTACAAAGGGCATGACTTACAAAGTATTAATAATGTTTATCAGATGTTTAATCCAACGGAGTTCATGGAGGATGCTTTGGTTGAGCGAGAGTATGATTTCTAAACCATTTTACATTTTTCCCAATTCATTATATTATAAATTGTCATTTGTTATGAAGTTATTGGCTTTCAATTTTCATTTGCTCAAAAAGAAGTGTCTTGGTGGCTATAGTCTGATTTTTTATTGTTCTATCTTTTGTTAGGTATGTTGAATGCATGTCATCAGCAATCCAAGCTTTGACACTATTTAAGGAATTGTACCCTGAATACCGCCCAAAGGATATAGAAACTTGCATTGGAAAAGCATTGGATTACATTCAAACTACTCAAAATCGTGATGGATCATGGTATTGTGCAACCTAACTCTGTGAATCATGTTTTTTAGGCTTGAAAAGATTGTTCTGTTTTTATATTTTGTAAATATGGTAAAACATTTTTTTTAGTACAACAAAATCCAATACCATCAATGGAAGTAAAAGAACCAGGAAACTGTGCACAGGTATGGATGTTGGGGAATTTGCTTCACTTATGGGACATGGCTTGGTGTAGAAGGATTGGTAACATGTGGGAAGAATTATAATAATTGCCCTTCAATTCGCAAGGGTTGTGATTTTCTACTCGAAAAGCAATTGCCTGATGGAGGTTGGGGAGAAAGCTATTTATCAAGTCAAAACAAGGTAACTCAAAAAATTCCCTCATTCTTAACTACGAAAATAACATATAAGCATCATACATGTAGGTGAGATTTGTAATCAATCACTCTTTTTGCTTCAACCTTTATTATTGGAAACAGGTCTATACAAATTCTTACAAAATTTAAATTATTTAATGAGAGTGCAGGTGTATACAAATATAGAAAACAATCGTTCAAACTTGGTACAAACGGCGTGGGCATTGTTGGCTCTTATGAAAGCTGGGCAGGTGAGTCAAAACTTATTTATTTGATAAAAGAGAGTCAAACTTATTGGTTAGTGCTACGCTAAGAGTCACTATCACATTATATATCATGCTTTATATATTCCAGTCTTTTTTTTCTTTTTCTTTTTTTTATGTATATAGATATATTTCATTCTTTGATTTTGCGTTGCTTGTGTATGTGCATGTAAGTTTGAAAATTAAATCTTTAGTAAAGCAGTCAAAGAAAACTGAATCTCTATAAAGCATCAAGATATATAGGTTGAGTTAGTTCTTAAGTTACACCATTCAACAACTTAATTTCTATTGTGTTTTTTCTTTTTAATAAATTCATTGCTAGATTAAATTGTCACCTTATATCTTACATATGTGCAAAATATAAAAACAACCAAAGATTAATAATCCATCTTCTCAAAAAAATTAAAAAATAACCATCCCATGTACAAAATGTTTAATTTTCAAATTTTTAGAACTTTAAAATTATATACAAAACATTAGTTTACAGACCAAAAACTAAATAAGTTTTGATTGATACAAAATATGATATAAATGTTAAAAACATAGAAAATAAGTTTTGATTAATACTGTAAAGTTGTAATTTACAACTATGTGTTTTGTTGGCTTTAATTCCGTGCCAAATTTGATTGTAATTCTGTTCAATCTTTTGTACCCTGTATTTAATGTGGGACTTCATTGTAAGGATTGTGTGTGAGAGAGAGTGTGAAGACTCAAGGCAAATTAAAGACTGAAGTGTTTTCATAGGTAGCTCGCGAGTAAGCATCCCGCGAAGTGATGCATGTGCCCTGCACATGACTAGAATGCAAAGAGTTAGGACAGGATGGCTGATTTTCGCGAGTATCTCGTGGATAAGGCATTCCCGCGAGACACCTGCAAAACATTCTGTTTTGCTGAATTGTCATTTCTGATACACACTTTCTATACCCACACTATATATACCCACATTACCCACAGATGTTGAGGAGTGCTTCTGAAAGAAAACCCTAGCCACAAACCTTGAGAGTTAGAGATTGTTATACCCACAATTCTCTACACAATTGCTTGTGGATTTTCCTCAACTCCTACCTCTCCATTTCCATACCATTGAGAGGTTGATAGCCCAAGCACTTACCACACCTTTTCAAAGTGTCAAGTGAGGTTTTGGTGCTATTGGGAAGCATTGGAAGAAGCCAGGCTTTGGCGAATGCAATCGGGCGTATTGCAGGATCTGGAGAGCTAGACAAGATACAGTTCCAAGAAGCCTTGTTGGAGTAGGAGCTTGGACGGCTTAGGTGCATCGGGTAGATTAGGCTTGGAGGGTCTCTTACTAACCCATGTATCCTAACTAATTGTCTAGTGGATCGATTACTGCTTGGAGGGCGGTGGAGAGGTTTTTCGCCGAGTTCTTCGGTTTCCTCTTCGATAACACATCGGTGTGTTATCTTGTGTTTGCATTCTTCTTCCCTACTCTTTTACCTTTCATTTTACTACTGTGTTATAATGATTATGGGTTAGAGTAGCTTGTTTGTTTATCCGCTCGCATTTACTCTATTCCGCACTTAGTATTAAGTTAGAGTAAAATCAATCGAGCCGTAACTTTAATTTGGGAGTCTAAATAGCTCTTGTGTTTGCACACATTTTCGAGCTTTTAGATATGTTTGTTATTACTTGTTTTTCTTTTTCTTTTTCTTTTTCTTTTCTTTTTTTTCTTTTCAAAAAAAACCTTTTTTGTTCGTCTTATTTTTCATAATAACTAGATAATGTGTCTTTTTCTTTTCTTATCTTCTTCTTGTTTTTACTTACGCAGGCTGAGAAGGATGCAACACCTTTGCTTCGTGGCATAATGTTATTAATAAATGCACAAAATGAGATCGGTGGCTTTCCCCAACAAGTAAAACTCAGTGTCAATGTTTTATGGGGGATAAAAAACAACACCAATGTTTCCATTTTCTTTAAAGGATTGTATTAACGGGTGTTCTTAAGGCAATAGGAAATATAAAATGCTGTCAAAAAATTAATTGCTTTATCATTTTTCCATAAAATGATTCTAAAAATAGTCCCTAAATCTTAGGGCATTTATTAACATTTTCCATCTTTAAAATGTAACAATGTCCCTTGTCTTTTTTTAATGACCAAGTTATCCCTTTTTGTTAAAATAACTGAAACTTCAAAAACTCTTTTTTTTAATTGAATTTTCAAATAATGTTACGGAAAATGTTAATGGAGAGTAAAGGGCTGATTACAAAAATGAAAGTTCACTTGGTGTGTAAAACACTAGTGAATGTTTAGACCCCTAATTTCAGAAATACCAACACAAGCTTATATTCAAACAATGTATGTGCGGAATGATAAATATAAGCTATACCCAAACAATCAAACTACTCTAAGCCATAATTTAATCACAACACAGCAGTAATTAAATGCAAAGAGTAAAGGATAGAAAGAAGCAAATGCAAGATAACACCGGCACGTGTTATTGAAGAAGAAACCGAAGAACTTGGCGAAAAACTTCTCCGCCGCCCTCCAAGTGTTGAAATGATCCACTACAAAATCAGTTGGGATACATGAATAGTAATAGACTCTCTAAGCCGAATATACCCGATGCACCTAAGTCCTCCAAGCTTCTTGCTCCAACAGGGTTAAGCCTAACCTTGTCTTCTCTAGCTTACCAGATCCCACAATAAGCCCATTGCATCAACCAAAATGAATTGGTCCTCTCTGAACTACTTTCCAAGCACCAAATGATGTTCTCACTAATATGAATATGGTGAGGTAAGGATTTGGCTAAAGCTCCTCTCAATGGTATGTCAATGAAGAGGGTGAGAGTAAAGGAATTTGAAGAGTCAAATGCATAAGATTGTGGATGAATCAATCTTGTTATTCTCTGAGGTTTCTCTCTTAAAATTCTCTCTGGAAACTCTCTACATTTCGTGGGTATAAGGGTATTTATAGTAGGGTATATGAAGGAATGTGAAAAGACATTTTTCTGCAAAACAGGGGGCTTTGGCGAGTGACTCGCGACTGGGATGAGTTGCGAGTTCTAGTCGCCAACTAACAGAAATGTCAAACTGTACTTTTTGTCCTGTAGTGATCCAGCTGTCATGACCCTTCAACTTCCTAGATGCTTCACATGTGTGACACTTCTGGCGAGTCACCACTCGTGAGTTAGCCGTGAGTTCCAGTCGCGAGAATGCTCTTGAATGCATACACTTGATCAATTTTTCACACTCTCTCACACACAATCATTACATTATTCCTACCTAAATACAGGGTTTCTAATTGCTAAATTACAAGCAAATTTGGCACTGAATAAAGCCAACACATGGTTAAATAAATTCAACCTTACATAAAAGATAAGGGAATACATTTTTACATTTTTTTTAACTAAAGGAAAACATTGCAATTGACATATACTTGATGGAAGAACACTGCCATTTACCCTTTATTTTATTGAACTACATGATTTCTTAGTATTTATTTTATGTGGGTGTTAATATGTATTTATCACAGGAAATTACCGGAGTTTTCATGAGGAATTGCGTGTTGAATTATTCATTGTACAAAGATATCTTTCCAATATGGGCACTTGGAGAGTATCACAAGCATATTCAATTTGCTTAATATCTATGACAGTCATGGCAATGTATTGTGTTTTGAGCTCAATGACCTATAACCTTTTCTTTCTCATTGTTTCCTTTTGATTATGGAAAAGTTCATTTATCGAAAAATAAAGATCAGGACAAATTCAACCTTAAGAATTTGTGAATGTCATTGTGGTAAGAATAATTGAGTGGTTTATTCTGAATGTGATATAAATTTTAGTTTGTGTTTGTGGGAATTCACATCTAACTTGACAACTTTTTTTTTCTTTCTATCCAATATTCTTCTTAAGACAATTTTTTTTCTAACCTAAAACATTCATGTCAATCCCACCAAGGAGATATTTAGCATGCACAATTCATTTTGATGTGATTAATCACCTGTTTCCAATTGATCTAGTATTCAAACCTACTTCAAATGGAAGTTAGAATCGCCAAGCCTATGCTAGAGTAAATTTGGTTTCAAACAAAAATAAAATAAAATTAATCATGAATTGGGATGGTGTTTGACACCTCACATCAAGTGATCGATGATCACCTCATTTGGACTATTTCTCCTAAATTTTATTCCACAACAAATAAATAATATTTTTGGTTTAGATTATGGGGTATGTGTACCGTACATGTATCTGCAAGTATTTATATATATATATATATATATATATATATAACTACTATTATCCTCTAAGTGCTTTAATCTATTATCAAAGCTATATTTTGTTAAAATCTCAAATACTTTTACTTTATTGTTTTTACCTTCACAATTTACATTAATATTTTAACTTAATATATTGTGCACTTCCACCCCCTTATGATATTAGAGCCATGAATATGAATTCAATGTTGTTGCTATGATTGACTCTAGTGCTGATATGAATTGCATTCAAGAAGGAATAATTTATATCTGGTGATAAAACTTTGTTAATCCAACATTCCACTCCTGAAGTTAAGATTCAAGTTCCAAAAGTGATTCAATGGAAAGATATTAAGGCGCCGTTTGGTCATAGAGTTTAAACACTAGTGTTCAGTGTTTAAACACTGAACACTAGTGTCCAAAATCAAAACACGGTGTTTGGTGGACCATCTTTGTTCTCAGTGTTTGGAAATACGTTGTTCAAAAACCCATGTTTTGAAATGCCTGTTTTGAAATCACCTCCGACCTCTTTTTAAACAATAAACACTAGTTTTGAGTGGCAATTGAGTAATTATTTGAACAATGAAATGGGCCCACCTGGTCAGCTTTTTTCCCCATCTTGTCTCCTCTCTTCTAAAGATTCATGCCGAATCCACACAATCAGGTACCAAAATCTTCATCTCTCTCGATTAAAAGAAATTTATTTCGTACTTTGCTCAGCTTTTTTCACAAAATTAAACACACATACCAAACACATATTTATGTTTTTTAAAAATAAAATATGTTATTTAAACCATGATACCAAACACTTTTTTTTTTTTTTTTTACAAACACCAAAAAAACGTTTTTCAACAATACTTTTTAAACCACGGTTTTCACATCTTTTTAAACAACAATTTTTGAACTCTATGACCAAACAGGCCCTAAGCTTCCCAAAGAATGGTTGTTAGAACGAGAAGCTCAACCTGCTAATTTTGTTTCTGATGAGTTAAATCTTGGCCACATCCAACAATATCTTGATGGAACTGTTAAAATAAGTTTTGAACAAAACAATTTTGTTAATAATTCCTTACATATTATTGGCCAACAACTCGACTGTATTGAAGAAAAAATTGAAAAACTTACTTCTTCTAAAACTAAAAAACCTTTGATTGATTTACCGAGCCAAAGGCAAAACTTGAGCCTTGAGACCACCCAGACTAAGAATATTGAAAAAGTTGAACAGATGCTTTTTGATTTACAAAAAATAAAAACTGAGCAAAATACTTCTACTAGTACTGCCTGTGCTATTTCAAGAAAAAAAAAAGTTGTTTTTTCCAGAGATTCAGATTTTAACTCCTCATCCTTTGCTTCTAATAAATCTGTTTTCAAATTACCTGAAGTTCAAAGATTTGTTGGAAAACTCAATCCCATATCTTTTACAAAAAACTGGTATTCAAAACCTACACCTCCTGATATGCAATTCGAAGAAAGATTTTTCCAAACCCAGTTTTCTGTTTTTGCTGATAAGCTTTATGAATGGAACATTGATGGCTTACCTAAACAAGAAATTATTAACAAAATGGGTCATATGTCTATGGTTGCTAATGCTTATATATATATATATATATATATATTGTAAAGTTATGATTTACAACTATGTTTTATGTTAGCTTTATTCCATGACAAAAAGTGTTGTAATTGCTTTAATTTTGCTCCTTGTATTTTGTGGGATTTTATTGTATTGGGTTTAGTATTAAGTTGGTGAAGAATCGAGCATGAAATGAAGATCGGTGCATTTCACGACTAGCTTACGAGAAGTTTGTGAAAAGGATTCTCGCAAAAAGGGCATGTGAGAAGCAAATGACTAGAAGCTGAAGAGTCGTGCCAGGCTATCAATTTCGCGAGTAAGGCCTTCCCGTGAGATACCCGTGAGACTATCTGCCTGAATGATTTTTAAGTATGACTTTCTTACCCTTCACTCATACTATATATACCCTCATTTCCCACAAAAGTATAAGGAGGCCATTCAAAGAGAAAAACCCTAGATAGGTTTTCTACAACACACACACACATATCTTTTAGAGAGAGAGCTACTCATACTTAGTGAGAAATCATTCTAGCTTCTTCTCATTCCCTCTCCCATTGTCATACCTTGAGAGGAGATTTGTACCCAAACACAACTCACACCTTTTCAGAGTGTAAAGAGTGTTTTGGAGCTTGGAAAGCATTGAGAATTTGCCGAAAGAAACTGGTGAAGCTTTGCAGATGCAATCAGGCGAATTGCGGGATCCAAAGAGTTAGAGAAGACAAGACTTAGCTAAGACCGTTGGTAGCAGGAGCTTGGAGGGCTCAAGTACATTGGGTAGACTAGGCTTGGAGGGTCTTTTGTTATTCGTGTACTCCAACTTTATTCTCTAGTGGATCAATTTACCGCTTGGAGGGTAGCAGAGAGGTTTTTCACCGAGTTCTTCGATTTCCTCTTTGATAACACGGCTTGTTGTTATCTTGTGATTGCATCTCTCTTCCCTTACTTTTGTGCTTTACTTTTATTGTTTGTTGTTCATGTTTATGCACTAGAGTAGTTTTATCGGTTTATTGCGCTTCATTTACTCGTGTTCTGCACTTAGATAATGTAAAGTTGTAATTTAGAACTATTTTATGTTGGCTTTAATTCCGTACCAAATTTGATTGTAATTATGTTCAATCTTTTGTACCCTATATTATTTGTGGGATTTCATTGTAAGAGTTATGTGTGAGAGAAAGAAAGAGTGTGAAGACTCAAGGCAATTGAAAACTAAAGCTGTTTTCACGAGTAGCTCGTGAGTAAGCTTCTTGCGAAGGGATGCATGTGTCCTGCACATGACTGGAATGCGAAGAGTTAGGACAGGATGGAGACAGCTAGTTTTCGCGAGTGTCTCGTGGGTAAGGCCTTCCTACGAGATACCCGTGAAACATTCTGTTTTGCTGAACTGTCATTTTTGATACACACTATCTGTACCCACACTATATATACTCACATTACCCACAGATGTTGAGGAGTGCTTCAGAGAGAAAACCCTAGCCACAAACCTTGAGAGTTAAAGATTGTTATACCCACAATTCTCTACATAATTCATTGTGGATTTTCCTCAACTCCTATCTTTCCATTTCCATACACTTGAGAGGTTGATAGTCCAAACACTTACCACACCATTTTAGAGTGTCAAGTGAGGTTTTGGTGCTGTTGGGAAGCATTGGAAGAAGTTAGGCTTTGGCGGATGCAATCGGGCGTATTGCGAGATCTGGAGAGCTAGACAAGACACGGTTCTGAGAAGTCTTGTTGGAGTAGGAGCTTGGAGGGCTTAGGTGCATTGGGTAGATTAGGCTTGGAGGGTCTCTTGCTACTCATGTATCCCAACTAATTGTTTAGTGGATCGATTACCACTTAGAGGGTGGCAAAGAGGTTTTACGCTGAGTACTTCGGTTTCCTCTTCGATAACACATCAGCGTGTTATCTTGTGTTTGCATTCTTCTTCCCCACTTTTTTACCTTTCAGTTTACTGCTGTGTTATATTTATTATGGGTTAGAGTAGTTTATTTGTTTATCCGCTCGCATTTACTCTATTCCGCACTTAGTATAAGTTAGAGTAAAATCTATCGAGCCGTAATATTTAATTTGGGGCTCTAAACAGCTCTTTTGTTTTTAACACTTTTTCGAGCTTTCAGATAAGTTAGAGTAAAAGCAACCGAGCTATAATTTTTTATTGGGGGTCTAAACAAACTCTTGTGTTTTCACACATTTTTGAGCTTTCATATATATATATATATTAGAAGAAGCAAGAATTATATTTTGAGTAATGCTAATGATACAAACTTTTTTACAAAAAAATTTACAAACTACTGATGTAATGAGTAATTATTGGTAGATGAAAAATGACATTAATTGTGGGCCTAGACAAAAGTCAATAAGAAGTTGGACACATGTTGTAAAATAGTTTGTGATTGTAGCATTACACTTATATTGGTGGCCCATTAATCACTGTAAAGTTGTGATTTACAACTATGTTTTATATTGACTTTATTCCATGACAAAAAGTGTTGTAACTGCATTAATCTATTTCCTTTTATTTTTTGGGATTTTATTGTATTGGATTTAATATTAAGTTAGTGAAGAATCAAGCATGCAATGAAGATCAGTGCAGTTTCGTGACTATCTCGCGAGAAGCTCACGAGTAAAGGACCTCACGAAAAGGCCATGTATGAAGCATATGATTAGAAGCTGAAGAATCATGTCAAACTGTCATTTCGTGAGTACTTCGCAAGAAAGGCCATCTCGTGAGGTATTCATGAAACTCACTACCTGGAGGATTTTAAGTGTGACTTTCTTACCCTTCACCCATATTATATATACCCTCATTACCCATAAAAGTGAAAATGAGGCTATTCAGAAGAAAACTCCAGAGAGATTTCTACAACACACCCACCCTTATTTAGAGAGAGCTACCCATCCTTTAATGGGAAATCATTGTAATCTCTTCTCCTTCCCTCTCCCATTGTAATACCTTGAGAGGAGATTTATATCCAAACACAACCCACACCTATTTAGAGTGTAGAAAGTGTTTTGAGGCTTGGGAAGCTTTGGGGATTTGCCAAAAGAAGCCGATGAGGCTTGACAGGTGCAATCAGGCGGTATTGTGGGATCCGAATAACTAGTGAAAACAAGACTCCAAGAAATCCGTTGGTAGCAGGAACGTGGAAGGCTCTAGTACATTTTGTAGATTAGGCTTGGAAGGTCTTTCTAATATTCGTGTACTCTAACTTATTCACTAGTGGATCGATTTCGACTTGGAGGATAGCGGAGAGGTTTTTCACCAAGCTCTTCGGTTTCCTCTTCGATAACACATCTTAGTGTTATCTTGTGTTTGCATCTCTCTTCCCTTACTCTTTAAGTTTTATATTTATTGTTGCTTGCTTGCTTATGGCTTAGAGAGTAGCTCTGGTGATTGCGCTTCATTTACTCTTGTTCCGCACTTAGATAAGTTAGAATAAAAACAATTAAGCCGTAATTTAAAATTGGGGGTCTAAACAACTTTTAGTGTTTTCACACTAATTGTGCTTTCAATCACTATTTAGCAATACAATATAATATTGTACATCTTACTCCCATTTATTTATGTGGTCATTATAAACTTCTATGCAGATATCAATAGCTACTAAAGAAAGAGAAAGTACTAGTGGGAAAGACAAAAAATTAAGAAAAATATTATATCCACAATATTTTTATTACAAATTCTAAGTGACAAATTGATATTTATTTTTATATGTGAGTAAAAAAGTAATTTAAGTTTTATATTCAAATTAAAATCCATAACAACTTACTCCATGTGATTTGTTGTGAAAATAACATAGACCTAATAATTCTCATAAATTTATGGTACATAATAGTAAGAGAATTAGCAACTCGCTATACCGCTCTGAGCTACATAGTTTCAGATGGCAGTGAAACATGTTTGCGGTATTCTCCAAGAGCCCACAATGGGAAAACATCTCTATATGCTGCATAGATCAACATGCAGTTTTTCAAGTAGACTCTAGTGGTTTCTTGCCAACACAAAGTAATTAATGGTTAATTAGAAAGTATTGGAAGAAAAGTCTAAGCAAAATATAGTACGTCATGCTATTTTTCATTGCTTTTTTGCCTTTGTTTTTTATTGAAATAGAAAGTGATAGTTCTATTAGTAGTGTTGCAACTTGCAAACTACTATAAAGTTTACTAGACAAGGAAAAAACTATGTTCCATAATGGAAGAATGATATCTACGCTCATGTCAATTTTCCTATTTCTAGTTAGTATCATTTTCCTTCTTTTTGTTAGTTGAAGTTATGTTAAACAAAGACACTTGTTGAGGAAAATCTTCATTTTCCATTGTTAAATATATATTAGCAAGGCAATGTGTTATACCATGTTGCATATGCTAAAGTGGATGCGGAAGGGGAAACATAAAATATGAACATCAAGAACACAAGAATTACGTGGTTCATCCTTGTCGGCCTACATCCACGAAGGAAACCCTTAAGGGCTACATCTTTATTGTATAAGAGTGTAGTACAAAACATGTGTTACAATGAACCCTAACATGAGTATATATAGGCGACTAAACCCTAGACTACTAGTACAAGTAGGACTGGATTTAAGCCTATTACATTGGGCTAATATGTCTAATATATCTCTAACACCCTTCCTCAAACTCAAGGCAGAAGCTCGATGAAGGCTTGAGGTTGGATAAGCATGAGAAGATCACTTTGAGATGCCTTGAAGAATGCCTTTGAAGAAACCACAATGAAGAATATGCCAATTGACCAATTTCGAAGCTTCAAATGAAATAACAAAGTCCAAAATTGGAATCTACGCAAAAAACTGAGCAAGATAAACCCTTCTGGAAAATTTGACTTTTGGTCAATGGTCAACGTAAAAGTCAAAGTCAACGATCTGGTCAAAGTCAACGGTCAAGCAAAGTCAACGGGTTATATAGTCCAGGTCGGTTCTGGGTTTTAGGTCGGGTTACGGATCAGACCGTAGAGTAGCTGACATCATACGATGGCGTGTCAATGACGTGGACTAAGGTTAATGTGGACGTGCTTGCATGGCTACTGACGCCATCCAGTGACGTCAGATGACATCAGCAGGGGTTTTCGGCGTGTGGCTAGCGCATAACATAGTCCACCAGGTGCGTGGTGGCAAGACAGAAGCCTAGGAAGCACGTGAGGGTGTGTATGAAGTCAAATGTGAGCCAAATTCCTGGGTTCCGTTGAGTGGCGGACGACAAGGCTTGCATGGCAACGTGTGTCTGAAAGTCGATCTAGTAGTGAAGAATCTGTGGTGGCGCGTGGAGTAAGTGTTGGAACTTTTTTCGATGCGTGGGGGCATGTGTAGATTCCGACGGAGACTAGCTTCCTAGGTTTTGGTCGCGAGAGGCCATGGATCACGTCTCTGTGGTTGGTTTCATCAAGTGAAGCCTCGATTTGCACAGATCTAATAAGGAAATGTATGGATTGCTTCGGATTGAGGATCTAGACACAACAGTGAGCCATGGCGTTTGAGTGATGCCGTGGAGTCTAGATCCAGCAGACAAGCATGTGTGACTTCTGATGGTGGTGTGTACGTGAGAATCTTCTTTGCTTGCTAGAGATGTTTGTTTGATGCCAAAAATGAAACCTAGCTCTGATACCATTTTAAATATATATTAGCAACGTGATATGTTATACCATGTTGTACATGTAAAAGTGGATGCGAAAGGGGAAGCATAGAATAGGAACACCAAGAACACGAGGGTTACGTGGTTCAGCATTTACGGCCTACATCCATGGAGGAAACCCTTAAAGGCTACATCTTTATTGTATAAGAGTGCAGTACAAAACCTGTGTTACAATGAACCCTAACATGAGTATATATAAGCGACTAAACCCTAGACTACTAGTACAAGTAGGACTGGATTGAGGCCTATTACATTGTGCTAATATGTCTAATATATCTCTAACATCCATTTAGGAATTAATTATCAACTTCACTGCACGATGAAGAGGTGTTGGGTCTCTTTCAGCAACAACAAGTAAAATTTTATTCTCAGAATTATCCAAGAAAATCATACAATAACACGATATATATGTAATTATAATTTTTTAAACCATACATTAACTTGTTCGGCATGAATAAGACCCATCATTGCCTATGCAGTTTGTACCAAATTTGTTCGATTTCCTTCGAGAGGTATATATTTCTATATGGCCAAGCATAGAGAGTTTGTTATTTTAATTTTGATCAAAGAATCTATACAACATCTACAAAATCTCACTTAAAGCAAAATAGATATAAATTTCTTTAAATTGACTCATTGAACCAAATTGATGCAACGAAAGATATTAAATATGAAAAGATAAAGAATTTAGATGGCTATTTGTACGTTTTTAGCCAAGTGATTACTTAGGTGAATTATTCAAATCTAGGTTATCACAAGTAAATCATATCAAGTAAACAATGCAGAAAGTAAATAACACAACGATATGATAACCCAGGAAAACCAAACCGGTAAAAAACCTGGAGAGGATTTAACCTAGCTATCTCAAGGTAAAACAGATCAACTATGAAAGAATTGAAGTTTTACAATAGCGACTTAGACCACTAACATCCTATTGCTACCTCGAGTAGAAAACTTACTACCACAACCACGTGACAGCTCCGAGTCCACGGATTACTTCTTTCTTGGATTCACAACAATCACAAGTACTTCCACTTGTTTTTTCTTTAAGCTCTTTATGCAGCAACTGAAGCGATCACCAAGCTCTCGACATCAATCTTGATCTTGATAACCCTAAGTGTGTATGAAGGAAAATACATCTAGATCTCACAAGAGATTCACACACACAGCATAAACAACAACATCAAAACGTGGCTAGGGTTTTTCCTTTTATGCTTAAGGCAAAACATAAAACCCTACATGTTATATGGGCTTGGGCTGAGTTGGTAAATTCTGTAGAAAAACATTTTGCATGAGCTTCAATCGATTGAGTCTAATATTCGATCGATCGAGCCTTGCAGAAAGTGAACAATAATTTTCTGCAATTACTCGATTCCAACTTTACAATAAACATACTTTGAGCAGCCTAAATCTAAACTCTAAAGTTTTGATCATGGTTTGCCAATATTACATATTGAAGTTCTAAAACATTTAGATCTTAAATCCTTAGAACCTAACAAACTCCCCCTTTGGCAATTCGTGACAAAACACATAATAAAACAAAATGCCCAAAGTTACAAAAACAGCCCATTACAATAAAATTGCCCAACCAAAAACAATTCAACCTAACTACTATCTATCAGTTGCAAGTGTAGATAGCAGCACGACTGAATCAACATGTATATTCCTGAAACACTCAACAAACACATAAACGCATTTGTGGAAAATACAAGTAAAACAAAATAAATTCTTGATTTCACAAAACATAAAATAAAATACATATATCATGAATAACCTCATAATATAAATCAATAGCCAATGTAGCACAAAGTGAAACAAGAAACAGAAATAAAAAATATAATATCTCCCCCTGACATATATATCCCATAAAAATAAATACATCAAGATAAATACATCATGAGCCAAAAAAAATAAATACATCATGAAGCATCTAGATACAATCTAAAGCTCCAAAACTCTAAAAACTCAAAAATCTCCCCCTATCTCCATCCATATGTACTCCCCCTTTTTGTGACGAATTGCCAAATGGCAATCAAGACTCATCATCAAAAGGAGGTGGTGGAGGTGTCTGCCGAATGCTCGCCAAATCCACATGCAGGGCCTGAAGCTCCATGAGTACATCCACCAAAAGCTGACCATGAGTCGTCTGAACGGTCATGACAGTGTCCAACATACTCCGAATGCTTGAATCACCTGAAGTAGAAGGTGGAGGATCAACAGTGGCCGTCGGATCAACATACTCCTCAGTTGTGGGATCACCTGAAGAAGGAGGAGGAGGAGGTGTAACACTCAAAGAAAACTCTACATGAGGGCGTTTAGAGCTAGCTCTCATCTGAGTAGCTCTCTGCCAAAGGAAGGTGGCACATATGGGAGCTATAATGTGTACGGGCTCAAATGCAGGTGTTAGGTTCTAAGGTCTTAGGATTTTATGTATTTAGAACTCTAATTTGTAATGTTGGCAAACCATGATCAAAACATTGTATTTAGTCTTGTTTAGGCTTGCTCAAAGTTGGTTTATTATTGTACAGTTGGAATCGAGTGGCTGCAGAAGTACTTGGGACTTTTGGCCTGGCTCGATCGATCGAAGAATAGACTCGATCGATCGAAAATCGCACAGGTTGATTATTCTGCAGAATTTCCAACTCAGCCCTACTTCATTAAACGTTTAGGGTTTTATGTTTTTACCCTAGGTATATAAACAAAACCCTAGCCACGTTTTTGAGGTTGTCCATATTGTATTGTTGCTCATATTTGCTGTTTGTGTGAATCTCTTGTGAGATCTTCGAGGAGCTTTCCTTCACATAAACTTAGGGTTGTCAATATCTTGATGATCAACATAGTTGCAACCATTGGAACTTAAAAGAAAAGCAAGCGGGGAGCTTGTAGCTGATTGAAGAATTCAAGAAAGAAGTAGTCCGTGGATTCGGAGCCTGCGCGTGGTCGTGTCAGGAAGTTCGTACTGGTGGGTAGCATTAGGAAGTCGAGCGGGGAGCTTGTAGTCCTTCTGTAAGAACTTCAATTCTTTCATAGTGAATTCTGTTATGCCTTGAGGATCGGTGGGTCAAATCCTCCCCAGGTTTTTACCGTGTGGTTTCCTGGGTGATCATATCTTGTGTTCTTTATTATTTCCGCTACTTTATTTGTTTTATATACATGATATGATTATTTGATTTTTTTAACCTAGAATTGCTTAATTTGACTAAGTAACAACTTGGCTAATTAATCTAGGCTACGCAATCTGGTTGTTTAAGGGGTCTAAATTTCTATCAAGTGGTAACAGAGCGGGTAGCTCTTTTTGTTTGAGATTTTTAATCTCTGAGTTGATCCTTGACCCCTGTTGTCATGGAGCATGGACACTCTTTGTTTGTTCCTCCTCATTTTGATGGGAACAACTATGCTTATTGGAAAGTAAGGATGAAAGCATTCCTGAAATCCATTGATGAAAGGGTTTGGAATTCCGTTGAATACGGATGGGTGAAACCCGCTACTCTTGTGAGTGAGTGGCAAACTTCTGAAAAAGAAGCAGCAAGCTTCAATAGCAAAGTTATGAATGCCATCTTTAATGCTGTTTCTATGGAGGAATTTAAGAGGATCTCTAATGTTGAGGTTGCTCATATTGCCTGGAAAATCCTCCAAACTGTGCATGAAGGCACAAAGGCAGTTAAGATTAATAAATTGCAACAATTGACTTCTAGATTTGAAAGCATTAGAATGTCTGATGATGAATCTTTTGATGAATTCTATGCTAAATTAAATGATATTGTCAATTCTGCTTTTAATTTGGGTGAAATCTATGATCAACCTAAAATTGTTAGGAAGATTCTTAGATCTTTAACTGAAGATTTTAGACCCAAAGTGACTGCCATCACTGAAAGCAAGGATGTGGACTCCATCCCTGTTGATGAGCTTGTAGGATCTCTTCAATCCTATGAGTCTGACCTACCTAAAGTGAACAAATCCAAATCAATGGCTCTTAAGTCAGTTGATGATGTTGAGGGTGGTGGATTTGATGATGAGCTCTCTGCTACAGAGATTGCCTATCTTGCCAAAAACTTTAAGAACTTTCTGAGGAATACAAATAGAAAGGCAAGAGGTACTTACACTGCTGAACCTAGAAATTTTAGGAAGAATGATCCCATTAAGGTTAACAATTTTGAAAAACCTAGAGATAATTTTGGTCAATCTTCTAATAACTCTTTGGGTCCTCAGTGTTTTGGCTGTCAAGGGTATGGTCATGTGAAATCTGAATGTCCTACATTCTTGAGGAATAAGGGTAAAGCTATGGCTGTAACCCTTAGTGATAATGAGGTTTCTGATGATGAGTCCGGTGGTGACGAGGATGGAAACTTCATTGCTTTCACGGCTACTGCTATAGTCAATGAAAGCATATCTGCTGAGGAGAACCCTTCTGATGGGGAACTCTCTGAAGATGCAGATCTTCAAGAGGCCTATAACAAACTTTGCAAAGTTGCTGCAAAGGATGCTATGAAAGTTGAACTTGGCCTAAAGAAAATTGATTCTCTTGAGCTTGAAAAGAGAAATTTGCTTGTTAAACTGTTTGATGCTAATGAGCTTTTGAATAATGTTAAATCTGAGCACATGCTTTTGCTTGATAAAGTTAGAACTTTGGAACATGATTTATCTGTTGCTAGATCTGCTAGTTCTAAACTTGATCACATGCTGAATGTTCAAAAGTCTCCTGCTGATAAAACTGGGTTAGGATATGTTGAAAGCATTTTTGATTCTGGACCACATTCCACTACTTTTGTTCCTTCCTCTTCTTTTGAACCTTCTGTGAGTGAGGTTGTGAGTGAAACTATCAAACCACCTGTGAGTGAGATAGTTAAACCCGTAGAAGTTTCACCACCTAAGAAGATTAGGGTAGATTTAAGAGAATCTAAACCTAAGGAGCCTACCAAATCTAAGGACAAGATGCATGGTAAACCTGCTTGGGTTTGTCATTATTGTGGTAAGTCTGGACACATTCGTGCTAACTGTTACAAGCTTCAAGCTGATAAGAGAGCAACTAAACCAAAAGTGCCTGTGCCTCAAGCACATGATCCTATGGCACTAATTGGTGAATTGGTAAAGGTGTTAAACCTTTATTCCAATCCTGGAGTTGAGAATCACTCGAATGTGAATAAGAACTCCAATGCTCGTGGTGCATCTAAAAAGTTTTGGATGCAAAAGACTCGAACTAACTGAGTCTTTCTGACATGGTCCTTGTGTTTAATTGCTCTATTCTTTGGTGACCATTGTTCTTTGGTTTGTGTCTTTTTATTGTTTTTGTTCTAGGACTTGCATTGCATTGCATTACATTCATGCATTTCATTCTAGGATTTATTTGTTTTCTCTTTAAAAAAATAAAAAAAATAAAAAAAATAAAAAAATAAAAAAAGGAAAAGGAGAAAGCAAAAATTATGTTAGACACTATTTTTCTTGATTTTTTGAAAAACAAGGTTGGTCTATCTTTTGACACATGTCATGTTCTGTGTACCTTGTTTAACTTTGATGAGCTTAAATATTGCACTTGACTAGTTAAAGCTTTGTAGTGCATGTTGTGTGGGAAAGATGTTTGTGGTTATTAATCACTTTGTCTTGATCTTGAAGTCACATGTTATTTGACTGTCGGACTTGATCCTTTTGAGAAAGGCATAAATAACCATCTCACCACTGTTCACTAGTCAATCATGAACACCTTAGTGCATATCATAAGATTTTGTGCTCGAGAAAGTGTAGCACATGCACAAAAAGAACATAAGGTGTAGCCTCTTTAAATGCTTAATGCTTAAAACTGGTGTGTACTATTAGGCTTGATGCCAATTCACTTAATTCAAACCGGTGTGTACTATTAGGCTTGATGCCATTTCACATAATCTAATCTGGTGTGTACTATTAGGCTTTATGCCAAATTTCACCTAAATAATGGGGCAAAAATACAAGAAACTTACATGATTGCAAGCTTTTGTTTTAGGAGATGTGGAAGTTATAGGATGTAACTCTTTAGGTGATAGTCTCTTTTAAATTCTATGTGATGAATTGTGTAGACTTTGTGTTTGATTACTATTCACATATCACCTCACATGTATCTCAAGTTTTTGCTAGTATCACACACTACACAAGTTACTCTTTATTAAACACTGTACATGCTAGTGTGTGTTTTTGGTCTGACCAACCAAGTTTGAAATTATCTTGAGATTTGTGTACAACATATTTGTTGCTTGAGAATATTCAAAGGAAGAATGATTGAATCTTGTTTTTGAGAAACTTGGGGTTTAAAATTTTGGGTTTTTGAAAAAGCATTCCATCTCATACTCATGCATTTTATTTCTGTAATTTAATGCTTTGAGGAGTTGTTTTTCAAAATTTGGTTTGTCTTTCAAAACTGTGATTTTTCTCAAAATTTAGTGAGTCTCTGCCCATTTCGATCGATCCAGTCTGATTTTCGATCAATCGAAAAAGTGCTTTCAATTGTCTCAAAATGACTGTGTGTTTCGATCAATCGAATCTGATTTTTGATCAATCAAAAAAGTGCTTTCATTTGTCTCAAAATGACTGTGTGTTTTGATCAATCGAATCTGATTTTCGATCGATCGAACATTGTGAAAAAGCTTTTTAAAAGGTACTTTTCTGACTTTTTCAAAGTTCCTATTTCAAAAACTTTTCAAACCTTTTTCCTCTCTCCGCGTTGGCAAGCTCAAATCTGTGATTTTTGTCGTTTTCCTCCGTTCTTTTTGCAAAATCTCTCTCTCCTCAAGTTGGTAAGACACTTGTGCCCTTCCTTTTGAATTTATTTTCATGTTTTCATGCATAAATTCATGCATTTGAGGGTAATTTTCGGAATTTGAATTATTGGGATTTTCTGTTGATTCAAGCCTTATTTTATGAAATTGATCATTGGGTTTTTGTGGGGACACTTCATAAATATGATTATTACCTGTTAATTTGATCAAATTTGAGTTTGGTGAAAAATTGAAAAATCTAGGGCTTGTTCTTGATCCGAATTGGGGCTTTTGTTAAATTGGGATGACTTTGATGAAATTGACTTGTTGTGTAGTTGTAATTCAGCATTATAATCTATGTAATGTGTTTTGTAATGCTCAATTCATCTTTTTTAAAATAAAAAAAATTTCAACAAGTGGTTTTCAATTTTTTTTGGGATTTTTGATAAAAATTCCATGTTCAAGCCAATTTTGTCAATTCAATCTCAATTGAACTTATTTGTTTACTGCATTAGATCATGCATCACAACATTATTAATGTTCATGCATCATATAGATTTTTGTTCTATATTTTTTATTGTGCTAATTTGCAGTCTGCCCTTGGTTCTGTTTTCTCTTGTTCTTTTGGTTTTTCACTTTGTGTCTCTGTCCTTTCCTTAGCACTATGCCTAGGAAAACTAGAGCCCGTAGGAATGTTCCCTCACCTTCTCCTTCACCCCCTCCATCCTATGACCGTGAGAAGTTTTCGAGTGAGAAAAACCAAGAGATTTATGAGAAGCTGAATGTTAGGAGAAAAATTTGGGCTGAGCGTTCTGTTCACTTAGATGAACTTGATCCTGCCATTAAGGCAAACTTTGAGCGTAGGGGCTGGTTACCCTTGGTGGATGTTTCTGATCCTCCTCCACCTTCTGCCTTGATTAGAGAGTTCTATTCGAACATCTCTATCCGCATCTATGATTCCAACACTCTAGTCAAGAGTTGGATACGAGGCGTAGAGTACTCCCTTACTCCTGAGGTAGTGGCTGATGCTCTAGGGGTACCATTGGTTCGACATCCTGTCTATCCATATGACATGTCTCCCGAGATTAGTGATGTCTTGTCTTACATCACTGGGACTACTGTCCAGTGGGGTTCTGATCCTCGGATCACCTCTGCTGAGCTCTCCGGGTTACACTATCTTTTCTTTAGGATAGCGTGTCATTCTATCTGGCCCATTTCCCATGTTCACACCATTCCTCTTGAGAGGTGTGTATTTTTGTACGCTTTGGTTACTGATGCTCCTATTAGTTTTCCCCATCTTTTTCTTCGTTCTTTGAACGATGTTTATAGGAGTTCATCTTCTGCTCATGCTCTTGTACATCCTATTTTCATTCATAGGATTCTCCTTCATCTTGATCTTGGTGGCTTCCCTTCCTCTGAGCCCGTTCATGTTATTGCTCCTATCGGTGCGTCTTTTCTTAGACAAAGGGCTGCTCATCTTCGAGCTGGTTCTAAACACCCTAGGTCTGAGCCCTCTAGTAGCACACCTCCTCCTTCTTCTTCTACAGGTCTTGCTGGTGAGGATGTTCCTGATCCAGTTGGTGATGATGCTGCTGCTGCTGATGTTCCTCCACCTCCTTCGGCCGACTTCGATGTTCGTCGTACTTTGGAGACTGTCATGACCGTTCAGGCGGCTCATGGTCAGATTTTGGTGGACTTGCTAGATGAGTTTCGTGCTCTACGAGCTGACTTGGCGCGTCTTCATTCACCCTCACCACCTCCTTTTGATTGTAGAGGGGTTTTTGTAGTTAGGGGGAGACTTTTTGTTTTGAGGAGCTTGTGGAGTTTTTTTTAGATTGTATCTAGGTGCTTCACTTTGTATATCATTTTTGGGGATATTCATGTTAGGGGGAGTAACATTGATTGATATACATGTTATTTTTGTTGATTCTTGTTGCTTTATGATTCACTGCTTATTGATTTATATTTATGAGTTGATCATTTTTATATGTCTTTATTTTATGTTGTGTGAATCTTACAAGAATAATTATACCTGTTGTTTTACTCTTTTCTGTCACACATGCGTTTATGCGTTTGTTGAGTATTTCAGGAATATACAGGTTGATTCAACTAAAGCTGCTGTCTACACTTGCAACTGATGGATAGTAGTTAGGCTGAATTTGATTTTATGAGCATTACCTTTGTAAAGGGCTTTTACTTGTAAAACTTTGAGCTTTTAATTATGGTTTTGTCACGGATTGCCAAAGGGGGAGTTTGTTAGGTTCTAAGGTCTTAGGATTTTATGTATTTAGAACTCTAATTTGTAATGTTGGCAAACCATGATCAAAACATTGTATTTAGTCTTGTTTAGGCTTGCTCAAAGTTGGTTTATTATTGTACAGTTGGAATCGAGTGGCTGCAGAAGTACTTGGGACTTTTGGCCTGGCTCGATCGATCGAAGAATAGACTCGATCGATCGAAAATCGCACAGGTTGATTATTCTGCAGAATTTCCAACTCAGCCCTACTTCATTAAACGTTTAGGGTTTTATGTTTTTACCCTAGGTATATAAACAAAACCCTAGCCACGTTTTTGAAGGTTGTCCATATTGTATTGTTGCTCATATTTTCTATTTGTGTGAATCTCTTGTGAGATCTTCGAGGAGCTTTCCTTCACATAAACTTAGGGTTGTCAATATCTTGATGATCAACATAGTTGCAACCATTGGAACTTAAAAGAAAAGCAAGCGGGGAGCTTGTAGCTGATTGAAGAATTCAAGAAAGAAGTAGTCCGTGGATTCGGAGCCTGCGCGTGGTCGTGTCAGGAAGTTCGTACTGGTGGGTAGCATTAGGAAGTCGAGCGGGGAGCTTGTAGTCCTTCTGTAAGAACTTCAATTCTTTCATAGTGAATTCTGTTATGCCTTGAGGATCGGTGGGTCAAATCCTCCCCAGGTTTTTACCGTGTGGTTTCCTGGGTGATCATATCTTGTGTTCTTTATTATTTCCGTTGCTTTATTTGTTTTATATACATGATATGATTATTTGATTGTTTTAACCTAGAATTGCTTAATTTGACTAAGTAACAACTTTGCTAATTAATCTAGGCTACGCAATCTGGTTGTTTAAGGGGTCTAAATTTTCTATCAGCAGGAAACTCATCTAATCTTAGATGTAACAAAATCCCATGAATAAAAACAGGGAAAAAACGACCATGTGCAGTAGAACTACTCTTATGAACCTCAACCAAGGATCGAATGAAAAGAGTAGGAAAACTCATAGGAGCATTATCACAAGGGCATACAAAAATACACATCTCTCAATAGGAATGGTGTGCAAATGAGAGATGGGCCAGATGGAATGACATGAAATTCGAAAAAACAAGTAATGAATCTCGATCAACTCATGAGAGGTAATTCGAGGATTAGTACCCCACTGAATGGAAGTACTGGTGAGATATGACATAATGTCATCTAAGGGAGGGGTCTCATCATAAGGGTACACAGGTTGTTGTACCTTAGGCACCCCAAGAGCAGAGGCCACTACCGAAAGAGTAATGACATACTTTTCACCCCGTATCCAACTTTTCACAAACTGAGTGTTGGAATCATTGGAATGGACAGAAAGGTTCAAGTAGAACTCTCTAATCAAGGTAGCCAAAGGAGGATGATCTATATCCAACAAAGATAACCAGCCTCTACGCTCAAAGTTCCTCCTAATTTCCGGATCAAGCTCATCTAACACTACCTTCCTTTCAGCCTAAACAAATCTGAGGATGTTCAGCTTCTCATAGGTTTCTTGGTTTTTCTCAGTTTGAAACCTATCACGGTCAAAGGCTAGAGTAGAAGAGGAGGTGGATGTCCTATGGGCTCTAGTCTTCCTAACTATGATGCTAAGGATTGGAAAGGATAGATAGAAAGGAGACCAAAGAAAGAAAACAAAGAAAACCAAGGCAAACTGCATCAAACAAGGTTAGAGAGAAAACAACAAATGAAAATATGACTCTATATGATGCATGAACAGAATAAACACATGATGCATGCTCTAATGCATTGAGAATAGTCCAATTATACTTTAAAAACCAAGAATTGACTAGTACATAGAGTTTATAACAAAAACCCCAAATCTTGAAAACCCACTTTCAAAAATTTAAACAAATTGAGTAATTAATCATTACACTAGATAGAAATCATCATATAATGACATAATCAATCAATTTCACAAGTCAATTTTATCAAATTAAGCCCAATTGAACAAAATCCCTAAATTCATGTAGTTACAAGCCCTAGAATTTCAAAAAGTTCTCAAATCACCAAATTAATCAAATTAAAGCATGGTAAACATGTTTACATCATCTTAGAACAAAAACCCATTGATCAATTTGGACAAAAACCAACTCAAAAATCAAAAACCCCAAATTTGTATAGGTCTGAAAATATCCTTAAAAATGCATGAAAATAGTGAATAAACTAAAAAAGGAAGGGTATAAAGGTCATACCAGCACTAGAAGAAAAAAACCTTGAGAAAAATTTGGAAGGAAAGTGACAAAAAGTTGACTTGAATTTGGATCAGTCGAAGAGAGAGAGAGAGAAAAAAAAAGCTTTTTGAAAAGTTTGAAACAGTGAAGAACATGTGAAAAGCTTGTTTTAAAAAACTCTCTTAACGATTTTCGATCGGTTGAAAATTAGATTCGATCGATCGAAAATCACATTCATTTGATCCAGCATCAATCGAGCAGCGATCGAGCCAGGCAGATTCAAACCAAGTTTTTTATCGTAATTTCGATCGGTCGAGCAACGAGTTCGATCGATCGAAAATCTGGAAAAATCAATTTTTTGAAAAACAGAGCATTTTAATACAAAAACTCCTCAAAGCACAATGTTTTATGAATGGAATGCATGAATATGAGACTAAAAGAGTTTCAAAAACTTTTGAATTTAACCCAGATCTTCCAAAAACAAGATTTTCAATCAATTTGCTCTAGAATCTCAAACTTTAAACACATTTTGCATTAAAATCAAGGAACTTTTAATCTTGGATGGCCACAACAAGATCACACACAATATAATGTACTAAGTTTAGCAAAGAGTAACTTGTGTAGTGTGTGCAACTAGAATAGCTTGAGATGCATGTAAGGTGGTAAGTAAATAGTGATCAATCACAATTTCTACAAAATTCATCACATAAGTTTGAAAGTGACTATCACCTAAAGAGTTACATCATATAACTCCCACATTTCCTAGAAAACAAGCTTGCAATTATGTAAGTTTCTTGATTTGCCTCATAATGTACATACCAATTTTATTTGATTTGAAATTTATTATATCCCAATAATGTACACACCAATTTTATTATTATAAGTCGAGGCTACACCTTATGTTCTTTTTGTGCATGTGCTGCACTTTCTCAAGCATAAAATCTTATGATATGCACTAAGGTATTCATGATTGGCTAGTAAACAGTGGTAAGATGGTTATTTATGCCTTTCTCTTAGGATTTTTTAGTCCTTACAATCAAAAGCATGTGACTTCAAAATCAAGATCATGTGATCAAAAACTATAAACAACTCCCACACAACATTCACTACAAAGCTCAAACTAGTAAAGTGAAATAAAATAAGCTCATCCAAGCTAAACAATGTACATAAACATGTTATGTAGAGATAATATGGCTAACCTTGATTTCAAATCCAAGAAAAATAATGCAAAACACATTTTTCTTTCCTTTTCCCTTTTTTTTTTTTTTTTTTTTGAAAATAATAACAAAAGCAACCTAGTATGAAATGCATGAATGTTATGCAATGCAAATCCTAGAAACAAAGAAAAAAAAACAACAAAGAAGAATGGTCACAAAGAATAGAGAGATGAAGCACAAGAATCATGTTAGAAAGACTCAATTAGATCGAGCATTTTGCATCCAAAACTTTTTAGATGCAACTCTTGCATTGGAGTTATTATTCATATTAGAATGCTGAGTAACTCTAGGATTGGAATAAAGGTTTAAAACCTTTATCAACTCACGAATAAGTACCATGGGATCTTGTGCTTGAGGCACAAGTACTATTGGCTTATTTGCTCGCTTAGCAGCTTGCAACTTGAAACAGTTTGGACGAATGTACCCAGCCTTTCCACAAAAATGACAAACCTACACAGGTGTATCATGCAACTTGTCCTTAGGAGGGTTAGGATTCTTAGGCTTAGACTCTTGAAGATCAACCCTAATCTTCCTAGGAGGAGTAACTTCTGTTGGTTTGACAATCTCATTCACAGAAGGCTCGGAAGAAGAAACAAAATTTGTGGAATGATTCTTAGACATAGAGATGCTATCTTCAAAACCTAGACCAGTTTTGTCTAAGGGAGACTTCTGAATACTCAACATGTGTTCAAGTTTAAATCTAGTAGACCTATTTGTTTGTTCTCTAGCAACAGATAATTCAAGTTCCAAATTCTTAACTTTATCAAGCAACAACATGTTCTCAGTCTTCATTTTATCAAGCAATTTATTAGCATCAAACAATTTCAAAAGCAAATTTTTCTTATCAAGTTCAAGAGAAGCAATTTTCTGTAAACCTAAATCAATATTCATAGCATCTTTTGCAGCAACCTTGCAAAGCTTATTATAGATTTCTTGCAAATTAGCATTCTCAGAGAGTTCCCCATCAGAAAGGTTCTCATCAACCACAACACTTTCACCAACTACAACAGTAATTGTGAAAGTAATGAAGTTTCCATCCTCATCACTACTAGACTCATGGTCAAAAACTTCATCATCACTAAGGGTTACAGCCATAACTTTACCCTTTGATCTCAAGCTTACATTCTGATTTCACATGACCATACCCTTGACATCCAAAACATTATTGACCCATAAAATTATTAGAGAGTTTACCTACTTTTTCTTTAGGTTTTTCAATATTGTTCACTTTAGTGGGATTATTCCTCCTAAAATTTCTAGGTTCAACATTGTTTTTACCTCTTACCCTTCTGTTATTGTTTCTAAGAAAATTTCTAAAGTTCTTGGCAAGATAAGCAATCTCTGTAGCAGAGAGTTCATCATTAAATCCTGTTAAGGACATATTTTATGTAATTGGCTAATCCTTTGACAAAACGCAATTTACTTGTAATTGGGTATATCTAGGATGTGTTTAATATTTCAAACAACAAGAGTTCAAGCCTAGTATTGAAGTCATGCAAATCTGTCCAAAAAACAAGTGAAGAAGTGACGATTCATTAAAACTCGACAGCTACTCAACAGATAGCTATCTATCGAGGTTTAATGAGGCCCGATATATACTATCTATCGAGGTATCTATTGAGAATAACGAAATTCAAATTTCCAGATCTGATTTTTGGCCTATGCTTATGTATTTGTGTAGGGTTTCTTTTCTCACAATCTTAGACATATATAAGGCTTATTTTAAAAGCCGTCACACAAGAGAATACAAGGAGAACACATGCAAATGGTGACCGATACCTTATTCTCTCTAGAAGAAGCTACTGCATCTTTCCGCCTTAGGATTTTGTAACCAAGTGCTTCTTGATCTTCATTGTTGATGAAGTGAAGAACTTTGCAACCAACAATCTTCTTCAAGTTGGTGTGTTAGTCACATACTAGGAGTCGTGCATCATTGGTTAGTCAAGTACTGGGATCCGTGTAAAAAATGTGTCGTTCATATATTGAAGAGTTCTGAAGTTCTGAAGCGGTAAAAGGTTTCTACTATAAGTTCATATACGGGGATTGTAGAGTCTAGGGACAAAAGTTTTGTATTAGATCTAAAAATTCTCTTTATTATAGTGGATTGCTTTTCGGGAAGGTTTCCCCCCAAGTTTTTTACTATGAAACTAGTTTGTTTCATTGGTTTTCCTAGGTCATCATATCTTGTCTTATTTATTTTTCCGCTATGCATGATATTGATGTTTGTTTGTTTTTAACAAGTTTTATTTATAATAAACCTAATTAACAACTTGGGTTTAAAACTTTTTAATTCTAATAACTGGGGTCTAAATTTCCCAACAAATCCATTTCCATCAACATCATCAACTGACTTAAGAGCCATTGATTTGGATTTATTTGTCTTGGGTAGGTCTAACTTATAGGACTAGAGAGATCCTACAAGTTCATCAATAGGGATGGAGTCCACATCCTTACTTTCAGTTATGGCAGTCACTTTGGGTCTAAAGTCCTCAGTCAAAGATCTAAGTATCTTCCTAACAATCTTAAGTTGATCATAGATTTCACCCAAATTATAAGCAAAGTTAACAATATCATTCAATTTAGTATAGAATTCATCAAAACATTCATCATCAGACATTCTAATACTTTCAAATCTAGTAGTTAACTGCTACAGTTTGTTAATCTTAACTGTCTTTGTGCCTTCATGCACAGTCTGGAGAATATTTCATACAGTATAAGCAACCTCAATATGAGAGATTCTCTTGAATTCCTTCATAGAAACAGCATTATAAATAGCATTCATAACTTTGCTATTAAAAGCGGCTGCTTCTTTCTCAGAAGTTTGTCATTCACTAACAGGAGTAGTGGGCTTCTCCAATCCGTATTCAACGGAATTCCAAACTCTCTCATCAATAGATATCAGGAATGCTTTCATCCTTACTTTCTAATAGGCATAGTTGTTCCCATCAAAATGATATGGGATCACAAGAGAGTGATCGTGTTCCATGACAACAGGGGTCAAGGATCAACTCTTAGATCAAAAGATCTAAATACTAGAGCTAACCCGCTTTGATACCACTTGTACATTTTTAGACCCCTTAAAATACAAGTTGTTTAACCTAGTTATTTAGCCAAATGATTAATTAGGTAAATTATTCAAATCTAGGTTATCACAAGTAAATCATATCAAGTAAACAATGCGAAAAGTAAAGAACACAACGATATGATAACCCAAGAAAACCAAACCAGTAAAAAACCTGGGGAAGATTTAACCTAGCTATCCTCAAGGTAAAATAGATCCACTATGAAAGAATTGAAATTTTACAATAACGACTTAGACCACTAACATCCTATTACTACCTCAAGTAGAAAACTTCATACCACGACCACGTGACAGCTCCGAGTCCACGGACTACTTCTTTTTTGGATTCACAACAATCACAAGTACTCCCACTTGTGTTTTTCTTTAAGCTCTTTATGCAGCAATTGAAGCGATCACCAAGCTCTCGACATCAATCTTGATCTTAATAACCTTATGTGTATGAAAGCAAACACCTCTAGATCTCACAAGAGATTCACACACACAGCATAAATAACAACATTAAAACGTGGTTAGGGTTTTTCCTTTTATACTTAAGGCAAAACATAAAACCCTACACGTCATATGGGCTTGGGTTGAGTTGGAAAATTCTGCAGAAAAACATTTTGCACAAGCTTCGATCGATTCAGTCTAATTTTTGATCAATCGAGCCTTGCAGAAAGTAAACAGTAATTTTTTGCAATTACTCGATTCCAACTTTACAATAAACATACTTTGAGCAGCCTAAATCTAGACTCTAAAGTTTTGATCATGGTTTGCCAACATTACATATTGAAGTTCTAAGACATTTAGATCCTAAATCCTTAGAACCTAACACTATTAAGTCATGAAAGATGGCTCTCTACCCAACCATGGTTGAATACTACCTTTTTTGGGCATGAAAGATGGCTCTTTGCCCAACCACCATCATCTTTTTGTATTCTAAGTAAAAAATCAACAGCTTTACGTATAGCAGAACAATTGTCTTAAGTCTTGCCCACTGCAGCTAATGCTCCAAGGGCGAACCATGTATCATACGTAAAACAAATTCCCCAATTTCCATACCTACGACAAAGACTCATCATGTAATTAATTTGTATAACAACTATATATAAAACTATGATAACAATAATAGTAATCAAATATTTCAAATTCATCATGTAATTTATCTAACCATAATAACAATAATGATAATAATATCTAGTAAACTAGTACATGAACATACCAAGAACCATCGTGCATTTGTATGTCTAAATGTATCCAACTGCATTCTGAATGAAATTCTCAATCTTTTTTTTCCTGTGCTCAGGGTGCAACTTCTTAAACAAAACTAAAGCTTGGATTGTTGATGTAGTGCACTCAACATACTCATTCTCAACGACAATACCCTCGAAGAATTCTGAGAGATTAAGCAACTAGAAGGGAAAAAAAAGGTAAAAATTTTCCACTGATATATGATAATTAAGAGTGAATATTTATGCATAAATATTCAAATGAACATTGCAACGGCACTTCAATATGTTAAGGTACTAACTTCCAACCAATCTTGAGCTCCTGTGGGCTCCCAAGCTGATGAACCTCCATTCTTACTCTGCATTATTGACATTAGACACACGCACTAAAAGTTGTAAACAATTTTGGTTTTTTGATAAGAATATTCTTAGATAACAAATCTCTCTAGATTTGGACAAGTAATTTTCAGCTTGTACTACCTATTCATGTGTACGCATGCGAAATAGGCAAACAAAAATATACAACACTATGTTAGAGTAATGGTTAGATGATTAGTTCAACAATTTATAATTGTTTAAACTTTTAGGACAAATGATTATTTATAATGATATCATAGCCATTAGACTATAACTCACATTAATTTCAAAAGTTAAAAGTCTCGGCTGATACTTATTAAATCTAGGTCAATTCATGAGGGAAATGCGTTAAATCTAGGGTTATTTGGGATGTTTAAAGTCTGAAATGTGTAAAGTCTATAGGGGAGATGTATGTCCATAATTGTATTTATTATTGCAACCTTATCCTATGAACTCTACAAACATTCTAAGGTTCTATATATATGTGGGATTGCTATACTGTTATTGTACACATCTAAGAGATGTCAAAAGGACTGTGGATGACCACTTAAATACAAGAGTTTATCAATAAATATTTCTTGTTTTCTTCTTACTTAATTTTATCTATTTCTATTATTTTACAACAAAAATCACAGCTACAAAAAGCTAAACCAAACTCATAAATGAAGTAGTTACTTATTTAATTATGCCTCATTGTTAGTTTATAATATTAGTTTTTCAAAATATCATCTCATAATATGATAATATTATTATTTTTTGGCTAGCCTCATTTATTATTATTATTTTCTTTGTGTGATGATGCTCTTTTTTTAGTTTAATGTCATAACCTTTTTCATCACAATTTGGTTTAAGCGTATGTTCGAACATATTATGCATTTGAGATCTACTGATATAAACTATTTTTTTTTTTTTTTACCATTTTCCATGCCAACAATTTCCATCTAAAAGATAATAACATGATTAAATTGACACGATACTAAAAGGATAGAAACCAAATTGACACAATTGAAAGCTTATAGACCAAATTGATATATATATATATATATATATATATATATATAGAGAGAGAGAGAGAGAGAGAGAGAGAGAGAGAGTTTCAACCTATGGCGTCTGCTCCTAATAATATTTCTTTATCATCAGACCAATACACTAACCAGATTTTTGTGTAGACGGAAATTGAATCCTAAATTTCTTATTCAACAATTAGAAACTTTACTAGTTAAGCTAATTGGAACCCATAGACCAAATTGAAATTGATGTAAAGGATATAAACCAAATATGTAGTTTACTCTTTTTTATGTTTGAATTTTCTTAAATTACAGTTTTAACCTTTTTTTTTTTTTTTCAGGAATAAGAACTGTAAGGTAAGAATTGGTGAATTCCACCCCATCTAATTGTTGTCCTACCGCGGAGCCAGGCGCAATGCGGTTTTTGCCTTCGCCCCGAGTGCAGGACCAAGCAAGGGCGAGTCTCCTTGTACTTGTAATCCCACATCGGTTAGAAGAGCGCCCCACTCATGCTTTATATGCCTCTGGGACTTGCATGAGTGTACCACTACTCACATGTGAGTGTGTGAGTAGTGGTACACTCATGCAAGTCCCAGAGGCATATAAAACTGAGTGGGGCGCTCTTCTAACCGATGTGGGATTACAAGTACAAGGAGACTCACCCTTGCTTGGTCCTGCACTCGGGGCGAAGGCAAAAACCGCACCACGCCTGGCTCCGCGGTAGGACAACAATTAGATGGGGTGGAATTCACCAATTCTTACCTTACAAGAACTATCTAATTAGATTAGAGGTATTTTTGACATTTTTTTTTGAAATGATAACTAACTTTCTTAATCCTAATATATATATATATATATATATATATATTAATAACCAAAACTGAGAGAAAATCCTATTAAATTTCAAATTGGAATTCAATTAGAGTCTAATTTTGCGCCACATGTCCTATCTAATCTAACCTTTTAAATTTTTGAGTTAAATGAGTTAATTTTTACAGTTTAATTTTGCATCACGTGTCCCATCTAATCTAAGTTTTTTAATTCTTGTACCAAGTGAGTTAATTCAGTGTAGAAAACGAAAAGTCCAATATAAATAAACCCAAAAAAAAAAAATCCTAATCATATGTCTAATTCTATATATAAAATTAGAGTAAAAAGATAGTTTGAATGATTTTATATTTATGAGTCATTTTTGTGTAACTAAAAATAATTCAAATTTATAAGTTATTTATGTAATATACCATGACTATGTACGGTCCATTACTAACTAGGTAATATATATATATATAACCAAAACTTAAAGAAAATTCAATTACAATCAAAATTGGATTTTGCTTTTGTTAGCTTTCCATAAAATTTTTTTACTGTTGTAGACACTCGATTTTGCACCCATGATTTAATCAAGGAAGATGACTGGAGTGACCATCCATGTACCCAAAAAAAAAGTCATTCTTGCATCACATGCATCATTTTATTCTTGCATCACATGCATCAATTTGTTCCTACATTGTATGCATTAATTATTCATTGCATATTATAAAAATGATCTTGAGATTCTAATGGTCGCAACGGTGTTTCCGATTTCTGAATCGGACCATCGGATCGAAAGATATCGCACGATCAAGTTTGCATGGTTAGCATGCATTGTATCTAGGTAGAATTGACCACACATGATTAATTTAAATTAATTCTAATTGGTTAAACAATTAAAAGTAATTAAATATTTTTGTGATTGGTTGATAATTAGTGTTTAAAATAGGGATGCATGCATGGGAATAAAATGGATAATTAGATAACAATAAAACTATGGATAATCTGAACTTTCTCAAGATTTATTATAAGGTATTTATCTTCAAGATAATTACTCTTAAAAAAGCCTGAATTATCCAAAAAAGAGGAAAAAAAAATCATAAACAAAGGTTGAAAACACGTCTAGGTACAAGGACCGGCCAAAAAAACCCCAGAAGGAAAGACCAAATGACACCCGAACACGAAAGCGTGTTTGGCCTCCAAGAGCTAATTTGGCACTTTTGGAGTGCCGAACAGAGCATTTGGAGTGCCGAACGGCACTCTAAAAGTGCCAAATTGCCATCATGTGGGCTTTGGCCCAATGGCCTTTGGGTGACGATAATGCACACCCTTTTCGATATTTTCGCAAAAGGATGCGGCCAGATTCAAACCCTAATCGTCCATACCTATTTTTTAGAGTCTTCTGGCCTCTATAAATAGAGACTGAACCTCATAATTTAGTATCTTTTTTTTACGCTCTGAGAGGCATACATTTTTTACTCTTAAAACACACATATTTTCTGATCCTCTCTCTAAGTGTTGCTGCAAAATTAGGGTTTTTAGGTTTCAAAGAGAATTGAACAAATTTCTTTGAACCCTAAAACATCCTCTCAACATCAAAGTGTGCTCATGCAAGAGGTTGTTTCCTTCCCCCTTCTCTTGTGATGTGATGATGCATATTATATATCTTTCTTTTTCAAATATCTATGAATTGTTAATTGTCTTTTTTTTTTAAAGCATGATATTTTCTATATGATTGTTATAATCTTTTTCTTGAATGTCAATAAATTTGCATGTGAACAATTATTTTTCTTAAAACAAAATAGATCTAAATTTTTCTTAAAACAAAACAGATCTGCATCTTTATAAGATGTAGATCTGAAATTTTTCTTAAAACAAAACAAATCAACATCTTTATGAGATGTAGATCTGCATTTTCCTTAAAACAAAACAGATCTGCATCTTTATAAGATGTAGATCTGAGTTTTTCTTAAAACAAAACAGATCTGCATCTTTATAAGATGTAGATCTGAATTTTTTCTCAATACAAAAACTGATTTGCATCTTTCTTAAGATGTAGATCTGAGTTTTCTCAAACAAAAAGAGATCTGCATCTTTATAAGATGCAGATCTAAATTTTTCTCAAATCTGATTTTCTTAATACATACAAATTGTTGAAATAAAAAAAGAGATTGTGTATTACTATGTTTATGTTTATTTTTATTCATGATTGCATAAATTTAGATTATGAGTGAAGTTTTCTTCTTAGAAAATCTTTTTTAAAAATATATAACAAAACAGATCTGAATTTTTGTCATCACAAAACCTTTTTTTTTACATCCCACAAAGCAGATCTGATATTTTGGCAAATCAAAATCATTTTTTTTAACAGTGTGTGATTTATTTTTTCATTCACATGTTTAACATATCATGCATGACATGCATAGCATAGTACATTGGTCGCAAGAGTCTAGAAGACCAGACTTTGTCTGAGCGGAATGGGTGCCTAACACCTTCCCATTCCATAACCTAGCCTCCGGATTTAGGTTTTTGGTTTAGTAGATCTAGCCTTAGCTTCCTTTGTTTTTGGTAGAATGTAACTAGGACAACAAGCCATGTAAATATTTGGTAGATTGTAACTAGGACCCAAAGCTATGTAACTTTTTAATTTTCTTTCAAATATGTAATTTTATTCAATCAATGAATGGAACTATTCAGTCATGTATTTTGTAATTATATTTTCTCTTATTTTTTTGTATAAAGAAAAATAAGTGGTGACTCCATACCACTTACCCAAAAAGAGAGGTGCCTTAAAAGGTATCCGAATCATTTTTTTTTTAGGGACACGTCTCTCACAGCTGTTATTTTTTCTCTAAACTAATGAGCATATTTTTTATATTGTTTCCATTAAAATATTTTGTATGCGAAGATCTTGAACCTAAAAATTGTAATTAAGCTTAATGATCACACGCACCTATCCCCATTCAGTTTAGGAGATACTATTGGATCAATCTATTCTTTTTATTGTGTGTTGTATTTAGTAGAATTTCATGTACAATGATTATTAATTGATATTGTATATGTAATATCCAATAATGATTTTCAAAATTATATACATAACATCAATGTAATGAGAAACTTGACGTAACTAATATCATGAAAATAACAAGGAAAAGTCATTTTTAATACCTCTAAATGTCCTGGTTGAACTAATATCCCATATGTTTAATAATCAAAACTAACATCAATAGCACCACTTCAATTTATCATTCTCGTGCATATAGGTGTTACTTAACCTCACTGCCAGCTTTTAGTACTCATTGTTTAGCTTTTCCTTTAGATTCTAGTGTGCCATCAAATTGGTTTGGTGTTTTGATTCTAGTGTTAGAAGAAAAATGCATAAATGAGTCTGATGTGGGGTTTGAGGTGGGGTCAAAAGGGGCAATTGCCCCTCACCCCCTGGCTTCGTTCCTGATTATAAGACAAAGTTAGGAAGGTCACAAACCTACTCTTGAAAGCATTTGAGTCACATTTTTATCAGTCATCACCATCATAACGGTTTTAGAGAAGTACATATCTTAATCAGTCATCAAGATACAAGACCAATGTTTCTTGTACTCATGAGTCCAAAATCTTACGTTTTTCCTTGATCCAAGGAGATTCGGCCATGATGTATTCAATTTTTTTTCTCTAATCTTGTGGTTATCTTCCAAAAAAAAGGATGATATTAATAAATACCAATAAATAAAGGAATGAGGATATTGTTAACACTCAATACCTTGGAACGAAATTGTTTTATATTGCAACAATTTCAAAGAAATTGTTATATATTGTTTTATATTGCAACAAAATTTTTTATTGCAACAAAACTCCATTCCAGCGAAATTGTTTTATATTGTTTACAAACTCTAAATTGTTTTTGTAGGGTCAGGATTTGTAACCCATGCCCAAAACAATGAATTTGTAGAGAATGGGTGAAAGAGCTAGGTTAGTCGTGAATTTAGCAACTGTTAACTATGATATCCAGGAATGAAACAGCGTAAAAACACACTTAGAAGCTAAACAAATTGATGTCCGAAGAGGAATATTATTGATTGAACAATGAATACAGTTCTTAGAGCTATAGTAAAATCTTTCTCTTCCTCTTATTATCTTTTTTTCCGATCCTCCTCTCCAGAGACTTCTCCCATTTATATAGCCTTTTTATCAACCATCTTCATCGTACACTTATGCTTCATCTAAGCATTCACTTGAGTACATGTCACATCAGGTATCTTCTTTAGTTCTCCAAGAGTGTTGGTAGTTGAAGTTGCACTGTTCAGAGGTCTTCTCCACATAAATGTGGCTAGAAAAGTTGCTGCAGTGCATTAAACACGGTGGTAGCAGCTTTTTCTTTTAGATATTTCTCTGTTCTTATCATCTCCATACATGCCCGAAGCTTGTCCTGATCATTGGGATCGCCAGGAAGATCACTCGAACCTCCTAGGTATCTGCTTGACCGAGACTCTTTATATCCGAGAAGAATACACTCTTCGGACTGCTGATGATCTCTTCGGACAATATTCCTTGATCGTTTCCAGGTATATCTCCTCCCCATGGAATCCTTCTCAATCATTTTAGTCTCTTCGGACACACCGTAATCTTCAAATAGGGTCCTAGGCCCAATACATAATGTTGGGCTTTTACCCCCATAATAGCCCCTCAAAATTTTAACTTTTTCCCTCGCATCCGAGGAGAAAGAATAGGATTTTGATTTGTCACGAAATAAAAGCTTAAAACACAAAAATACCTGAATTTACACGTGTAGAGACATAGATTTAGGTGCTTCATCATTGCTGTTGACGTTTCGGTATTCACGAAGTGCTACTAATTACTCCAGGCGGCGTTCTGTCTCTTGCATCCAACGGTCGACCATCGATCCAACGAATGATGTCTTTCCTCGAGATTTGAGCGGGATAACTCCCACCCACTTTCTGGCCCCTATATAAAGCCTCAAAGAAGATTTTCTCTCTTTTACTTTGCAAATTCTCAGATTCTCCAGCAAACTCGAGCACTCAAATCCACCAAGCTCTTCCAGTCATCAATCCTAGTTCTTCCCAGAATCTGTAAAAATCTCTCTACGAGTTTAAAGATCATTCTCCGATTTAGTTAGTGTAAGTTCTTCCTTATTCAAACCTTTCATCTTCTCTTCAGCCAGCTTCCTCGGCCTTCGAATAGCCACTCCCCAGTCACTGTGTTTAGTGTTTCCTCTTTTTCGTTTAACTGGGATGAGTAGATTTCAGTATATGGTGGATAGCCCTGCCTTGATAGAGACATTTAAGGAAACATACGGCATACCGCAGGGAATAAACCTGAGGTACTGTCCCCCAGAAAGGATATTAACCGGCCGAAGAGAGGGAGAAGTCGTAATCCCTAAGATAGCCTTCATAGAAGGAGGAATGACTCTCCCTATAGGTTCTATTACCCAAAGTTATCTTCGTAACCATAGGCTTTCTCCTGATCAGTGCGCACCCAATGTCTTTAGGATCCTAGGAGCAATTGACGCCTTGAATCGCAATTTAGGACTCGGACTCACCTGGCTTGACGTAGTACACATGTATGAATGTCATAGCCAAAAGGGAGCGGGAATTATCTTAAATCTCGATCCGACACTGTTTGGCTTGTCTCCTGCCTTCCCAAGTCTAACAAAGGGATGAAAGACGATTATCTGATCGTCTCGGGCGCGTGGCATGACGGTCTCCATTGCCCAACCCAACCAGGAGTGCCAGGTGGGACATCCTAGATTTAGGTTTCCTAACAATAGATTTAGGAACTTCGCTTTTTAAAAAATTTTCTTCTCTCTGTATCAGTAATTTCAAGTCTCTGACTGAATTTTGTCATAATGTTAACAGATAAAGAACACGTCACTCCTTGGTTTAGCCTCACCAACGTCTTCGCGCTCAATTACTTACTAAGGTCAGAAATTTTTGTAAGTGAAGACGAGCAACTCCGGGCTGTTCCTCTTATTCTTGGCTTTACGCCAAAATCGGGCGATTTTCAGCTGATCGGCAACGCGATAAGACAGGGAGACCGTCGCATCAACCGCATAGATGTTGCTCGAAAAGATTTTCTAGCTCCGTTTGATCTTGCCCCCGTGCCACATCCAAATCCACAAGGTGTACCTCTACTCATCCAACCAGTTCAACAGGTTCCCTTTGAACCAGTTGCAGCAGAGGAAAGAGTCGCATCCTCGGCCTCTTCACTTGAGGAACAAATTGATCAGTTTAAATTTGAAGGAGAGGCTTCGGGAGGAGTTCAAGTGATACAAGTTTCAGACGCCGAGGAGGAGATTGACAGGCAGTCTAGTGTTCGCCCTCCTGTTTTGATAACTACTCCTTCAAAAGACTCTTCGGAAGAAGAAGACATGGCCAGCTTGAGGGACTTGATGAAGAATAGGAATAAAAAAGCTGGGCCCAAAGAGACCGATACGTCTCAACCAGCTGTTAGTCTTCCTCCACCACCTCCCTAGATTCCTTTGGATCTCGGCGCAAAGCAATTGCCAAATCCGAAGAAGAAGAGGCCCCTCGCCGATAATGAAGAAAGGGAGGTGGCGCCTCCGAAAGGAGCCAAACAACAGAAAGTGGTCAAAGACCACCGGAGCAAAAGGGTTTCGTCTACAGAGAGCCGAGATGACTCTTTCGTAGCTGACGTGCATCGAGGACCTCGCACCTGGTCCCCTAGACTGGAATTGGATGGTACTCCTATCCCTTGGGAGACCTCTCTCAGAAACTATAATGGGGGGAAAGCAGGTCTCGTTGCTGAGGCCCTGGAGCAACCACTACTCCTTCCACGAGACATAGATTCTTACAGGCGTTTCAGCCAGTATGATCTCTTTTTGTCCCTAAAAAGGGATTTAGCCATGGTAAGTGAGTTAATCCATTTCTTCAGTTAGGATGCTGATGATTTTTTTTTTTTATTGAAATTTTTCTTTCGGCTATGTAGATTACTCAGCAGGTTTATGTGGCCGAGGAGTGGAATAAAAAGGTCTATACTGAAACCTAAGCAGAGGCCCACTCTCGGTCTGAGGCAGAAAAATCGCTGGGTAGTTTTAAGGAAGACTATGCTCATCTGTCCGAGCAGTTGAAAGAGATGACCAAGCAGAGGAATAGTCTAGATGCTAGTCTCAAAAGTGCTGAGAAGTAGGCCGAAGACCAACGCCAGCTGCTGAATTTGACCGAGATCAATCTGGAAACAGAAAGAGCGCTGGTGAAGGACCTTCGAGCTGAGCTTCAAAAAGGCAGGGAGACTGCCAAATTGGCCGAGAAGAATGCTTAATTGGCCAAAGAGGCAGTCAAGGCTGAAAGGCAGGCGGCCTATAAGCTCGGGGTGGAGGAGACTCAAGTCAGACTTACTGAAGAGTTTGCGAAAGTCTGTAGAGAGTACTGCGACGTAACTTAGGACAAAGGCCTCAACGCTGCTGTGGTCCCTCCAGAGTCTATCTTGAGGCAACCTGGGAGTATTTATTATCATCCTGATATTTGCGAACTCCCAGAAGCTCTGGAGCAGCCCCCAGTCAATCAAATCCCTCCTACTCCTATTGAAGCAACCAAAGAGTCTGGTCAGGCCGATGGTACGGGTAAGCAATCCGAGGACGTTTAGGAAAAGGGCGAAGATCCAAAGAATAAGAAAACTCCTAAGCCCAAAGATCAAGCCCCAGATGCTACTGCTGCTCAGCCTAGCCAGACAGTTGACTCCTCGGCCACCCAAATGAAGGCTTAGATGTTTAGGAGTTTTTATTTCATACTTGTATTAGTTTTTTTTTTTTTTTTTTTTTTTGTAAGGGATTGCAAACTACTTTCTTTTGATTAATGAAATAGTTTCTCTTTTATTTTCAATGTCTTCGTTGCACATGTTATAAGTCTCATCATTATTGCAAATAACTACAACTTGTGACTACGGTAATGTAGGCAAGCTCAACCACGATATCATGCTGATGATGCAAATAACTTAAATTAATACTGAAAAGAGTAGTTTATATAAGAATTACTAATAAGTAATGAAAGCAATGAGTGATATGGAAGTTTCATAGGTCTTCTCGAACAGGTACAGAGAATATTACTAAGCATTGATTTTGAATCAAATACATGACCAAAGAGGCCTATCATAAGCTAGAATTTATTTTAAATACATCCGAGAATTTCGAGCATGATTCGTTTTAAGTTTAAGCATTAATAATAACTGTATGGAGGTGTTAACTAACCCAAATCATCTGGTCCGAGGATTTCGGGCATGATTGGATTTAAGTTTAAACACTTAGGAGAATTGTGAACGAGTGTTAACTAACCCAAATCATCTGGTCCGAGGACTACAGGCATGATTGAATTTAAGTTTAAACACTTAGGAGAATTGTAAACTAGTGTTAACTAACCCAAATCATCTGGTTCGAGGACTTCAGGCATGATTGGATTTAAGTTTAAACACTTAGGAGAATTGTGAACGAGTGTTAACTAACCCAAATCATCTGGTCCGAGGACTACATGCATGATTGAATTTAAGTTTAAACACTTAAAAGAATTGTAAACTAGTGTTAACTAACTCAAATCATCTGGTCCGAGGACTGCAGGCATGATTGGATTTAAGTTTAAACACTTAGGAGAATTGTGAACGAGTGTTAACTAACCCAAATCATCTAGTCCGAGGACTACAGACATGATTGAATTTAAGTTTAAACACTTAAGAGAATTGTGAACGAGTGTTAACTAACCCAAATCATCTGGTCCGAGGATTACAGGCATGATTGAATTTAAGTTTAAACACTTAGGAGAATTGTAAATGAGTGTTAACTAACCTAGATCATTTGGTCCGAGGACTACAGGCATGATTGAATTTAAGTTTAAACACTTAAAAGAATTGTAAACTAGTGTTAACTAACCCAAATCATCTGGTCCGAGGATTTCAGGCATGATTGGATTTAAGTTTAAACACTTAGGAAAATTGTGAACGAGTGCTAACTAACCCAAATCATCTGGTCCGAGGACTACATGCATGATTGAATTTAAGTTTAAACACTTAAAAGAATTGTAAACTAGTGTTAACTAACCCAAATCATCTGGTCCGAGGACTTCAGGCATGATTGGATTTAAGTTTAAACACTTAGGAGAATTGTGAATGAGTGTTAACTAACCTAAATTATCTGGTCCAAGGACTACAGGCATGATTGAATTTAAGTTTAAACACTTAAAATAATTGTAAACTAGTGTTAACTAACCCAAATCATCTGGTCCGAGAACTTTAGGCATGATTGGATTTAAGTTTAAACACTTAGAAGAATTGTGAACGAGTGCTAACTAATCCAAATCATCTGGTCCGAGGACTACATGCATGATTGAATTTAAGTTTAAACACTTAAAAGAATTGTAAACTAGTGTTAACTAACCCAAATCATCTGGTCCAAGGACTTCGGGCATGATTGGATTTAAGTTTAAACACTTATGAGAATTGTGAACGAGTGCTAACTAATCCAAATCATCTGGTCCGAGGACTACATGCATGATTGAATTTAAGTTTAAACACTTAAAAGAATTGTAAACTAGTATTAACTAACCCAAATCATCTGGTCCAAGGACTTTAGGCATGATTGGATTTAAGTTTAAACACTTATGAGAATTGTGAACGAGTGTTAACTAACCCAAATCATCTGGTCCGAGGACTACAGGCATGATTGAATTTAAGTTCAAACACTTAAAAGAATTGTAAACAAGTGTTAACTAACCCAAATCATCTGGTCCGAGGACTTCGGGCATGATTGGATTTAAGTTTAAACACTTAGGAGAATTGTGAATGAGTGTTAACTAACCCAAATCATCTGGTCTGAGGACTACAGACATGATTGAATTTAAGTTTAAACACTTAGGAGAATTGTAAACTAGTGTTAACTAACCCAAATCATCTAGTCCGAGGACTTCAGGCATGATTGGATTTAGGTTTAAACACTTATCAAAAAACTTGATATGACAAATTGGCATATTGATTAAAGAAAAATTTCGATTAATAATAGTACATTTTGAGGTTATTTACATTCCAATGGCGTGGTATTACATGACTATCAAGGTCTTCCAAGAAATACGCCCTAATGCTAGCCCCTAAGGTGATACGATATGGCCCTTCCCAATTGGGTCCTAACTTTTCCCAAGCTGGGTTCTTTGCAGTGCCCACAACCTTTCTGAGCACCAAATCCCCAGGTTCTAGAGGTCTTAGCTTTACATTGGCGTCATAGCCTTGTCTGAGCTTTTGTTAGTAATGAGCTAACTGGACCATTGCATTTTCCCTTCTTTTATCAATCAGATCCAGACTCTTCTCTAGTTGCTCATTGTTACCAGTCGAACTGAACGAACTAGTTCTCAATGTTGGGAACCCATTCTCCAAAGGTATGACAGCCTCAGCCCCATAGGTCATTGAGGAGGGGGTCTCTCCAGTAGATCTGCGAGGCGTAGTTCTGTATGCCCAAAGTACATGTGGCAATTCTTCCACCCATTTGCCCTTCGCATCGTCTAATCTCTTCTTTAATCCATTTACTATGACCTTGTTAACCGCTTCTGCTTGCCCATTCCCCTGGGGATAGGCAGGGGTGGAGTATCTGTTTATGATTCCCAGTTCGCTACAATAATTCCTGAATGCTTTGCTATCGAACTGTAAGTTATTGTCCGAGATGAGAATATGAGGAACACCAAACCGAGTGACAATATTCTTCCACACAAACTTCTGCACATCTACGTCTCTGATGTTGGCCAGATGTTCAGCTTCGACCCATTTGGTGAAATAGTTTGTGCCGACCAGAAGGTATTTCCTGTTTCCTGCAGCCTTAGGGAATGGACCCACGATATCTAAGCCTCATTAAGCGAAAGGCCATGGGCTGGATAGTGGATTAAGGGTTCCCCCTGGTTGATGAATGTTTGGGGCAAACCGTTGATATTGATCGCACTTCTTAACATACTCATGGGTTTCTTTTTGCATATTCGGCCACCAATAACCTTGAGTAATGGCTCGGTGAGCCAAGGACCTACCTCCAGTGTGGCTCCCACAGATTCCTTCATGTAGTTCTTCTAGTAGTAACTCAGCGCCTTTAGGATGCATGCATAATAAGTACGGTCCTGAATAGGAGCGTTTATATAGTTTCTGGTCCTCGGATAGCCAGAATCTAGTTGCCTTCCTCCGAACTTTGTCAGCTGCCCCCCTTTCTTCAAGCAAAATATCCTCCTTCAAGAATTTAATTATAGGATCCATCCAGCTGAGTTTGGCTCTGATTTGGTGAACTTGGACTACCTCTCTTCTTGCCTCTGTAGCCCCATGCAAGTCCTTGATGAGGATAACTCTCGGCAAATCTTGCGCCGAAGAGGTAGCGAGCGTAGCCAAAGAATCAGCATGTGCATTACCATTTCTGGGGATGTACAGCAGATTAAAAGAGTCGAACTCCGATTGCAGTCACTTAACTCGGCTCAAGTATCCCTGCATTCTTTCCTCCTTCGCCTCAAACTCACTTTGTACTTGACCAACGACTAACCTCGAGTCCGAGAACACCTCCACTGACTTTCCTCCCATTCTTTGAACCATAGCCATTTTCATCAGTAAGGCTTCGTACTCGGCCTCATTATTTGTGGCCGTGAAGTTTAGCCTTATTGACTTTTCGATAACAATCTTCTCTGAAGATATTAACACTAACCCCACTCCAGAACCCTTCTGATTTGCTTCACCGTCTACATACACTTCCCAGGATGACGGGCCTCGTTGAGAAATCATGCCAACTGATTTTTCATCCATGTCCTTCTCTACCGTTACCTCTTCTAAACTAGGTTCTGTGAACTCGGCCACCAAATCTGCGAGAACCTGACCCTTGACTGAAGTGCGAGGCATGTATTTGATGTCAAAAGCCCCTAAGATAGTGCCCCATTTAGCTATTCTTCCCGTGTAGTCAGCGCTTCTAAGTACGATTTTAAGCGGAAGTTGTGTGAGCACAATGACCGTATGTGCTTGGAAATAATAAGGCAACTTCCGTGTACCAAGTACTACTGCTAAGATGGCTTTCTCCAGCGGCAGGTACCGAATCTCGACCTCATGTAATGACTTACTCACATAATAAACTGGCATTTGCACACCTTGGTCCACTCGTATCAGTACCAAACTTACAGCACAAGGAGCCACCGCAATGTAGGCAAATAATACCTCATCTGGTTCAGGACTGGACATAATTGGTGGCCAAGCCAAATAGTTTTTAAGTTGTTGGAAGGCCAAAGCACATTCTTCAGTCCACTCAAACCCTTTCCATTTGTTGATCAACGAGAAGAAAGGTCTACACCTATCTGCTGATCGAGAGATGAATCGGTTCAAGGCAGCGGTTATTCCAGTCAATTTCTGAACTTCTTTGGGATTCCGAGGAGCTCGTATGTTGTGGATGGCCTTTATCTGATCGGGGTTAACTTCAATTCCCCTGTGAGTCACCATGTACCCCAAGAACTTGCCTAACCCCACACCAAATAAGCATTTGGAAGTGTTTAGACGCAGCTTGTGCCTTTTTAGAAATTTAAAAATGTTTTCAAGGTCCTTTACATGTTCAGAAATGACCTTGCTTTTCACCACCATGTCATCTATATAAATTTCAATACTTTTACCCAATTGTGGCTCAAACATCCTCGTCATCATTCTTTGGTAAGTGGATCCTGCATTTTTCAAACCAAATGACATCACTTTGTAATAGTAGTTACCGATAGGGGTGACAAAAGCAGTCTTCTCCTGATCATCCAGGGCTAACGGTATTTGGTGGTAACCCTGAAAAGCATCCAGGAAACTCATCCGAGGATGGCCGACAGTGGCATCTACTAGCTGATCAATTTTTGACATAGGGAATGGTTCCTTAGGACAAGCCTTATTTAAGTCAGTGAAGTCTACACATACTCGCCATTTCCTATTCTTCTTCTTCACCACCACAGTATTCGCTAGTCACTCTGGATAAAAAATTTCTTTAATAGCTCCAGCTCGTTTAAGCTTTGTTACTTCTTCTCTTACTGCATCAGCGTGTTCCTTAGATGGACGCCGATGAGGCTGATTCTTAGGTGTAATCAATGGGTTGACCTTCAGATGGTGACAGATGAATTCTAGATCCACCCCTGGGGTTTCGTAAGCGTTCCAGGCAAATACATCAATGTTTCTTTTAAGGAACTCTATTAGCTCTTCCTTCTCTTGCAGAGGCAGCTGAGATCCGACTTGAAATAACTTCTCTGGATTTTCTCCGATAACAATTTTTATTAAATCTTCGCACCTAGCGCCCTCGGCTGGGTCTTCGATGGGCAATGCCCAAGGTTTTAACTGCTATAAACCCTTTTCGGCCTGGGCTGAGGACTCAATTTCAGGCTCATGCTGGATGGCAGCCACTAAGCATTGTCTGCCCGCGGATTGATCTCCTCGGATTTCACAAACCCGTCCTTCAGATGGATATTTAACTTTCTGATGCAAAGTAGAGGAAACAGCCCCTAGCGTATGAAGCCAAGGTCTAGCTACAATTACCGTATAGGGCAAATACACATCTACAACTATGAAATCCACCTCTACCACCTCTGAGCCGGTCTGCACAGGTAATCGTATTTGGCCTTTCGGGGTAACAACTCTTCCTTCAAAACTCACCAGGGGGGAATTGTATGGTGTTAGGTCTTGAGGCTTTAGGTTCAGCCCCTTGTAGAGATCAGGATACATTATCTCTATCGCGCTACCCTGGTCCACCATTACCCTCTTCACATCATACCCTCTAATTCTGAGGGTGATTACTAAAGCGTCATCATGGGGTTGGATGGTTTCAATCTTGTCATTGTCCGAGAACCCTAAAACCAGTTGAGCATCCGATTAGCTCTCTTCGGACCTTGGCCGAAATCCCCTGCGGGTAACCGGGCTACCAACATAACCTTCGATGGCCAGGATCCTGTTCTCCCCGGTGCGGCGAAGATGACATTAATAGTTCCCAATGGAGGCTTTGAAGAGTCCTCTCTTCGGGGCTCTAAGTTCACCTGACTTCCTCGGCCACTAGAGTGGTGCAAGAGGTGTCTCAATTTACCCTCGCGGACTAGTTGGTCCAAATGATCCCACAGGCTCTTGCAATCCTCTGTAGTATGCCCATGGTCTTGATGGTACTGGCAATAGAGATTATGATTACGCCTCTTAGGGTTCCCCACCATTTTATTTGGCCACTTGAAGAATGGTTCATGCTTAGCTTAATCTTTTCCAAAACTTGGTGTACTGGCTCTTTGAATACAGCGTTGACTGCTTGAAAATTTGTTGATCCTGATTGCCCAGCAAAATCTCTCCATGGTTTACTGCTATTGTAACGATCCGACCTGAAATCCCTTCTCTCCTAGAACATTGTCCTTTCCCTTCCCTTGCTATTGATATTTTTCAACTCTTTTATACTTTTCAATGCGGTTCATGAGCTGACGCATGTTAGTAACTGGCTTGCCAATTAAGGACTTCCTTAAACCATGGTTAGTGGGGAGGCCGAGCTTAAACGTGCTAAGGGCCATTCCATCAAAATTGCCCTCCATATCATTAAACATCTCCCAGTACCTATCTGAATACGTTTTCAAGGTCTCACCTTCTTGCATGCTCAAGGATAGTAGTGAAGACAAAGGCTTGGCCACTCTTCGGCATGTGACAAAATGGGAACCAAATGTTTGAGTGAGCTCTTTGAAGGAACTGATAGAGTCTGCTTCCAGGCTGTCAAACCATCTTATTGCAACCGGTCCAAGACTGGAGGAAAAAATCTTGCACATCAGAGCTTCATCTCTGAAGTAGACAGTCATCCTCTGGTTAAAGTGACTCACGTGTTCCACAGGGTCTGTTTTACCATTATAGATGATGAACGTCGGCTGATGAAAACGACGAGGGAGCCTTGCTTCTTCAATCCTGCGTGTAAAAGGTGACCTAGAGATTTGATTCAAAACCTTGCTCATAGCATCGTTCCCTACACCTCCACGTGATGGGCTTCGAGGTTGCCTCTTATGATGATGCTCTTCTTCATAGGAAAAAGATTCACTGACTGGTGTTCGAGACCTCTGCTTGTAAGCGACATCTTGTTCGTCGTCAGAATCTTCATCAGAATACGGAGAAGTCTGTTTCCTCTTTGCATGGCGCAACTCCCTTTTTAGCGTTTCAATTTCTAGTTGCATGTTATGGTTCTTCTCTGCATGAGACACGTGACTTCCACTATGTGGCTAGCTTCGATCAGTATGCGCAGTGTGCACACTACCTTCACGATCTTATCTCTGCTCCAAATTAAGAAAATGGTCAACGTGTTGGGATGCCCTAGATTCTGCTGGTTGTTGCCCTGATTCAGCCATTATCAACTGTTGCGTCCATTTTCGCTCAAGCTCTTCCCACAGACGGCGCCAATTGTAGGGTTAAGATTTGTAGCCCAAGCCCAAAACAATGAATTTGTAGAGAGTGGGTGAAAGAGCTGGGTTAGTCGTGAATTTAGCAACTGTTAACTATGATATCCAGGAATGAAACAGCGTAAAAACACACTTAAAAGCTAAACAAATTGATGTCCGAAGAGGAATATTATTGATTGAACAGTGAATACAGTTCTTAGAGCTACAGTAAAATCTTTCTCTTCCTCTTATTATCTTTTTTTCCGATCCTCCTCTCCAGAGACTTCTCCCATTTATATAGCCTTTTTATCAACCATCTTCATCGTACACTTGTGCTTCATCTAAGCATTCACTTGAGTACATGTCACATCAGGTATCTTCTTTAGTTCTCCAGGAGTGTTGGTAGTTGAAGTTGCACTGTTCAGGGGTCTTCTCCACATAAATGCGGCCAGAAAAGTTGCTGCAGTGCATTAAATACAGTGGTAGTAGTTTTTTCTTTTAGATATTTCTTCGTTCTTATCATCTCCATACATGCCCGAAGCTTGTCCTGATCATTGGGATCGCCATGAAGATCACTCGAACCTCCCAGGTATCTGCTTGACCGAGACTCTTTATATCCAAGAAGAATACACTCTTCGGACTGCCGATGATCTCTTCGGACAATATTCCTTGATCGTTTTCAGGTATATCTCCTCCCCATGGAATCCTTCTCAATCATTTTAGTCTCTTCGGACACACCGTAATCTTCAAATAGGGCCCTAGGCCTAATACATAATGTTGGGCTTTTACTCCCACAGTTTTATATTTCAACAAAACTCTATTGCAAAGAAATTTTTGATGCAATAGTTTATTGCCACAAACTTTATTGCAACGGTGGGCAACGAAAGTGTTTCATTGCAATAAGGTTTATTGCAACAATTTCAAGTTGATTGCAACAAAAAATTTTGCTGTAATAAGGCTTTTTTCTCGTAGTGATTACACATTCATGTCTAGCTAGTATCCTATGTAGAATTAATTTTTAGGACATAAATTATTAATTGGAGTTGATGTTTACTTGTATACTTGTTTGGGCTCATGAAGAAGTTATAGTAAATGGAAGAGCTCATTTTTATAACCATACATTAACATCTAAATCTTTCTAATTTGAAATCAAAACCCTAGTGTTTAACTTATAAGGTAATTTTTAAAGGGAAAATCCAATTAGATTTCAAATTGGAATTCAATTAGTGTGTGTGTGTATATATATATATATATAACCAATGCTTAGAGAAAATTTAATTAGATTCAAAATTGAATTTTGGTTTTGTTAACTTTCCATACAAATTAAATTTTCTATGAACTAATGAGCATATTTTTTATATTGTTTCTATTCAAATATTTTGTATACCAAGATCTTAAATGTAACAAATTGTAATTGAGTTAAACGATCCCATGCATCTCTTCCCATTCAATTTAGGAAATACTATTAGACCAATTTATTCTTTTATTTTGTACTGTATTTAGTAGAATTTCACGGACAATGATTGTAAATTAATATTGTATATGTAGTATCCAACAGTGGTTGTAACCAAAATTGTAGAAAAAAACTATTTTAGTACCTCCAAATGTCCTAGTCGAACTAATATTCTATATGTTTTATAACCCAAACTAACATCAATAGCACTACTACAATTCATTACATATTAGTTAATATATATAGAGATAGAGATTATACATAGTAAAAATTATGAAAAATCTTAAATAAAAACTCTATTATTACATTAAATAAGTTACAAAATGTTTGCAAAGATGATTCCTACATAAAATTTAATTAAAAGAAGAAAAAAAAAAAAAAACTTATTTTCCTAATCACAATCTAGTAATCTGCCTAAAAAACAGAATAAAATAAACTAAAATAAAGACAGAATATGAACGTGAACCCAACCGGACAGATAATGATTCGAGTAACGAAACCGCTCGGTCGCGTATCAGCAATCGAGTACGCATCGCTCATCTCTAAAAAAAAATAAAAAATAAAGAATAATAATAATAAAGAAAATAGGAAAAATGAAAAAAAAAAAAAAAAAAAAAATTGGGATTTGCTTATCTTGAAGCTGTAGAGGAAAAAGAAAACAAAAACAGAAGAAAATTGGTAAAATTGTATGTATGAAGAAATGAAAACGAAAATAAGAAAATAGTTTCAGTTTTGTTGTTAATCATTCACCTCCGTCGGAGAATCGGAGGAGGTCTAGGGCTTCGTGCTTACTAGACTAGATCCTCTCTCTCTCTCTCTCTCTCTCTCTCTAAAATTAAGGGTTCTGCAAATTCTTCAGGTACAATCTCTCTCTCTCTCTCTCTCAAATTTTGGTTTAAATTTGGTTAGAAACTTTACTAATTTTGTTTTTTGGTTTTGGAAAGTGAAAGGAATTGATGAGATAGTGTTGAGTGAAAAAACACGAGAGTTAGGAAAATGAAGGCAGGGAGCGCTGCTAAGTTGATAGTGGACGCCCTTCTGCAGCGGTTCCTTCCCCTCGCTCGCCGCCGCATCGAAACCGCCCAAGCTCAGGTCTCCTCTCCTCATTTCTCTCTATTATATGATGAACTGAACACCACCACTCCATTTCAATAACTCTATTATCATTGCTTATAATAACATGACATGACCTGTCTAATTCACTGCAACACAATGTTTGTATCTTAAAGCATTAAGATTTGTGATGAATTTTTTTTTTTTTTTTTTCAATGACCTTATGTTCCAAGTGGTTATAACTGGTAGATACTAACTCATTTGGAGTAGCTTTCTTAATGCATAGGTGTGGGAGTTAATTAGGTGCGTTGCTTATAGGAAATTCCAAATTAGGCTGTATTTTGATGTAGCGCGCTGCTAGTTATAGGACGCCTCAACTTGTTTTCCTAAAGGATTCATGTTCATAAGACGTAAGTTTTATGCTGATTGTCAAAAATATTTGGACACTAACAAGTTTAATCGACCAAACATGACTTCTGATTTTTTTTTTTTTTTTTTTTTAACATGAATAACTGGAGTTTTGAAGATTCTGAAAGGAAAATTCCTAATCTTAAAATCTTCTTCTTCAAAATCTTATTGGATTGGTTGTCTGTAGTAGGCAGTCATTCTATTTTTTTTTTAATTTTTAATTTTTTTGAGTTTTTTCTTTGATGGATGCTTGTAATTTGGGTTTTTTATTGTTCTTGTCCCTAGTGTATACTTCCTGTATATTTGGGTGTCACGTTTTTTATATTTTAATAAAATTTTCTCATTACTTATCAAAAAGAAAAAAAAAGAAAAGAATAAGCAATTATTATTATGCATCAAAATTTCTGCAGAAAGGTAAGATTATTCAGATTTTATTTTTTGGGATTTCATAGCTTGGTCTCAAACCATTATAAAGGAAAAAGTGTGTTAAGTGGGGTTGCAAGGGATAGAGGGTTCAAGACCCACAAGGTGCATTTGTAACTTACCAATAAAAAAAGGGTTGCAAGAGATATAAACCTTAATTTTTCCACAATTTCATGGCATGTTTCCTACGTTTTCTGTACCGTGTGTATGATATAGATACCAGCGATTTTGTTCTCAATGACCATTCATGTAAAATCTTACCAACATTATTATAGAATTGCATATTCTTTATATATTACCCCATGCAAAACTATGACTCTGAAAGCTGGCCTATGCTGTATTGCTAATATAGATTGATGCTCATCTTTTGTAATTTGTATTTCTTCTTCTTGCTACTTGGGCAAATCACAGGATGGACAGTATCTTCGACCGTCAGACCCTGCCTATGAGCAAGTACTGGATTCCTTAGCCATGATTGCACGCCATACACCTGTACCTCTTCTAGAAGCTCTTCTCAGATGGAGAGAAAGGTGGGCCAAATCCCCCCCTTTTTTTTTTTACCTTAAAATTTTTTTTTTCCTTGGTTTTCTTATATTGCTAATACAGTCCATGTTGCTTACTTTTATTTTGTATATAATCAAAGGACAAGAATGACATTTGACCTTTCCCCTTCTTCCTTCTTTGAACTCCTTTCCCAATGAACCTAATCTCCACTCCCCACTACACACTACTCCTTGTGATTCACTCTCTTGGTGAATCCAATTTGAAAGTTTATTATTAGTTTATTCTTTACACATGTAGATGAAATGGAAATCTCAAATATTTTGTAGGTAAATGACCCAATCTACAGCCCAATCACATTTTCAATCAATATTGGCTCATTTGTACTCAATATGACCTTTAAGCCAAGTGCACTCTCTTGGCGACCTCCATTTGATGTCATTTGTTGATTTTATTGACTCTCTTTCTTTGTGATTTTATTCTTTGAAAAGGGATTGTTCATATCTTATTATGTGTCTTTATCTTTTCCTGTTCTATAAAATTTTTTTCTTATCAGAAAAATAAATATCTTTAAGCCTGTTACTACTTCAAAGCAAAGGATAAAACTTCGTAGAATCGTATTCGTAGGTAATCGGGATGTTGAGAATTTCCTCACAAAACAGTTCAATGTCATCTGTGAAAAGGAAATATGAGATCTTCATAATCCCCATGTTTTGACCTCCTACATTAAACCCAACAATAAAACCAATTTCCATGTCCAATTCGCACTACTCATGGGTTAGTAGTTTGAAACGCTGCTAGAGTAGTAGGTTGGGATTCCTTATGTCAATTTTTTGGCTTTGGGGTTGGAGATGGCAGAAGAGTTAGATTTTGGAATGATATTTGGTGTGGTGAGTCCCTTTTAAATAATATAGCATCACATTTACTCTTGTCGATTGGTGTTGCATGTGGAAGGGTAGTGGGTTACTGTGGATCTCTTATTACTGCATTGTGCAGTTGGCCATAAACTGTGGTCTATTGTCTTCTCTATTTAGGAGTTATTGTGGATTATGTAGTGTGGATGCCAAATTTGACCTATTAATGCTGATTGATTTTGTTGGATTTGATTGATACTATTTGATGGATTTGATTCTATTTTATTTTATTTCTCATATCTCTTATGTAATCTTGTTATGGGGTTTTTTTTCCCAATGTCTAATGTGATTTTGGGACCTGTTTTAAAGGGTCAAAAATTCACTATTGTAGATAGTTGGTTCTGGATTAATGAAATTGGGTTGGAAGTTTTCTTCTAGTGCCTCGTGGTGATTCCAAGCTAACCCATTACTTGGTGTTGGTTCCAAGCAACCTTAGGTAGTGATTACTAGTTTTTATTTTCCTCAAACCCTAGGTAGTGATTAATAGTTTCTATTTTTCTATTTTCATCCTTGGTAGTGATTCCTAGGTTCTATAATTTTTGTTCTTTTTGTTTCCTCCAACTCTAAGTTCCCTTTTAAGATTTTATTGTCCTCCTGTTTTGGTACGTGTGGTATCTGAGCAAACCATGATCTAGTCTTTAGGAAAGTCAAGAAAGCCACCATAATTGCTACCCTCCTCAATTGACCATCACAAGTTCACAACATAGTCAACCTCCAAAACCTCAAATCAACTCCAAAAACCTATCCAAAAAAAAATGAAAAAAGAACCCTCAATTACCTCCAAAGCCAATCCAAATTCCCCATAATTTGTTAAGAAATAAAAAACACCCTCACCATTGCCAACCCAATCTTGCTGCAACCTACAATAGAGTGGCAAGACCCATCCTAAACACCCCAACTGGAGATTTTATTTGTCACGAATCCAGAGGGTCCAACTGTCATTCAACCGTGAACCAATTCATGTTGAGTACATTACCCACCCAAGTCATCGTTGTCAACAATAAAAACCACAATCGAACCTCAATGAAGTCCAAACCCATTTCAAATCACCTTGAACTCTATCTGGCTTCACCAATTGAGCCCAAGACTTTGGCAAAACCCTATAACCGAATTCCCTGCTGTGAGGTGACTTGCCTCGTGAAGCTAACCACCTCTACTCCTATTGTCATCAAAGTCCTGTTCTCAATGACATCTTTGACTTCTTTACAGGAGCCGCCTAGGTCATGTACAAAAAAAGCCTCCTCATTGCAAAGGACAAGCTATGTCACCCTTTGGTTTTGAAGCTGATGGAGGTTTCAGAAATTTTTTTTTAAGTAAGAAAATTCAATTTAGATTCAAGGGAGCAACTCTAGTACATGGAGAATATACAAAGGAGATGCCCAAGCAATTAGAAACAAAAATAAAGTGAAAATATAAGAAAGGCTAATGAAAGCTCAAGGTATCCAGGAACACTAGACAATCCACAATAGAAAAAGTATTAGAATTCAAATTCCATTCATATAAGTCTTTAAAAAATAAGAACTTAAACTCAATCAAGTTTAGCTCCTTTCCCACAAATTAGTGAGCATTTATCTCTCCAAAGACTCCACATCAAGCATAACAGAACAGCTTTTCAAATCCTCCCATTACCTCTCTTACCAAAATGTCTCTTCCAACATGATAATAACTCCATCACAGAGAAAGGCCCTCCCCAAGAAACACCAAACAAGTAGAAAACTAAGACCAAAAATCTTGAGCCACTGCACAGTTGAGGAAAAGATGAGCTACACTCCCATCATGTCTTTTACACATAAAACAACAATTCAAAATAATTTTCCCTCACTTAGATTGTCTATAATCAACGTCTTCCTACACACCATGGCAAGAAAGCCACCCTTGGAGCTATACAAACTTCAAATGCTCTGCCAAGGAAAAGAATTCCCTCCTCTGTTTAAAGCCTTGTGTTGCTTTTCATTCTCCTCCTTGTTTTACTCTTCTAAATATGTTTGATCATTGTATTTGATAGATTGATTATTCTTCTCTTTGTGTACAACCCGGATGTACTTGGTTTGTTTTTTTAATAAAATTTGTTATTACTTAAAAAAAAGAAAAAAGGATATCAAATTTACAAGAGATGCAACCTAACAACCCCATAGGGAACCATCCAAGGTCTTTGTTGTCTATATATCAAATGGCGAAAGAATTTGATTGACTACAATGAATGAGGAATTTTAACCTCCTATGTTATTGTTTTCATGCATATAAGAGTTAAAATATATAGTTGATAATCTTCATATAGATATTTTTTTGGGTTAACATAAAAATGGAACTGGCATCACTCTAGTAGATGATCCTATCACTGTGATCTTATTCGGTGTTTGTATTTGGATTATGAATTATTTTTTTCTTTTGTGGGTTTTTTTATTCATTGCAGTGAGTCCCCAAAGGGAGCAAATGATGCATCTACATTCCAAAGGAAGGTTTGTATTGTGATTAGTAGCTTGTAAAATTTATTCCTATTAGCAGACTCATTAATTTTTTATTTTATTTAATGTATGTTGACAGTCATGAACCTGTTTCACTAATGCAGTTGGTTCCCTTAATTACTAATGATCATTTAAAGTTTTTGTAAACTTGTGACTCTATGACTGTACAGAGAGATATCTTAGAAGCCTAAAGAAACTCCCAGACCCTTTGTCTTTATATATATAAGAGTTATTCCTTCATCACTGCAGTCAATGAATTGGATTCTATCAACTGAATAGTCCTACTCCCCCCCCTTCTCTCTCTTTTTCCCCTGGGCACTGAACAAAAGTTTGCCACTGGATCAGATGTGAACAATGGAAGCATTAATTATAACCAACAAATGAACTTTGCAGATACACAGTTAGAGCATGAAAATAATTAAAGTCGTGATTTAAAAAAAAAAAAAATCTGATAATGCTATTCGCTGATATGGACATGCTTATTTTGGCCTTTTATTTGCCACATAATGTTAACTCGTGCTAGTGCTCTTGTAGCAGTTATATCAATTTTGTGTAAGCTCATCATATAGGGCACATCTAGTAGTGTTCTTGTCTTTGTGGATAGATTCTTTAGGATTGACTTTGCAGATACACAGTTAGAGCATTAGAATAATTAATCATGATCTTATAAAAAAAAGAATAATTAAAGTCATGAGTTTTCAAAAACTACTCTGATAATGCTATTGGCAGATATGGACATGATAATTTTGGCCTTTTATTTGCTATGTGATTTTAACACATGCTAGTGCTTCTGTAGCAGTCATATCACATTAGTGTAAGCTTATTGTCTAGGGGACATCTATGAGTGTTCTTGTCATTGTGGATGGATTCTATAGTGGTTGATTTCTAGAACTAGATTTTGAATCAAAAGGTTGGGTTTTTCATTTTTCTCTTTTAGAGCATTGTTGTCCCTTTGTGAAGCTATTATTATCATCCCTTTGAGTTTTACTTATATTATTTTTCACCTATCAGAAGAAAAAAAAAAGAAAAAAGATTTTTGTTTGATTTATCATATCATGACTTAGTCCAAATGTTGGATTTTAGTATTCTATTGTCTTTGTTGCTTGCCAGTGTTGACTTTTTTGAATTGCGTGTGCCTAGCTATTAGTCACTAACAGTTTAGTTTATGATCGAAGAAAGAACTGCTTAAATGCAGTAGAGGGAAAAAAAATTGGTTGAAGACAATGAGATGGCTTTATATCCCTGCAAAATCATTTGGAAAAGGATAGATGGGTGTTGTGTATTCATTTGCTTACTTAGACAGTGAGCTAATCTATTTATTTTTAGTTATAGCTATCATGAGTCTGGACATGAAGGCATTTCAATCTAATCCTTGTTCTGCATTTTTTTGTCTGATTGGCCTCCAATGGGTTCAATCTGCTAGAATTAAGATGGTGACACTGGTATTTATAAAAACAGATAATTGCTACAGCTCTTTTCTTTGTTAAGACTGTTTATAGAAGACATCTGGACAAACCTGAATTATCTTTTGATTGTAAAAGACCTTTTTATTTATTTTTTATTTTTTTAATGCATATATTGCATAATTGTTTCATCCGGTAAGTGTGCTTTATTGACCACTGGTTTTACATTGTCTTTATATGGGTCTCAGCTTGCAGTGGAGTGCATTTTTTGCTCAGCATGTATACGCTTTGTGGAGTGCTGTCCGCAGGAGGGACTTACCGGTTTGTAAATTTTATATATGTATCTATCTATCTATATATATATATAGATATATTATTATGCTGTTTTCCCCTTTAAAATGGTAATATCTTGTTGTGACGTATCGGATTGTGCTCATTACAGAGAAGCTGTGGTCTGGGCTTGAGAATTTTGTTTTTGACTGGCTGATTAATGCTGACAGGTAAGCTGCTTTAAATGGGTGTGGGAACTTATAGAGGTTATGTGCTCATTCTTTTTTCTTGCGTATTAATGACTCTGTTTGTGATAAAACTTTGGAATTCCTACTTCCTACTTCCCAAATGAATGTGGTTATTTCATCTTTAGGTTAAATATTCAACTGAGTTTGTGTGAGCTGTATCTGCTGTACATATACTGGGCTCTAGCTTTCATTAGATATCAGTGCAAGATTTCTACACATTTAAGCGTGTGAATGAGCTTATTTTCATTAGTTTATTAAAGCTTATCTTGTTTATTGTGTAAAAGTATAACTGTACCTTGAAAAAAGTAATGCTTTAAAAAGCTGTACACAGGACCTTAGTTATGTGGACTATCCAGAGTAAGAAGAATAATTGGACTTTCAGTGGAGTTGAAATTCTTTGTAACAAGCTAAAATCCTTATTTTTGAAACCCTTGTATGTTTTGATGGCTGCTTTTTGTAGCCCCAACTCCTTTTTAGATTTTTATTCTCTAATTGAATTTTCACATGTAATTTTTTAGAAAAATCTGGCCAAAAGCCTTATAATAGCTCAAATGACACCTCTTGGTGTTTTCAATAAAGATATTAAAGGTTCTAAACTGGAAAGCACAAGTGCGCCGATTGGGTCAGCGCACCCGAGTCCAATATGCACGGATGTGCCATGTGGTTGTGGACGCAAATGCATGCCATCCATCACCGATTTTTTTTTTTCATTTTTCAATTCGGGCCGATACGGTCCGAAATAGGCCCCGAATCGGTTCGATATGGGCCAAAATAAGTGTTTAAAAAAATAAAATAAAAACGTAAAATTTTTTGTCAAAACACACTATTTTGACATCCTACTTTAAAGAAAAAACCCTAAACTCATCTCAAACTCTCTTGTTTTCTCTGTCTCCTCTCTCTCTCTAACCCACGACTCTCGTTCTCTTCGTCTCCTCTCTCTCTCTCTAACCCACGACTCTCTCGTTGCTTTTAAATTGGTATATTTTTACCATTATATGAAAAAATATGCTTAACAATATATAGAAAAAAAAAAATATATATATATATATTAAATAATTTATTAATAAATGTATTTTGCCTCACTTGCACCCTACTTTTTCAAAAATTGCTGAGTCACCGCACCTCTCTCGCTCCTGAACCCGAACCCGAATCCGCACCCATGCTTCCTAGGTTCCAAACCCCCTTCCCCCATTGTTGTAACTATTGAATTATCAAATTTTTTAAAGAAAAATCTCTTCTATCACATAACAAGAACAATATTGAGTGTCCTTGAGAATCTTTGCTTTATTGTACAAGCCTGCAATTACTAATTGGGAAAGAAATGAAAGAAAAACTTATGAGAGGAGATGAATATCTACCTTAATCATATCGAAAGAAATATCTACCACGATTTCATCATGGTGATTTTCTAGATCAAAGATATGCTCTAATGCAATGGAACATATAGTTAGTGACACAATCAAAGAAAACAAGATGAGTGTTCCTGCCGTTTTCAGACTTAAACCCACTCCAATGCAAAGTGTGTGATAAAATTAATACTCAGCTTGATTTATTGGAGGTGTCAAGAATGCCCAATAACCTCAAAGGTAAAGCTTCAAGCACGAATTGTAATAATGTTAGGCAATAAAACCTAGTTTTGAAATGGAAGTACAAACAGATATTGCTAGGGCAACAAGAACATACTGTAGCATTTACAAAACATGCTGGAATAACAGAACCATGTGTGGTAGATTTGATATAGCTTGCTGAAGAGTCAGTTATGTTGCTTACTTTTGAGAAGGAAGATTTCTCACTGTTTGATGAGGAGAAAGTTCAATTAGAGAACAACAAATCATAGGGTACATTTGTTTTGAATAGTGAGTAGATGCATCTACTACTGATCCAGTCTCTATGTTGCTTGAAGTTAAAAGGCTTGATGAAGTGGAAAAGATTGATACAATGGTGCTTCTTTTGGCTCAAGATAAGGCTGTATCATTTGCAATGTTGGTTGCACACAGTTAAGTTATAAAATATGAAGATTTAGAGTAAAATGCGAATAATGAGGAGAAGAAGAATATAGAGACAGAGAAAAGAAAGAAGAGGTTGAGGGCATTAACTTATCAAGCCCACACCTTAGCATATATTTATATTAGGGTTTATGACATGATTATAGAAATACCCTTACTAATATGCTAAAATAAATGACAACTAGAACTAACTCTAACACTCTCCCTCAAGCTGGAGCATACACATCAAACATGCCTGGCTTGGAAGACAAACTCTGAAAGAACAAAGAGAGTGACGATATGTTTCTTCATCAATAAATCCTAAATGAAGTGACAATGCACCTCAATATGTTTGGTACGTTCATGGATCACGGGATTGTTAGCAATAAAGATGGCATCTTCATGAAGTGACAATCCACCTTAATACGAAGGAGAGATTGAACCCATAACATCTCAGAAGCAGTGTGAGCCATAGCTCTATGCTCAACTTCAGCACTAGAACGAGCAACAACATTTTGCTTTTTACTACGCCAAGTAACAAGATTGCCACCAACATAGGTACAATAACTAGAGGTGAACTGATGATTAGAACGACTACCAGCCCAATTGGCAACACTAAAACCTGTCACATAAAGAGAACGAGAGGGCTTATACAAAAGTCCGCGCCAGGAGCCCCTTTAAAATAACCCAAAATAGGATAGATAGCTTCATAATAAGGTTGACGAGGAGCTTTCATAAACTAATTAACCACTCCAACCGCATAAGTAATGTTAGGACGAGTAACCCTAAGGTAAATTAACTTCCCAACCAAGTGGCGATATTGACCAAAATCACTAAACAATTCACCTTGCTCCTTATCAAGTTTAACAATGGAATCCGTAGGAGTATCAGTAGGACGAGCACACAAATAGCCAATCTCGGTCAAAAGATCAAGAACATACTTCTGTTGAAACAAAAATAAACTTTGGGAGGAACAAGCAACTTCAATCTCGAGAAAATAGCGAAGAGTACCTAGGTCCTTAGTATGGAATTGTAGACCCAAATATCTTTTTAAGTTAGTTATACCAGCAAAGTTACTTCCAGATATTATAACATCATCCACATAAACAATCAAAACAATAGTGCTAGTGGAAGAGTGATGAACAAAGACAGAATGAGAACGCTAGAAACCACACCCAAGTACAACAACACTAAATTGATCAAACCATGCACGAGGAGATTGCTTCAAACCATACAATGCCTTACCTAATCGACAAACAAGGTGTTCACTACCATAAACAACATACCCAAGGGGTTGATCCATACATATTTCCTCTTGAAGATCTCCATGAAGGAAAGCATTCTTGATATCAAGTTGATACAAAGGCCAAGAGTGACTAACTCAAAAGATAGTAGGATCCAAACTGAATTCAGGCATGCCACAGGAGAGAATCTTTCTAGATAGTCAACACCATATGTTTGTGTGTAACCTTTGGAAACCAATCGTGCCTTAAGGCGCTGAACGAAACCATTAGGGAGGTACTTAACAGTGTATACCCAATGACAACCTATTATGTGTTCCCAAGGGGAAAGGTCGTAAGTTCCCAAGTTTGATTCTTGTGAAGAGCACTCATTTCCTCATCCAAAGCACGTTTCCCTCCAAATGAAAGACAAGGCCAACTTATAAGATGAGGGAATAGAAATAGAGGACATGGTACAAGCAAATGAATGCAACCAAGGTGAGACAAAGTTTACCTTATCGTAGGCAATAGGCAAATCATCAGTTTCTAGAAAAGGGGTGGATGAAGTAGGAAACCACGAATGAAGAAGATGTAGCATTAAGGCCATATGACCCAACATGCCTATCCTGAGATCACTAATAAACCTGCAAGGGAGGATTAGGCTCGGAAGCCAAAGGTTTTGGAGGAGGAGAAGAAAGAGGAGAAGACAAAGGTACTAGAAACATAGGAGATGGGAAGGAAACCTCACCCTCATGACTAGAGATAAGATCATGTGACATACATTGACCACGTGAAGAAAAGAATGCGGTGAACTCAAAAAAGGTAACATCAACACTCACAAAATAGCGGTGAAACTCGGGACTATAACAACAGTAGCCTTTCTGAGTAAGAGAGTATCCAAGGAAAATTCACTTACGAGCTTGAGGAGAGAGTTTATCTTGACCAGGATCTAGGACATGAACAAAAGCAACACAATCAAACACACGAGGAGTAAGTGGGAAAGGAGAACGGGTAGGATATAAAAGTGAAAACAAAGACTTATGATTTAAGATATTAGAAGGCATATGATTAATAAGATGGCAAGCAATAAGAACAACACCACCCCAAAAATGTTTTGGTACTTGCATATCATGGAATAACAAGGTGTGAGCAACATCTAGTAAATGACGATGTTTTTGTTCAACCACACCATTTTGTTGGGAGCTACGAGGACAACTAGTTTGATGAATGATACCACGATCAGTACAAAAGGAAATCATAATAGATTGTGCATACAAAAGGAAATCATAATACTGTAGCGCATTATCAGATCAAATAATCTTGATGCGTTTATTAAACTGAACAAAGATTTCATTATAGAATGTGGAAAAAATATGAGGTAGTTCAGATCTCCCTTTTATAAAAAACAACCGTGTCGTTCGAGAATAATAATCCATAGATATAAAAAAAATAATGGAATTCATTTGAAGTAGAACACGAGAAGGGCCCCATATGTCTGTATGGATTAGTTCAAAGGACTCAGATTGGTGACTATGACCACTACTTGAAAAAGAACTACGATGTTGCTTCCTTAACTGACAGGACTGAATAGTTGGTGGAGTTTACCATGGTGTGTGGGTGGTGATTTCAATGCTATTTGCTTTCCCTCTGAACGTTTGGGGCTGCAAACTTCACTAAGAGTATGCACAAATTTTCTGATTTCATCTCCATTAATGGGTTAATGGATATCCCCTTGGAGGGTGGCTGTTATACTTGGTCCAATTCATTGTCCAGCTCCAGGATAGACCGTTGTCTCTTTTGTCAAGAGTGGGAGGAACTGATGCGGGAGATGCAAGAAGATTTTTATTTAGTATTATTTATGTTTGCAAGTCAATTGTATTTTTTATGTTTTATGTCCTAGTAGTTTATTAGGCTATTAATATTTTAATTTGGAAGCAAGGTTATTTTCGTAATAAGGCAATTAGGGTTTCTTAGCCAATTAGAACTAGGGTTTAGTAATCCTTTATAAGCAACCTATTGTACTCCTTGAGGAGATAGTTGGTATTTTGATGAATGAAAAAAATGGTCGTTTCGTCTCTTTTGGTCTGGTGCTGACTTCAGGTCTACCCTAGGTGCTAACTCCTAGTAGTTTCCTCGCTTGGTGCTGACTTCAAGCCAGGCCTAGATGCTGACTCCTAGGTCATATCTCTTTATTTTATTGTTGTTTCAATTTTGTTTTGGTTGTCCTCCGTCAGTTTTGGTATCAGAGCAAACATCGATCTTTGAAGCCTCACCGCAGAACCAGAAAAGTATTTAAAAAAAAAAAAAATCATTGCTGTGTTTCTCATCCCATCAAATCACAATTCAGATCCACAAGAAGTAAGTGCCGCCACCAGCCTCCATCACCAGCAGCGTCCCCATCACACCGGCGACTTCCAATTTCGTTGTCCAGCGCCACCACGACGACGATCCAGCCTTCAGACCGCCATCTGCTCACCTGCTCCAATCGACGCCAAACCATCTCCGTCGACCCGCAAGCCCGATCCTGATCCTTGTCAGTGTTGCACCGCCAAAAGCCCTACATCTCGTGCGCCACTGCCGGACCAAACTCCAATGCAGATCTGACCAAAGCTCATTGTTGTTCTCACGCGAGCCTCACCTGAGTCCAGACAACCTATATTGCGTTTTGAAGTTTTGTTGTTTGTGTTTATTAGTCACCTCAGGACAAGGCAAACACGCGAGTTCACTTACAAAGCCAGCCCATTAGCCCTAAGTGGGCCACGCCACTTTGGGTTTGAAGTTTCTTTCTTTTGGTTTAATTTGCTGGTTTGAAATATTGTCAATATATTCTTCACGTGTATACAAAAAAGAAAAAAATGACTTCCTTTCATAGTGAACTTGAGAAGCAGCTTAAGGAGGCTGGGAATAGACTCCTTAACCTTCCTTCCTCCATTGATGACCTCCTTACTCTTCTTGCTGAAGTTGAAAATTTGTTAGCATACGTGGAGCAGGTACCATCCAAATCAGTGCGAGGTGCACTTTTTCCCTCAGTAAAGGCTCTGATCAATAATAAACTTTTGAGACATGTTGAAATGGATGTGAAGGTTTCGGTTGTATCTTGCATTATTGAGATTACAAGAATAACAGCACCAAATGCCCCATATAAGGATGAGCAAATGAAGGAAATATTTCAGTTGATTGTGGCAGCATTTGAAAATATGTCTTATGTGTCTACTCGCTCTTATAAGAAGGTGACTTCAATTCTTGATACCATTGCAAAGGTCAAGTTATGCTTGGTGATGTTGGATCTTGAGTGTGATGCATTGGTTGTTGAGATATTTCAAAGTTTCTTTAAGATGATTAGGTCCAACCATCCACCTGTTGAACTTTCAGCCATGGAAACAATTATGAGTCTGGTCAAATGAAAGTGAAGACATTTCCTTGGATCTTCTCAGTTCACTTTTTGCTATTGTAAGAAAGGCAAATCAGAATGTTTCACCTATTTCATGGACAATGGGGGAGCAAATAATCACTTGGATTAATGCCCAGCTAGAAAAGATAATAGCACCCACTCAAAAACTACCCAGTAAGCTTGAGGGTGCACATGATGTGAAAGTTGAAGTTGTTGAACGTGCTTCTGATCAACCCTCCACAGTCCTTGAAGATCTACATCTTGGTGAAGTTGAAGAGGTTAAAACCACAATGCTTCTTATGGTTCTTAAGGTTCAAGACGAGATTATACTGATTCCACACATTGATTTTGTTATTCCAAATGAGTTTGATGTGGTGGAATTCAAGGTTTTTCCTTTTCCCTGCGTTCCCCAAGGTGATTCCAGACTTGCAGCAAGTATTACTTGTCAGCATCCTAATCCTTTAATGCTTTAAAACTCGAGGTTGAGTTTTCTCCAACCAGAGGAGAATGATGCGAGAGATGCAAAAAGATTTTTATTTAGTATTATTTATGTTTGCAAGTCAATTGTATTTTTTATGTTTTAGGTCCTAGTAGTTTATTAGGCTATTAATATTTTAATCTGGAAGCAAGGTTATTTTCGTAATAAGGCAATTAGGGTTTCTTAGCCAATTAGAACTAGGGTTTAGTAATCCTTTATAAGCAACCTATTGTACTCCTTTAGGAGATAGTTGATATTTTGATGAATGAAAAAATAGCTGTTTGGTCTCTTCTTTGGTCTAGTGCTGACTCCAGTCTACCCTAGGTGCTGACTCTTAGTGGTTTTATCGCTTGGTGCTAACTCCAAGCCAGGCCTAGGTGCTAACTCCTAGGTCATATCTCTTTATTTTATTGTTGTTTCAGTTTTGTTCTGATTGTCCTGCGTCAGGAACATTATCCTAATATTCATCAAAAACGGATGGTAAGAGTGTTGTTAGACCACTTTCTGATTTCTCTAGAGGGTGGGGATATTCATAAGGGACGTAGGCCATTTCGGGTTGAGAACATGTGGTTTCAGGTGGAGGGTTTTGTGGGGAAGGTAAAAAAATTGGTGGGACTCTTATGATTTCTATGGTACTCCCAGTTACAGGTTAGCTATGAAGTTGAAATCTTTAAAGGGTGATTTAAAAAAGTGGAATGAAACAGAGTTTGGTAATGTAACCATTAAGAGAATGAAGTTGTGGAATGATTTGAATGCCTTGGATTCTAAAGAGGAGAGGGTTTCCTTATCTATGAATGAAAAGCTTGAAAAAGAGAGGATTCGCATGGAAATTGAGAAAACTGCCTTGTTAGAAGAAATTAGTTGGCGATAGAAATCTCAAGGGTACTATGTTTAAAGGAGGGAGACAGTAATACAAAATGTTTTCACCGGATGGCTAATTCTAATAGGAGGAACAACAATATTGGCAGTCTCAATATTGATGGGTTGTTGATTTCTGATCAGGAAGTTATTGAAGAAGGTATTACTCGGTTTTATAAGAATCTTTACTTAGAAGATAAGCTACATCACCCTCACCCAAATGTGCTGAATTTTTCCACAATCTCTAAGGATAAGGCTGGCTGGCTGGAATGGCCCTTTGAGGAAGCAGAGATTTTTGGGGTGGTCAAGGATTTCAATGGAGATAAAGCTCCTAGACCTGATGGTTGTGTTTTTCCAGACTTGTTGGGCCATTATTAAAACAAATCTTGTGGAAGTCTTTTAGTACTTTTTTGAGAATGCTCAATTTGAAAAAGTTTGAATGCCACCTTCATTTCCTTAATTCCCAAAAAACTTGATGCAGTGGAGGTAAGGGATTTTAGGCCTATTAGTTTGACTGGGGACGTGTATAAAATTATTGCCAAAGTTTTAGCTAATAGATTGAAAATGGTGCGTGAGGACATTATGTACAAATCTCAAAATGCTTTTGTTAAAGAAAGATAGATTTTAGATTCCGTTCTTATTGCCAATGAATGTTTGGATAGTAGGATAAAATCAGGAGTTCCTGGGGTGTTGTGTAAGTTGGATGTAGAGAAGGCATATGACCATGTGAACTGGGGCTTCCTTATTTATATGTTAGAGCGTTGTGGTTTTCCTGAAAAATGGAGAAGGTGGGTTTCTTTTTGCATCTCTATAGTCAAATTCTCTATCCTTATCAATGGCACTCCTTGTGGTTTCTTTGAAAGCTCTAGGGTATACAACAGGTAATTTTGAATTTTCTGGAAGAGCCATACTATAGTGTTTACAAAACATGCTGGAATACCAGAACCATGTGTAGTAGATCTGATATAGCTTGTTGAAGAGTCAGTTATGTTGCTTACTCTTGAGAAGGAAGATTTACCACTGCTTGATGAGGAGAAAGTTCAATTGGAGAACAACAAATCATAGGGTACATGTGTTGTGAATATTGAGTAGATGCATCTACTACAGATCCAGTCTCTATGTTGCTTGAAGTTAAAAGACTTGATGAAGTGGAAAAGATTGATACAATGGTGCTTCTTGTGGCTCAAGATAAGGCTGTATCATTTGCAATGTTGGTTGCACACAGTTAAGTTGTAAAATATGAAGATTTATGGTTAAATGAGAATAATGAGGAAGAGAAGAATAGAGAGACAAAGAGAAAAAGAAATAAGAGGTTGAGGGTGTTAACTCATCAAGGTCACACCTTAGCATATATTTATATTAGGGTTTATAACATGATTGCAAAAACACCCTTATTAATATGCTAAAATAAATAACAACTAGAACTAATTCTAACACACATTGATTTTTTTTTTTTTTTTTTTAAAGTAAGAAAAATTGTACAAGGAGAAGACTACTTCATTATGAAATGAAGTAGCCAGAAAAAATATGTACAAGCAACAAAAAAGAAGAGCAAAAAATTATGTACAAGAAGAAAGGGAATCTAAAAACAGCGGAATGGATTCCCTAGAAGTAAATCCCCATGCATGAGACCAATCAAACAGGGTTCTTGCAAATAAAGCTGGGAGCTGATTCCGGTAAGCACCAAATCTTCAAATATGTGATTATTACACTCCCTCCAAATAATCCACATCACACAATGTGGTACCAAATTTCAAATATTCGAAGTGCTTTCCCAACCAATTTCTCCATCCTACCAATAAACCAATAACCCTCTTGGGTAAAACCCAAGTAACACGAACCTATCTAAAAGCAAAACTCCATAACCGAGAAACCTCCCCACAGTGCAACAAGAGGTGATCAAAATTCTCCCCACTACACTGGCAGAGGCAACACCAATCCATAATTGTAAAGCTCCTTCTCCTCAAATAATCACCTGTGAGAATCTTCCCCATGCAGCTGTCCAAACAAAAAAAGACACTTGGTGTGTAGCCTTCACGCCCCAAAAGCTTCTTTATTCTTGGTGTTGCCAAAGATAACTCAGGAGTTGGTGCAAGTACCATGTGCCAAAATTTTATCATTCAACACTTCAAAACTTTGGGTCAAGTTTTTTCCATCAATGTGAAAATGATGCGGGAACCATGATGAAAATTTTATTCTAATATAGTCTTATTTAATTTCGGAAGTCAATTGTATTTTTATTAGTCATTTAAATTTTATTTTAGATGTTAGTAGTTGATTAGGTTATTAGTTTTTTTATTTATTTAATTTACTAGAGTCAATGATATTTTTGTAATTCAGTAATTGGAATTTCCCAACTCAAGCATGATTACGGTTTCCTAAGTCAATTTGAATAAGAAATAGGGTTAATTCATAGTCTATATAAGCATGGTATTGTACCTCATATGGAGAAAATTTCCAATTTGATTGATTAATGAACTTTCTCTTGGAAATGGTCTAGTGCTAACTCCAGCTAGTCCTAGGTACCAACTCCTAGGTTTGTTCTCTCTAGTTTGATGCTAACTCCAAGCTAGTGTAGGTGCTAACTCCTATGTTATTATCTTTTATTTTCTGTTCTTTCAACTTTATTTTTGCATCCATTTTGGTTTTGATTTTGTTTTGCATCATCTTTCCCGGCTGTTTCTATTAAATTTATCTTTAGTACTTAAGGGTACCTTTCGAAGATGCCTTGTGTGCATAAGGGTTCTAGTTCTACCCTAAAATAGAATTTTATCACTTACCTAGAAGAAGGGAAAGGGGAAAAATAGGAGTTGATTGGCTGTTTGTTCTACTGTTCAGATTGGAAGTTTTATAATAATATCTTGTAAAGAATACTTACATAAGGATAGATAGTTTTCTATCTCTGTTTTCTTTTTCTATTTTTGGTTACTTATCCCGTTGTTATTTTTTTAGTGTGAATTTTGAAGTACAATCATGCTTATGAATCTTATGATCTAGACTGAAACATGTACTGTAGACATTAAGGGACTTGATATTTTCCTTTGGTCAGAATGGACTAGGTCATATACTTCAGAATTTTATGAACACATCATCATAAGCCTTGAGAAGTTTATAATGTGCACATATACATTTTTTCTTATGAATTCAGTATACTCTTATTGCAGGGTTGTTAGTCAGGTTGAATATCCCTCGTTGGTTGATTTGCGTGGACTTCTTCTGGACCTGGTTGCTCAACTCTTAGGTGCCTTATCTCGCATCAGGTAACCCAATCAGGATCTTTAGAACTTGAACTTTTAAAGATTCTGCTCTGATTCAAAATTGATTCACTGTTATGAAAGTTATTCTGGAAACAGGTAGACTACATAGTTTTTGGCAAACTGAATTTAGTTGTTCCATGATTATGTATCATTGGATGTTGGTCAAGTATGGCATATCTTAGTCTCATCATCTATGGCTTGCTTTTGGGGATGCTTGAGGAAGAAATTTTTGTTTTCCCTAATGATAGAATTATTGCTTGGTGAATACTCTGAAGTAGCTATTCATACCTTGTATCTGTGATTACATCATTATCATCCTTTTTTGCTTCATTATGTCTGAAATTTCTAAGCTGAAGCGAATTTAATAGCTACCTATAAATTGCAGCTATTCCTATAGTTTATTTCTAAACCACACACAATTAAGTTGTGTGCGGGAACTAGCTTCTCTTATTGGAGGAAACCAATGCAACTTTATGATAATCTGCATTTTTTTGGGGGGCCCGGGGGGGGGGGGGGGGTGTGGTTGTGCTGGGAGAGGTACCAAGTTGTTACATGGCTGCCTGTTTGTCATGACAGTTTTTTTTTTTAATTTCCTGGCCTTATCTAGTATATGTCTAAATCATGGTTTAAAAATGATTTAGATTACTAATAATAGTGTTCTCAATAATTTGATGCTTACCCTCAGCTCCATGTTGTCGTGTCTGGTAGAATTTGTGTTTTGCTGATCAGACGGGTTGTTCTTAAAACTTTTAAAATATGATTATAAGTAAAGAGCTAATTCAGCCAAAAAAAGAAGAAAGAAAGTAAAGAGCTATATTTTGACTATAGAATGCTTCTACTAACCAAAAGAAATATGCTTCTTGTTGCATAAATTAGTTGATTGGGTAGTCAGAGTATGAATGTGAGATGGGAGCAACCATCAATGTTTGGTTCTGTATCTCTGGAGTAGATCATATTTAAATTTATGGTTCTTTCCCTTTCCTATTACAGATTTAGTTCTGTGACTGAGCGCTTTTTCATGGAACTCAATACACGTCGGATTGACACTAGTGTTGCCCGAAGTGAAACCCTTAGTATCATTAATGGGATGCGCTACCTAAAGCTTGGGGTATGTGTAAGTTAAAAAAAAATTTATAGTGAAAATGGCATGAAAAAGACAATGATTTAACAATAAGGTAATTGCCAGGTTAAAACAGAAGGTGGACTGAATGCTTCTGCTTCCTTTGTCGCAAAAGCAAATCCTCTTAACCGTGCTCCACACAAACGCAAAAGTGAGCTTCACCATGCACTCTGTAATATGCTTTCAAGCATCCTAGCACCCCTTGCAGATGGTGGAAAAGGCCAGTGGCCACCTCCAGGTGTAGAGGCTGCACTTTCCCTATGGTATGATGCTGTTGGACGAATTAGATTGCAGCTCATACATTGGATGGATAAACAGAGCAAACATTTTGCGGTAAGTGGATCTTAGAAAACGTAACTCCCTCTTTCTTTTATTCCAAGGTTCTGTTTGTTTTTCATCTGAGATGCGGAAATTGTTACCTTCACAAGTTTCATATTCTGTTTAATTTTACCTTCTAATTAGTTTGTGTCATTAAGTAAAATATGACGTTTGGCAAAAACTCTGATACCAAACTGATGCAGGACAGTAGGCTCATTGTGGAGTTTTAGGATAGCTAGGTCTAGGGTTCGTGATGGGGAAGGCTGGAAAATATTATGAAATTTAGTATTTCTAACTGGGCAAGGGAAGGGTAAAGTTTGGACATAAAACAAAGATAACTAGGGTTTGGGTTGTTGTTCCAGCGTTAGGAACTGTAACCCAAGAACAATAGGTGGGTGGGTCTTCTTAGGTTGAATGGAAGTGTTTCGTGGTTGGGCAATTTAGGGTTTTTGGGAATGGATTTGAGAGAGAGCTATTGAAGTAAAATCAGGTCTGATACTGATGGAAAATTGCTCAAAGTTAAAAAGAAAAAGGAAAGAGAATATACTGTCTAAACCTCACACCTAGCGATCCTAAGCATCACACCTAGGGTTTCCTTGATATTACACCTTCGATTAAGGTTGCATTACACAAACCGCCATCAAAAGCTTCATAGCTTCTGAAATTTTTGCAAAAACATATGCAATGGAAAAGAAAGCATTACAATCTGATTTCTACCTGTAATAGGAATTAGACTTGATGAGCTTAAATCACTAGGTCCAAACTAGATAACTATTAAAAACACAATGTAATTGATCCAATAACATAAGAGACCCATTATCAATATGTGATAAATAATGCCCCTCTAGAAATAAAATTGCAATAATGCCTCTGATTTAAAATTAAATACAAAGTAAAAAAAATCAAATTCCAGCATCTTGCATCATTGTCTTCTGGTTGGAGAAATCTCATGATTACAATGAATCTATGAAGTCACACATTTCCTGTTTTCAGTTTTGTTACAGTGTACCTTCCTTTTACCTTTCTTAATAGCTTTGATCTTCTTCTGGAGAAGGATGAAAATAATGGAATTGATTTTCCCTAGGTGCTTTATGGCTAATTTTATATAAATATTTCTCCCAAAAGAATCTTCCTTTAATTACTTTGTAATTCCCTAGGAATCAAAACCTAGGCTTGCTTGGAATCAATACCAAGCAAGAGGAACAAAACATAGGAATCAACGCCTAGGGTTGGCTTGGATCAGCACCAGACTATTGAATAAATGTTTGAGTGGATATATGTTTTGGGTTTGTTGTCCTTTAGTTCTTCATTTGAGATTCTTGGCAGTTGTACCATCAATGCTTGATGGTGGTGTACCTATTGTATACTTTCTGTGTATGTGGGTTACGCCTATTTTCTTTTAATTAATGAAATATATACTTATAAACAAATTCTTATATTAACTAGTAGGACTAAACCCTGAGTCTGAAGGAAATCCCAAATGTTGAATTACACAGCCGAACCTTTGGCTGTGATGACAAGGTGCCTTGCGATTGGTGTTCAAGATTGCTGGCACTTCTTAGAGACCAGTTGCGGGGCTTAGGGGCTTGATTTGACCGATGTGGGGTTGTGGGGGCTTCCATCAACTTTCAGTGAACTCCTGGGTAGGCTCAACAGATTTTTTTTTTGGGGGGGTGGGGGGGCCTTTGCGATGGCTCAATGAAGGCAACTGGGTGAAGGGTTCTATGTTGTTGTTTTACGGTGGTGAAGAGGGGTTTTGTAGTTGTGGCTCTTGTGTAACAGTGGCTGTGGTGGATTGATGTTTTCTTAGATATGGAAATTTGATGTAGGACAATAGATTCTAAGATGACGACTTGTGTTTGGGAAACAAAAGAAGATCAAAACAGGATAGGATCTTGGAATCATCACTGAGGGTTTGCCTGTAATCTGCACCAAATGTTGAAAATAGGAAAATAGAACCTAGGAATGAGTACCTAAACTGCTTGGAATCAGCACCAAGCACTAGAAGAAAATTTCCAACCCAAATTTTATAAATCCATTGTCAATCAACTTCCAAAATTTATTTTAAGGGAAAAAAACTAAAATTTTTTGTAAGTTCATATCATCATTTTTTTCTCCCTTTTCATTTCTTAATTAATTTGCAACCCCCCCCCCCCCCCTCCCCCCAAAAAGAACGTCTATTTGTGTTTATAGTTTTTTTAATCCCCACTAACTATTTTTATGTGTTAGGTTGGTTACCCTTTGGTGACTCTTCTTCTCTGTCTTGGTGATCCTCAAATATTCCACAATAACCTAAGCCCTCATATGGAGCAACTCTACAAGCATCTTAGAGTAAGTTTAACTATTTGGCATTTAGTATGGGGGAACAAGGAAAGTGTGGATATGGTGATATGATTTAATATTCCATGTCCTTCTATAATGTCTTGTCTTGTTTATCTGTCGGCCATATCCATATGGAATTATATTTTGAGTTTTTAGCCATATAACAAAATCTGGGTTAATCATGCAGGACAAGAACCATCGTTACATGGCCTTGGACTGTCTTCATCGTGTTTTGAGGTTTTACTTGAGTGTTCATGCAGCTAACCAGGCCACAAATCGTATATGGGACTACTTAGACAGTGTAACCTCTCAACTCTTAACAGTTCTGAGGAAAGGGATGCTTACTCAGGATGTCCAACATGATAAACTTGTAGAATTCTGTGTGACTATAGCGGAACATAACCTTGATTTTGCCATGAACCATATGATATTAGAATTGCTGAAGCAAGATAGTTCAAGTGAAGCAAAGGTGATTGGTCTTCGTGCTTTGCTTGCCATTGTTATGTCCCCTTTAAGCAAGCGTGTTGGCTTGGAAATCTTTAAAGGTAACTGAAAAATGGTCATAGACCTTGATTATTGTTATATAGTTATATTTTGATATCTCAAGGGCTGATTAGACTTCATCTGACTTTTGTTGAACAGATCACGATATTGGCCACTACATTCCAAAAGTAAAGGCTGCAATTGAGTCAATTTTAAGGTCTTGTCATAGAACCTATAGTCAAGCTCTTCTAACTTCTTCAAGGACCACCATAGGTAATTTTCTTTTTTGTCTATTGTAGAACCAGTCTGCTGCAAGTTTTGGTATCTGGTAACCTTAATTTAAAAAGGACATGGAAATCTTGATTTAGATATTTTGTGTTATTTGCTCTTGATTTGATCTGCTAAATAATTGTATTTTCATCATGTGTTCTTTTCTTTTCCTTTTGTTAGACTTATTATCATTTTTATTGGTGTATGTTTCCTGGGAAAAATTATGATTTTGATTTCATTATAATTGGTGAATGTAGTCCATTTCTATCTGATGTGAATGGGCCAAGCCTGAGCTCAATATGAGGTTTGCAAGCCCTTTGGATGTACATACCCCAAATGGACTAGGTTCAACACAATTTGTTTAATAGATCTTTCTCACCTCATAGAAATAAATAAAATTGAATGCAAGCGATTCATAAAGCTGTTGATTAAATGCTTTAAATTCTTGGTTATCTGTTTACTGTATAGTTATGCTTAAATTGCTTACATTTATGTTTTGGTTCCTGCAGTGGCACATGCTAATTGAATTTTATTCTTTCCAGATGCTGTAACGAAGGAAAAGTCTCAAGGACATCTTTTCCGGTCAGTACTGAAGTGCATTCCATATTTGATTGAAGAAGTTGGCCGAAGTGATAAAATCACTGAGATAATACCTCAGCATGGCATAAGTATTGATCCAGGTGTTCGTGAGGAAGCAGTGCAGGTTCTGAACCGGATTGTAAGATACCTTCCCCACCGTCGCTTTGCAGTTATGAAAGGAATGGCCAACTTTGTCCTAAGGCTTCCTGATGAATTCCCTCTTCTCATTTCAACATCATTGGGACGTCTGCTGGAACTCATGCGCTTCTGGAGAGCTTGTTTATTAGATGATAGACTGGAATATGATGCTCAAGATGCAAAGCACGTTGGGCATGTAAATCAGTTGGCCAAGAAGCCTCCTTTCCACCAATCAGAAGCAATTGAGTTCCGCGCATCGGAAATAAATGCAGTTGGGCTTATCTTCCTTAGTTCTATAGATAGCCAGATTAGGCATACAGCACTTGAACTACTTCGGTGTGTTCGCGCTTTAAGGAATGACATACGGGACCTAACACTACGTGAACAACCAGATCATAGTTTGAAATATGATGCTGAACCAATATTTGTAATTGACGTCCTGGAAGAACATGGGGTGGGATATACTTTTCCATTTCCCCATCTTTTGCTCCTGTATTTCCTTAATCTTAATTTTTTCCATATCACTTCCTGATCATAATTCGAACTTGATCTTTGGATATGACAGGATGACATTGTTCAGAGCTGCTATTGGGATTCTGGTCGTCCTTTTGATATGAGACGAGATTCTGATGCTATTCCTCCTGATGTGACACTTCAGTCTATAATATTTGACAGCCCTGATAAAAATAGATGGGCTCGGTGTCTAAGTGAGCTTGTCAAATATGCTGCTGAGCTTTGCCCAGACTCTGTTCAGGAAGCAAAGTAAGTGTTTTCATATTCTTCTCAATGCTTGCTTCTGCCCAATGCTGACTTGATCTCTTGGCACACATGTTGTCCTCAACATTAAGTCTTCATGATAAAAATAATATTGGCAACAAAGTTTCTTTCTTTTCTTCACTTTTTATTATTATTATTTTTTTTTTTTTGTTGACTTGATGTGGTAGATAAGCAGAAAAAATGTTCCTCGTTATACTTCATTTGTTTCGGCAGAAACATGTTTCCTGGGGAAAGTGACTTGTTTTCCTATGTTTGGTTGCAACTTTGAAAAAGATCCGGTGAACATTTTCAGCTATTTGACTTGCATGGAAATCAGTAATATTTCATGTAGATGTGATAGTGGGGGTGATGGAGGTGGAGGCGCAAAGGAATGGAAACTTGTGGGGGCACCAAAGAATCAGAAGCAGAAAACATTTTCCTCCTCTTTTGGGTTGTTTTCTGTTGACTTTGGAAAATTTTATCTGTTGCCACAGATTTTCTGACATACTAAACACCAGAAAATGCAGAGAACATTTTTTTGGAAAGTTTTTCCACTGAAACAAAAGGAGTGTTAAATCTCTCATATTTTATGGGTGGCCTAAAATAAAATTCTTATATGTTTCCCTAGTTTGTGACATTTGGGAACATGTTTTCATGTGTGTTAACTGTTAGGTCCCCGTGACTTAAAATGAACAGTTTACGGCAATTAACGAGAAAAGTAATTTGACATGGAAACTACAAAATCTTGTGAGGGTTGATTTGTTACTAATTTGTCCACAAAATACTTAGTCTGCACATTTGCTTTCTAGTTTCTGCTCAAGATCCTCAGGTTAAATCAAGTTCACAAATTACAATTGCAGGATCTTCTTTTAACACAATCTTTATTTGCAGGAAAGAGGTTATGGAACGTCTTGCTCATATCACACCTGTTGAGTTGGGTGGAAAGGCTCATCAGTCACAAGATGCAGAGAGCAAACTGGATCAGTGGCTGATGTATGCAATGTTTTTATGTTCATGTCCACCAATGATTAGAGAAGCTAGTGCCTTAGCATCAACCAAGGATCTTTACCATCTTGTTTTTCCCTCCTTAAAATCTGGATCTGAAGCACACATAGTAAGTACTCAAGATCTAATATTTGTATTTCTAGTAGGAAGTTAACCAGCCAGCTATTTCCTACTGCAAATCTGACATGGAGCTCTCAGATGTTCCTTTCTGACTCTCAAATATTGACTGGACCATATGTTTAGGAAATTGATCCTGTTTCCTTCTTTCCGTCTTAAATTAAAAATAAAAAAAGAAAGAGAGAGAGCTATGTGGTCTGATTAAGACTAATGTCCTATATTCTCATGATAATATATATATACACCCCATTAAATTTGAGGTAGCAAGCTTTGAATAACTGTTTAATGGCCCCATTTATGTGGTTGTTTATCCTTTTTTTTTTCCTGAATGGAGGAAAAGTGGTGATAATTGATGTAGTCAAATATCTTTATCTTTTTACTCTTTCTTTTCCCTTTGTATTTTTGTCTCTGCCTTATGTTTTTCTACATAAGGTAGTGTTCTTGAATATATATCTTTATTACCTATCAAAAAAAAAAAAAAATCTTATACTTGATCTTATTTGTAATGAGTAATGTGAAATTTTGAGAAGGAAAATTGTAAAGGTGGATGATGCAGCCCTCTAATTAATCTTCCTAGAAAAACCAACCATAAAATGTTTAATGGGGTAATGTTAGGTAAGTAATTAGCTTGATAAACTACCAATTGTGCTAAAAGGTTAAGTTGACATGAATGGGTGAACTCACTCATTTAACCATTATTCTAACACACTCCTAGGGCCCCGCACGTGATATTTTTAACTTTTTTAAATGGGAAGTATAGTGGAGATCTGGTTTGAACTTAGGACCACTTGCTTTGATACCATGTTAAACTATCACTTGTCCCAAAAGTTTAAGCTTATAGGAAATGGCGAATTTAATCATTTAACCATTATTCTAACACAACCCTTGATTTACAAATTTTGGGAACTTAAAATATATGTGGAGTCAACAAGGATTGGTAGACTCTTAATTTCATATCTAGGAACTTATGAAAGGAATTGATTCTGAGAACGTCAAAATTAAGTTAGGCCTGTAGTCTCTATAAAAGAGGAATGAAAATTGAAGAAGGCTGGCTATCTTTGACTAGAAAAACTTTTCTAATTTATAGGGTTATTCCGTTTCCAGTGGTTTTAGGCTGTATCTACCGTTTCACGGCAAACTTATAATACTTGCAGCATTCTGCATCAAGTGGTATCTAAAAAGAATGGATACTGACACTGACATGTACTCAAAAAAAAATATAAAACATGGCGATGTGGAAATTCTTGAAAAAATAGGACATGCCACAATGAGAATAGGACAAATAATTGATTAATATATAGGTAGGTATATTTTATTTATTTATAGGCATATTTTAGGTTTATTTTGAGTTTCTAAAATAAATAAACACCATCAAAATCTTTAACAGTATATCTAAAATCAAAGGAATATAAAATAATAATAAAAATTACACGTCTGGGATTTTGGAGTGTGTGTACTTCTTATAGGGTGGTATCAAAGCAAAAATTGGTCTATGGCTTTGCATAAAAAATGATTGCAATAGTTGAAGCTCATATGCGGATTTTGGAAAGGAATTGCTTCAATTCTAGTGCTTTCCTAGAATACCTAGAGGTGAATTGTATAAAATATCCTGTTCAAGTTTTTGAACAAAAGCATTTTCAAGTTTCCAGTTGGTATTGGTATCAAATTGATAAATTACAGTGAGATTTTCTTTGGGGAGACAGGAGATATGTTTAAATTCCAATTTGCTTATTGGAGAACGGGGATGGGGAATCAGAAGCATGGTAATGTTCAATCAGGTATTGTTGGGAAATGGCTATGGCGTTATGCAGTGGAGGCAGATGCACTTTGGGGAGGAGTGGAGGATAAAAGTTATGGAAGTACGTAGGGAGGTTGGAATTCAGATGGAGTAAATGGTCCTTTTGGGGTAAACCTATTGAAGCATATCAGGAATGGTTGGGGGAAATTATCTGGATCATTAAATTTGAGGAGGCAATGGCAGTTGCATTTGATTTTTGCAAGGTTTATGGTGTGGGGACTATGTTCTAAAGGAGGCATTTGCAGAGTTGTATTAAATTGCATGGTCTAATGAGCCATTGGTCTAATGGTAATATTCATTGGGATATATTAGTTTTATTAGAGCCATACATACCACGATTATTTGCTTTTCTATTTTACTTACCAACAAAAAAACAAAAAAAAAACAAAAACAAAATTATTAGAGCCATAAATGATTGGGAGTTAGAATCTCTAGTTTCTTTTCTTGATTTAATTGGATATTTGAGGCTCAATTTCTACGAGGTTCTACATTCTAATGGTGATTCACCATCTACAAGTTGGATTGGTATTTGGAAATTACTGATCATTTACTTACTGAGATTGCTTGGTGATTATGGGTACATGGTTTTTTGTCTACTTTGGATTGATTTGGTTATGCCTAATAAGGTGATTGATCTATTGGCTTGTTGAAAAGAAAGATTTGGGTGGCAATAAAATTTAGATATTTTGAATGCAATCCCTTTTTGTCTAATTTGGTGCATTTAGAGAGAAAGAAATGCTCGTACATTTTGAAGGGAATGAGAAGAATTTTGGACTAGGAAAATTCTCTTCTTGTGCACCATGTATGATTGGATTGCTGCCACTAGTGGTCACTGCTTTTCTAATTTGATTGAGTTTCTTTATTTATATTTTCCAATTTTAGATGATAATTTATTAGTGTATTTTTATATACATTCCTTGTACTATAGTTGTGCCCCTATTTTGCATTTATTTAATACAAATTCTTATAAAAAAAAAAAAGGTATTTTAAAATTTGTCTTCATCCCCTGCATTAGAGATTGATTGGAACTTACCTCCAATGTTTTATGATTACTGGAATAACGTTTCATTATGGGTGATGGATCTTTTGAATTAAGAAGTAAAGAACTAGACATTATATGTGAAATGATGGAGCTTAAAATAGTAGATGGTTTTGAGATTTATCCAACAAAGTTCTCCTCAAATTATGATGATTTTTTTTTTTTTTTTGTGAAGTAATTTTGAAGAACATGGGGAGGAATTGAAGATTTTGTTTTCTTGAACAATGCATTTGAAATCAATGGTCACACAATAATGTTCAAGCAAGACGAAAAATTTTGGTCTTGTACAGTTAAAGCAGCAAATCAATTCAATGTTTATTTCCTTTTGTCAGCCAGAGTTGTGTTTATTGGCACAAAGCTGCAAGAGATTGAAATGGGTTTGGTGGATTAGCCAAGAGCCGAAGTTAGCAACTGACAAGAAGACAATGAACTCAAGGTTGAGTTCTTTATGATCAGGGGAGACTGATATAGCCAGTTGGTCAAATTTCCTGAATAAAAAGTCCATGAAATCTGTAATTGGTTATCTGAGTTAGGTTTAGTAATCAGCCCTTGATTTCCATAGTTTGGGAACTCCAACATGAGTAAGTAGTGTGGTCAACATCTCAGTAGGCTCTTAGCATCCCATCTAGGAACTTATGAAAGTAGTTAATGGACCGTCTAGAATGTCTATGAGCATTAAATTTAATTTATGCTTGTGTTCTCATTAAATTAGGAATGAAAAGCTGAGACTGCCTTTGACAGAAAAGTCATGTTAATACTGGGATTATTCCCTTTTCTTTCTTTTTGGGCTTATCTGTTCTTTTACAGCAAGCATCATATTTGCAGCACTATCTAGCTGCATCAGTAGATCTGTGGGTTTGGTGGTGGTGGGTGCTGACTGCCAACCCTTTCTACTTCATATGCTGTGCTCAAGTTGCCATTTGTCTACCTTGTCTAACCTAATCTCTACATTCACACTCATACATGTACACACTGTTATAACTTATATATGATATTTTTTTCTCCATTTAACCTTAAGTATTACAAAATTGACGTATTTGCCTAATTGGTGGAGTTCACTCTGCCATTCCCCTCTTCACTGGAAAGCAGCATTGGGATATATATATATATATATAATGCTGGAGTGATTTAAGCCTGAAATTGTCTCACCCAAATAATATCTTTTTTGTACAATTGCTTCTAAATGCTCTAATCCCACAATGTTTTAAATTTTGATGCTTGTGCTTATTAATTGAAAAGACAAAAAGAAATCTATGCAATTTTCTTATTTATGTAATTCGAATGCTATTAGATTTGTTCCTCTTGGTTAAATTAATTTTTTCCATTCCAATTTAGCATGCAGCCAGCATGGCTCTTGGCCATTCACATCTTGAAGCATGCGAAATTATGTTTGGTGAGCTTGCGTCTTTTATTGATGAGGTTTCTATGGAGACAGAGGCAAAGCCGAAATGGAAGGTTGGGAATTTGTTTTAATTTGTCAAATGTCCTAAATTTTCTGATTGTCATTTGTATATTCATAACCAGCATAGCATTCTCATCCTAATTGCCAGTCAGTGAACTACGTAATTCTTTACTGGCAAGGTAAGTTATCATTAGATTACAATAATTTGTGGTACCAACAAATTAATAGACGAAACGGGCAGTCTGTTTTGCTAACTCAATACTTACAGTTTTGAGTAATACGAGTATACAAAAGAGGTTAATGTGTTTGGGTTATCTTATTTTCTTTGGCTTATTTTGGTTGAAAAATAAGTTGGGTAAACATACAGTTATAGCTAGAAAAAAGTGTGGCATTAAAAAACTATACCAAGCTAAATAAGCTTGGGGGGGGGGGGGGGACCCAGCTCAAACGTAAAGAACAAAATCTCTCTAATTTTAAATTGACAAATTATGATTAAATCAATGACGTTGTAGCCATTTGACTTAATGAGTGATTGAAAATTGCAAATGCTTTAAGGTAACTGGTAGACACTCTTAAGTGAGTGAATGTCAAAAAGAAATCCAAACTATACTGGAGTGCAAGGGCATGGCTCAGATATTATGACATCCAAAAAACTCCCAAGTTGGGAAAGAGACCACCACAATAGAGAATCTTTATGCACACTCAGAGAACAGGACAAAATGAGAACTAATACCTCAATCTCTGGAGCTACCCTTTTTCTTGAGAAGGCTTAAGGCTGTGGAGGGTATTAGGATGCCAGTCACTTGCATGGTTCTACCAACCTGTTCTGATGGGTTACACCAGTTGATCTGTTATCAGACATTGAGATTCCTTTTGTAAATATAAATAGATTTTCCTATTAATTGGTCCTGTCAAAATAACTCTTATCTGACATATTCTGTATGAATGCTTGTTGTTTTATGAAGGCCTCCTAACCAAATATGGAAAATATGTTAAATAGCATATTCTCCTTCAGTTCATTGTCAAAAAATTCTAGGTAGTGTGGTTTAAGAGTGGGAAACAGCTGTTTTTACCTGATTCTTTGAAGAAATTTGCTCACAGTTCCTTTCTTTTGCATTAATAATTACTAAAAATCTTCTTTTTCCAAATTTTGGATTTCAGTCAAGATGACTTACAAAATATATCACTCCTTTGGATGCAGAGTCAAAAGGCTCGCCGTGAAGAACTCCGTATCCACATTGCAAATATTTATCGGACTGTTTCTGAGAATATCTGGCCTGGCATGCTCGCTCGCAAGCCAGTTATCCGTCTCCATTATCTGAAGTATATTGAAGAGGCAACCAGGCAGATCTTAACAGCAACTGCCGAGAGCTTTCAAGAAATGCAACCTCTCCGTTATTCACTGGCTGCTGTTCTAAGATCATTGGCCCCTGAATTTGTTGAGTCAAAATCAGAGAAATTTGATCTTAGAACTAGAAAACGACTGTTTGATCTTCTTCTCTCATGGTGTGATGACACAGGTTGTACGTGGGGGCAGGATGGTGTTAGTGATTATCGACGTGAAGTAGAACGCTACAAGTCTTCTCAACATGCTCGGTCTAAAGATTCTGTAGACAAAATATCATTTGATAAAGAATTGAGTGAACAGGTTGAGGCAATTCAGTGGGCCTCGATGAATGCTATGGCTTCACTTTTATATGGACCTTGCTTTGACGATAACGCAAGAAAAATGAGTGGGCGGGTAATATTTTGGATCAATAGTTTGTTCATTGAGCCTGCACCTAGGGCTCCATTTGGTTACTCGCCAGCTGATCCAAGAACTCCATCTTATTCCAAATACACGGGTGAAGGTGGTCGTGGAGCTGCTGGTCGTGACAGGCATAGGGGCGGTCATCATCGTGTTTCATTAGCAAAATTGGCTCTAAAAAATCTTCTACTTACAAATCTAGACCTGTTTCCTGCCTGCATTGATCAGGTAATAATGTTGTTCTTTGATTGTTGTGCAGCACTTTCCAATTAGTATGCATTTTACTGTTTGATAAATTAGTATGTGGGATGCTTGTTAGTTACTTTACAAGGAACTAATTATATATATATATATATATATATTTTTTTTTTTTTTTTCCTTTTTTCCCAGTGCTACTACTCGGATGCTGCTATAGCTGATGGTTACTTCAGTGTGCTGGCTGAGGTCTACATGCGCCAAGAGATACCAAAGTGTGAAATCCAAAGACTCTTGAGCCTGATCCTCTACAAGGTGGTGGACCCATCTAGACAAATTCGTGATGATGCCCTTCAGATGCTGGAGACACTTTCTGTTCGTGAATGGGCTGAGGATGGTATTGAGGGTTCAGGAAGCTATCGAGCTGCTGTTGTTGGCAACCTGCCTGATTCATACCAACAATTCCAATACAAGCTCTCATGCAAACTTGCCAAAGATCACCCTGAGTTGAGCCAGCTCCTCTGTGAGGAAATTATGCAGAGACAACTCGATGCTGTTGACATAATTGCACAACATCAGGTTTTGACATGTATGGCTCCATGGATTGAGAACCTTAATTTCTGGAAACTCAAGGACTCAGGTTGGAGTGAAAGATTGTTAAAAAGCCTTTACTATGTGACATGGCGACATGGAGACCAATTCCCTGATGAAATTGAGAAATTATGGAGCACAATTGCTAGCAAACCTAGGAATATTAGTCCTGTTTTAGATTTCTTGATCACAAAAGGGATTGAAGATTGTGATTCAAATGCTTCTGCTGAAATAAGTGGTGCATTTGCTACATATTTCTCAGTGGCAAAGCGTGTAAGTTTATATTTAGCACGGATATGTCCTCAGCGCACAATTGATCACCTGGTATACCAACTGGCTCAGCGTATGTTGGAAGATAATGTTGAGCCAGTCGGGCTAAGCACAAACAAAGGTGATGCTAATGGAAATTTTGTGTTGGAATTCTCCCAGGGGCCTTCGGTGGCCCAAATTGCAACAGCTGTGGACAGCCAGCCACACATGTCACCATTACTTGTCAGGGGTTCCCTTGATGGTCCACTTAGGAATGCTAGCGGAAGCCTGACTTGGCGAACAGCAGGTGTTACAGGACGAAGCGTCTCGGGCCCATTAAGTCCAATGCCTCCTGAGTTGAGCATTGTTCCAGTAAATCAAGGCCGCTCAGGCCAGCTTCTTCCAGCTTTAGTTAACATGTCAGGGCCTTTGATGGGGGTTAGAAGTTCAACTGGAAGTTTGCGGAGTCGCCATGTTTCTAGGGATAGTGGAGACTACCTCATTGATACTCCTAACTCTGGTGAAGATGGATTGCATTCTGGGGTTGCAATGCATGGCGTTAATGCTAAAGAACTTCAGTCGGCCTTGCAGGGTCATCAGCAACATTCATTGACTCATGCAGATATAGCATTGATTCTACTTGCAGAAATTGCATATGAGAATGATGAAGATTTCCGTGAGCACTTGCCTCTGCTCTTTCATGTCACATTTGTTTCAATGGATAGTTCGGAAGACATTGTGCTTGAGCACTGCCAGCATTTGCTTGTTAATCTGTTGTACTCGCTAGCAGGCCGTCACTTGGAGCTGTATGAGGTAGAAAACAGTGATGGAGAGAACAAGCAACAGGTTGTGAGCCTCATCAAGTATGTCCAGTCGAAGCGAGGAAGCATGATGTGGGAGAATGAGGATCCCACAGTAGTGAGAACTGAGCTTCCCAGTGCAGCACTTCTCTCTGCATTAGTCCAGAGCATGGTGGATGCCATCTTCTTCCAAGGAGATCTGCGTGAGACCTGGGGGGCTGAGGCACTCAAATGGGCTATGGAGTGCACATCAAGACATCTTGCCTGTCGCTCACACCAGATTTATCGTGCTTTGCGGCCTAGTGTCACAAGTGATACATGTGTATCACTCCTCCGTTGTCTTCATAGGTGCCTAGGGAATCCAGTTCCTCCAGTTTTGGGATTCATCATGGAAATCTTGTTAACTCTACAAATAATGGTGGAAAACATGGAGCCAGAAAAGGTGATACTCTACCCTCAATTATTTTGGGGGTGTGTAGCTATGATGCACACAGATTTTGTTCATGTCTATTGCCAGGTGCTGGAGCTCTTCTCACGTGTGATTGACCGTTTATCATTCCGAGACAGAACAACAGAAAATGTGCTCCTTTCAAGCATGCCTAGAGATGAGCTCGATACAAATGTTGATATAGGTGACTTCCAGCGGGTAGAATCTAGGAGTGGCTATGAGCTACCACCATCTAGTGGTAATCTGCCAACATTTGAAGGGGTGCAACCTCTTGTGCTTAAAGGACTCATGTCAACTGTTAGTCATGGTGTTTCTATTGAGGTTCTCTCACGTATCACAGTGCACTCGTGTGATTCTATATTTGGGGATGCTGAGACCAGACTCTTGATGCACATCACAGGCTTGCTTCCCTGGCTCTGCTTGCAGCTTAGCAAGGATCCACTGGTGGGGCCTGCTTCACCGCTTCAACAACAGTACCAGAAGGCCTGCTCTGTTGCAGCCAACATCTCCATTTGGTGTCGAGCAAAATCATTGGATGAATTAGCTACTGTATTTGCAGCCTACTCCCGTGCTGAGATCAAAAGCATTGATAACCTTCTTGCATGTGTTTCACCATTGTTATGCAATGAGTGGTTTCCAAAGCACTCAGCTTTGGCTTTTGGGCACTTGTTACGGCTACTGGAGAAAGGGCCAGTTGAGTATCAACGAGTGATATTGCTCATGCTTAAAGCCTTGCTCCAACACACCCCCATGGATGCTGCACAAAGTCCACACATGTATGCGATTGTGTCCCAGTTGGTAGAGAGCACTTTGTGTTGGGAGGCACTGAGTGTGTTGGAAGCCCTTTTGCAAAGTTGTAGTTCGCTGACAGGTTCTCACCCACACGAACCCGGGTCATATGAGAATGGGCTTGGTGGCCCTGATGAGAAGTTGCTTGCTCCTCAGACCTCGTTCAAGGCTCGCAGTGGACCCCTACAGTTTAGTATGGGTTCAGGGTTTGGAACAGTTCCAACACCTGCACAAGGGGGCTCAACTGAATCTGGAACGTCACCTAGAGAGGTGGCTTTGCAAAATACACGTCTAATTCTTTGGCGGGTGCTTAACAGCTGTGCTCTAGGGAGGAGAAGGGATTACAAAAGGCTGGTGCCTTTTGTGAACAATATCGGGAACCCATAATCTGCAAAAGCCTGTTTCTTGCTTTGTATCTTGGGTGGAGCACTGGGGAAAGTTTTAGGTGATGAATATGTATATAGCCATCGTTAAGTAGTGATTTTTGTAGTTAGGGTTGTAAAATGTTGTTTAGTTCCAGTATTTATGATCTTTTACGGTAGTGCTGTCTTGTATCTCTTCTCTATTTATGTTAATTATAATTTCTTTTTCTGTTCTCAATGGAAGTCCTGTCATTTTTTTCCCTCCTCCAACTGAATGCACTGTGAGTTTAGATCACTTGACCAAGTTAAAACAGGTTAGTTGGACTCATGGGATACTGCGATTCTAATGGACTCAAAATGTACATAATTTACTTCATTGAATGATATCGGTTCTCATGCTTGTGGTTCATCATCTAAGTCTAGGTGAAATTCGGTGGGACTTTTCCAAGCTTAAAGATAGTTCTATGAGGGCTTTCAACACCAACCAACCAAAAGCTTCACAAAACATCTCAACAGAAGAGCAGAAGAGCCTTGATTTATTTATTTATTTATTTTTATTATTATTATTATTATTTATTTATTTTTTTTTTTTTGTGGAGGGGAGAAGGACAAAGTCTTGTGTGGAAAAAAAAAATTCTAGAGCACAAGAGTTTGCCACTACAACGGGCCCATGATTATCATATTCGGATATTCCACCTCAATGGGGAACTAATATTACTCCATATATTGGTTATTTAAGGTTAATTTTATGTTTTACATGGTATTTAAGGGTTTCTTTAACATGAATGGGATTTTTTGTTGCAAAAACAAATGGGAAGATTTATCTAAAGATAGTTTTAAAAAAATAGAAAGACAGTCTTTTTTTCTTTATCTTTTTTTTGAGAAGAGGAAGGCAAAGTCTTGTGTGAAAAAGAAATAATCCAAAAACATTTTTCTTTTAACCAAAACCTACAATATTATCCCCCCAACACAAAATCATGATTCAAAACCCCCAATTGTCAAACCCATCCATTAAATATATAAAACCCTCATATTCTCACTTCACCTTGCCGGCAGGGTTGCTGATAAAGGCTTCATATGACTTGAGCAGTGGGTCGCAACCGCACCTTGATCATGGGTTGCGATGATGGATTGATGGGTTCAAAGGCTCACAACAAGGTCTTATAATGGTTGATGGGGGTGGCCTATTTATAATTTGCCACTGCATCAATTAGAAATATAGAAATGAAACTGAAAATATCTTCTTCTTTTTTAAGACATGATTTTAAGATGTATTTTTTATAAACATTCAGCCAAACAAAACTTCTAGTGGATCCCATGGTTGTTTTTAAGCATCGGAAACAAATTTATAGGGTCACAACATATCCACAGCCATGCAGCTGCAAAACTTGTTTAAAGTGGTCTGACTGAACTTTTAAGTCTTAACAGATATCCATAACCATATATTAATTGGCTGATCTACGAAAATTAAATGATGAATACAATCCATTCAGTCCTAGTTATGTCAGTTAATACGTATCATATGAAAACAGAAATTAGTAGTTAAAAGTAGACTTAATCCATAATTACATAAATACCAAGTATCAAAACTTTGAATGTGCCAGCCAGCCAGTTGAGAGTTGGGAATTATGGCATCATCAATATTATTATGTAAGGCAATTTGTGTTCTTTTGCAACTTAAATTTCCCATCACATTCATCAGGGAGAAGGGATGACACAGAAACTGGTAGAAAGAACTATGCAAGACCCATCTGGGATATGCAGTAGCATTTCTATGACTTAATCCTATTCCCTCATAACAAAATCCAATAACCAGCTCAAAGCAAGAAAACAATGCACACCAATATGCATATACACCTTAATACACTTCTAAAAGTACCTTTGTACATTGAGTAAGGGTCTTTTATTATCACTATAATTCAACTCAAGCCCTCTTAGAAAACCTTGATTTTCTTACTGGCTTCCAAAGGATCCCGCCATGACGTTCCTTCTCTGGAAGCATGATCATACCTCCTGCTTGGGCATGTCTTCAGATGACAAATCACATAACATGAGAGATCATTCACGGGGAGATGTATTCCTTTTTATCAAGGCATAGGCATCACTGTATATGGCCACCAAGTTTGAGAAGACTGCAAGGACTATCATAAAAACAGCCAAGATCTTGTCCTTCTTCGTTGCGATGTTGTGTCTATCCCTGAATCACCAAGGAAAACAATTTACAACAAATTAACGATTTATTAGCAATTCCATCCATAAAATCATTAAAAGTAAAAATAAAAACACCAATGACAGATATCCTGAATAATCCCCCATGTTAAGTCACAGAGTACAATAAACAGCCGGTGGAGCCAGTAGAGAGTATGTTTAACATTATTTGATACAAAAAATAGTAGCAACCATTCAGAATTCTTGATATCAATTAAATAAAAGGGCTAAAGAGTCACAGTGGTCCATCATTTCTATCAAAAGGTTAACACATTTTCCTTCACAGGAAATCACAGTCCTAGAAATATCCATAAATGCAAATTGAAAGGCCTTAATATTGAATTTTCCTTGCCTAAAGAACAAGTTCACATAAGCTAATCAACCATGAATGCCTGTGCCAAACCATGATCTTTCTGCATTTTTTATATATTATTTATGGGTAGTCACATACGCACCCAAAGCCCCACCTCCACCCCATTCTTATGGGGGGGAAACATGCCAATTGAGCAAGTGCTCATTGGCTTTCTGCAAATTCCAATATCCAAATATTGAAAATGAAAATAAAATTTTACATTTGAAAAAGTTAAGAGAAATAAAATGTCTTCCTGCAAAGTAAAAATGTTGGGAAACTCACTTAAGAGTAATGGCAGCAGGGAAAATGAACCCAAGGCAGACTGCAGCAGTCGCTCCAGTGAATTGGAAAGCATCCCAAATGCTAGGTATGAAATTTGCACCTAAGAAGATAACAGCGATGAGCCCAATTGAGACCAATGCAAACCTAAGATTGTCCAGAACCAGAGGCCTTGATGTGGGAAAGAGAAGGCCATCCAAGTTGAGCCTCAATGGATAGAAGACAATGGGAAACACAAGCATAAGGTGAGCAGCATAGCTAACACGGACAGCATCATTAAGCAAGGAACTGTAAGGAATGCCAAGGTTGGTGTCGTAGTTGGCAAGCACATCATCTAAAGTTGCATCACCAAAAAGAAGGAAGCCAAAAAAGCTTGTCATTATGTACACAGATGAGCATAGAGCAAGTGAAGTTCGCACAACCCCTTTTATCTGTGTAGAGTCTTCAAGTTCATTGTCTATGCTGTGAACTGCAAATGAAGTGCACAGGAGTTAAATCCCTGTTATTTACATGCTTCACAATTGAAAGGTGAAAGAACATGAAAAAATGAAACCGCCCATTTCAATCAAAACAACTAGAGCTTATTCCAACCCTGGAAACTTCAAAGTTAATAGGATGATCTAATGTACAAACCAGAGCTAAAATACAGATACCAAACATCACTTTTTAAGTTGGTTCCTTTTATGAAATTGCAAAGCCCATCATGGAAAAGGAAAAGATCAAATACAGGGAACACTGATTTTCATCTTTCCTCGTCAACACAAAACAACCTGATTGGTTAAAAATGTAATTCACAAGCTCAAAAATCAAAGACAATTTTGATATTAGGCTGCATTCAAGTTGCAGAGAAGCAATGCCAACTAATCCAAACTACAGTCAGTTCAACCAAGTTGATTCAAAATTTTACTACTGCTGACTAAGTCAGTAGTCTTGATGGTGAGTTTTTCTTCATCCTTAGTTTTTTTTTTTTTTTTTTTTTTTTGAGTGGGGAGGGGGTTGTTTACTTCTGTTTCATCCAATTCCAACAGAAACACCAGGATGTAGGAAATGAAAAAAAAAAAAAATCCCATAAATGAGTAAACAGCTTCCATACCATTATAGTGGCAGATATATGCAGTAACAAGGACAGGGACAACAGTGAAGAGATTGAGCAATGATGTCAGATCAGTAACATCTGGTATCAATCTAGGCATCATAACACCTCCACTTATCAACTTGATGATTGCAATTCCAACAGTAATAACAAGAAACACAACTGCCAGGGCGACGGATAAAGCAGATGTAAATTTCAATGAATCTGTCACCACAGAAAGAAGACATATAAGATCTCCACAGCAATGCACAACAAACATAACAAGGCCAAAGAATATGAAATAAAGCCGTATGGCCAAGCTACACAAAGGTTGTTAAGAGGGATATAAGCATTTAAGAAACCACATGCACAAGACAAGGTATGAAAACTCAAAGCAAGGGAAGGCCTTTGAGATATGGTGAATTGCTGTTACACCATATTCAAATCACCCATATGTCACAATACTTTTCCAATTTGAGAAGAGCAATATAACAACTTATATGTTTTATATTCTTGCAGGGGCAAGTATCATTGATTAAAATCAAAGAAAATAAGGTTGTCAGGCTGCAAATCTCTATTGCTAGTTAATTGCTATGTAGTAGAAACTACTAGTACAACATGCACATACCAATGAATTATATCACTTGTGAAAAAATAAAGCGCTAGTATAATAGTTTAAATAAAACATCAGAGATTGATAGATCTGATTAGTGTTCTACTTTAGGTAGAAAATTAGAAGTTAGATGGAGTAGTTCAGATAGCAGCTGATTAAAAAATGGTTTATAGGTAAGGGATAACACTAACCGATTCGCTTAAAGCATGCCAAAGGAGCAAATATACAAACAGTTGTGACAGAAAGAACAACAGCACGCCCATTCCACCATTGGTCTCCAAACCAGCCTTCAAGGACACCAGCATGGTGAACTCCACTTGAAGATGTTCCAGAAAGCACATCACCTTCAAGTAACATAAGGATACAAATTTGCAAAATTAATCAAACATATTTATAGCTTTCCCCAAAAAGTACAGGTGAGCAAATAAATCTACAAAAACCTTCCCTAGATAAGGTACCAATAACACAAATGAAACTGAAACAGAGATTTGTAGGAATGAAATATAAGTCATACCAATAATAATCATGTACACAATGAGTACACCAATGTTGTTAATCATAACACATATCTGCAGCATAATCTTTCCATATTTTCCAAAGGCATCCCCCATAAGACCTCCATAAGAAGATGACTTTCCAGCCCGGCTGAACCTGAGAATCAACTCAATTGAAGCCTCAGTCAAGAAAGCCATGAAGATGATCATGACAATCCCAAGACCAAGCCCCAACACTTTCATTGTTGCCGGCAGCGCCATGATCCCAGCACCAACAATTGTGGTAGATAAGTTGAACACTGCCCCAGTAAAGGAAGCACCATTGAACTCATCAAACTCAGCACCAACATCATCTTGCCTCTTAGGCAACAAGGGTGCTTTTTCATCAACAATTGATTTGTTCTTTCTTGACTTCCTCTCCTTCTTAGGTGCAATATTTCCAATCGTCATCTTCTTCAAGTATCTACAATAAAAGTTTCACACCAAATATGATTAGCTTCTAATTTGTATAATTCTTGTGAGTTTGAAATCAAATTCAAGTAAATTTGCAAACTTTTAACAAATACTAACCTGTAAAAATGGAAGAACTTCAACACAAACTATTGAGATCCCTTATACTGATTCTCAATCCACAAGAAGATATAATATTCAAAACAAATAGCTAACTTTAGATAAAAACCCACTTCTTTCAAAGTTCCAAAAGAGGCAGATCTTTTGCAAATGGCTCCAAACTAACAACAAGAGGGCTGATACTAAGAAACCCAGAAGAAATTTCAAAACCCCAGAAGGGAAGTATTGAAATTAAGCTTGGAATTTGGCTAAATTCTTTAATACACACAATTGATGAAGAAGAAGATATAAACCCTATTCCACAAACCCAGAATGTCTTGTCTCCACAAAGATAAGCAAAACCCCCCAAATCCAAACAAGACACAGAGATTTCTGAAATAGAAACAACAAACTTGAAAACCCCAAAAGCAGAAATTGATAAAAATTTGTACTTTAAAATTAAAACCAAGAATGATTGGGTCTAGGATGGGATGCTTGGCTGTAAATTTATAGAGAAAGTGAGAAACCGTGAGACAAAAGCTTACGTAATGTGTTGTACATTTGTACAATAAAATATAAAACTACTAATAATTTTATATACGAATTGACTGAATCATGAAAGCAAATTATGACTATAAAGACAAAGAAATTTCAGGGATTGGCTAATGCAGTGCAATGGTCCAAATAACCATCAATCTTTAACGATTCTCCATTCACAGACAACCATTGACGTCAACATCAACACCAACATTAACAACAGGCTCTGTTTTTTTTTTTTTTTTATAATTCAACAACAGGGTTTGGTTTGGTTTTTTGGGTGACCAATGGAGAGAAGCTTAACAAAAAAAAAAAAAAAGCTCAATTATTGAATTTGGGATTTTGGGTTTTTATCTTTTAAGGCAACAAATTGAATTTTCCCAGAAGCAGAAAAATTCAGAAATGAAATGCATAAGATATTAATGTTTTCCAACTTTTTATTAAAAAATATATAAAAATAAAAATAAAAAAAAAATTCGAGGAGAGACTAATCACTAATGTGCTTTTCTTATATACTACTCTAATGATTTTTTTGGGGCTAGAATATAGGAAAGTAGAATGGTAAGTAAACATTACAGGCTGAGATTCTCAATAGAGTATTTTGGAAAACTTTAACTGTAAACTTGTTAGAATCTTTAACTTTAGCTATTAAATAAGAGGTTCAGATTCTCCTATATTATTAGTAATGCGCAGAGGGTGTGGCTTGTGTCGGTGGAAATTTCTACTAGACACGTTGAATGGTGAACACGTGTGTAGATTCCAACAAGTTAATCTAATGATCATTTGTTTTAGTAATAATATTTTTTAGAAAATGAGTTATTTAAAAAAAAAATTATAAAATTATCTTTTTTTTTTATATTTAGTAGCAACTTTAAATGAGTTGATAAATAATCTCATAATTTTTTATATTTAGTTTACGTGATGAAATAGAGTTGTTTTTTCAAAAAAAATTAGTGGAAAAAAATCTTTAAAAATAAATCATACTTTTTCTATAGACCAAAGATTGTTTTCTTTTTACTCATTGCTTCTGATGCTACCAAATACAGGAAAATAAGAAAAATTATCTTTACACAAAGTTTTTCATCTAAACATACAGAGCAATAAAATTATGAATAGCGTTGCCAGCACAATAATTTCACAACAAAATGCTTAGGTGGCAAATTGTTATTAATTCTTATCTGAATTCACTAATTTCACAATATCTTTTTTATTGTGAAATTGTTATGCTCATGCTTTTTTTAAAAGCTATTTATTTGTCCCGGAATAAAGTATACTCAATATCCTTTTTAAAAATAATGAAAATTAAGTTATTCTATATTCTTAGCTACAAATATTTAGAATATTACTTCTTTTCAATGTACAATTTAGACAAACCGGGCTTATTTCTTTTTTATTTTTTATTTTTTTTGATAAACCAAGGAACTTTGATTAAATTAGACTGTAGAGTTTGGGCAAAGCCTCTCAAAGTACATGCCAATAACATCAAAATACAACAAAGAATTAATTAATATTAATATTCACAAGTGGAAAAAATGAGAGGTGAACCGGGATTATTTCTATATCATTAAAATATTTATATCAAATATATACATAATTATCACACTTAATTAATATTTATTTGAATATTGATGGAAAGACAAAATGTAAAAACTCATTTAACAATCGGAATTTTAGTCTATGATACTCTAAGTAGTGTTACGAGCATAATATTTTTACAACAATTTTACAATAAAGCCTTGGTGTCAATTTGTTAAAAAACTTTAAATTAAAATATTTGCTAGATGACATGGTTATTGATCTTTGATCAGATAAAAATTCTCAAGTACGTAAAATATAATATGAAAATGTAATCAACAATGAAACTATCAAAATTCACATTTTTTTAAAAAAAAATTGTGAGTAGTGTAACATTGTTTAAAGTGTACCTAACTCTCTCACATAAAAATAGGAGACAATAAAAAATTTTACCAATTCAACTAACTAGAATCTATCTTCTCAAAAAAAAAAAAAATGGATTCTATAGTTTACAACTTTACATACTATGTTTAAGTGTTTATTTAAAATTTATATATAACAAAAGATTTTACCAATTCAACTCACTAGAATCTCTAGTTTACAACTTTACATACCATGTTTAAGTGTTTACTTGAAATCTATATATGGGATTAATAGTTAGCACAAGATATTTCTTAATTTATATTTGTAGATTCAACCATATCTTGCATCTTACATTCTTACCCACCCACCCACACACACGTGTGTGTGTGTATGTGAACTAAATTTTGGGCATCTATTTCATTATGATTACCATCATGCCAAAATAAGAGTCCACAAAATATTTTACCAATTCAACTAACTTGAATTTATAGTTTACAAATTTACATACCATGTTTGTACATTTACTTGAAACCTATATATGGGATTAGCACAAGATATTTCTTAATTTATATTTGTAGATTCAATTATATGTTGCATCTTGCCCAAATAATATGCTTATAGTATATTTATTTGTGTTTATTACTATCTATTAACAGGAGGCCATTCTTTTTCCTATCAAATACAAGATTTCAAAAACTAGGATATCAATTAGTATTATTTAAAAATACTAATAATTATTTATAACTAGGAGATCTATTTGTTAGAAGTATGTGATTAAATGATTAAATTAACTATATCTAAAAAATTTAAGCTTTTGAAACAATTGATAATTTAACATAGTATCAGAGCAGGAGGTTCTGAGTTCAGCCCACATGTGAGGGAGAGTGTTAAAGTATGTGATTAAATGATAGGTAGTTTCGGCCCATGCATGAGGAGGAGTGTTAAAAGTATGTGATTAAATGATTAAATTTATCACATCTCAACAACTTAAACTTTTAGGACAATCGGTAATTTAACACTATTAATGAAGTAGAGGTGCATTTTACTTCTTTTTTTTTTTTTTTTTTTTTTTGCTAAATATGAAGTAGAGGAGCATATGATTAATGTCCATTACATGTTTTATAAATTAATCAAAGTGGATGTCACTCAAATCCCCATGAAATAATATATACCAACCAGGTCCACAAGTCCTTGAGTATCTTCCAATCAGGTCAAAGGGCAGCTAATTAAATTTCTCATTATTCCTGTTGAAAATTTGTGGTGTTTATTTGAATTGTCTTTTTGAACAGCAAGTCCATAAGGGCGATTTGCTAAAATGAAAAAACTAAAATGTGGTGTGCCACAAATTATATTAAAGCCACCGCCACAGAGTGTGAAAGCCAAAACTAATTAACATAAGGACAAACTATAAACAATGCCTGTGGTGTGCAAATTGCTAATTGCCATTGACCCTTTCACAATAGAAAGAAATAAATACGAGTTTGTTTAATTTTGTATACTATATGTTTGATTATATGTTATTGTGTGCTTTACGTAATAGACCCATAACCCATGATCAAGAATGAAAATTTGGACTAAAAAGAGGCTTTGGGATTGAGCAGAGAAAACATTCAAGAAAAAATCAGGCAAAGATATTATTCACAGACACCCTTTGAGGTCAACATCAACACCAGCATTAACAGGGTTTGATATGTTTTGTGTGAACAATGGAGAGAACTTTAACCTTAAAAGGCCAATCATTGAATTGGGGATTTTGAAATTTTTAGTTTTGAAGGCAACACACATTGAATTTGCTCAGATAGAAATTCAATGTAATGGATATTTGGACAGTAGCTACTTAGATATTAAGGTGCTTTGGTTTGTTTTGGTTGTCCAATGCAGAGAACCTTAACCTAAAAAGCCCAATGAATTGGGGATTTTGAGTTTTTAGTTTTGAAGGCAACAAACATTGAGTTTGCCCAGAGATAGAAATTAAATGTAATGGATAATTGGAAGGTACCAACTTAGATAATAACATGCTTTTCTTAGATGAGTTGTGCCGCAAAATGTCAAAATATTTTTATAACAATTGAGGTGTCAGCTCATCATAGGTTAAAATAAAATGAAAAAGATTATACTAAGATTCACCGTAATTGAAAACAAAAGTATTGTGAGAATGATGTGACATTTTATTGTGTCTCTAGACTTTCTCTTCTTAACTACTAATTTTACGAATTTTATTTTTTGGCAAAAAGATAGGAGGGTAGGATGGTATACAATATAGGCCGAGATGCTCAAAATATTTGGAAAATTTTTACTATAAAATTCTTAGAATCTTAAATCTTAGTTATTACTTAAATTAGTTAAGTCTTTTGTTTTCACTTAGACTTGACTGATTTGAATCTGGATCTGATAACCCACTTGAACATGGAGGACTAAATTAGTATGAGTAGGAATTTTTTTTTGACTCGTAAAAAAAAATATAAATAAATAAATAAGAAAAAAAAAAAGATCTGCGGAAATGATGGGCCAAGTCGGGTCGACCCCAAGGTCACATGGGCTGACCCTTTTTTTCAAAGGGATTTTTGTTTTGTTTTTCTAACTGTGTGTAAACATGTACAACACATTCACTTCTTTCTCCTCTTTTTATTTTATTTCATTTATTTTTTAAGTTTTTCTTTCTTATCGCATACACTTAGATTCTTTTTTAATGAGGTCAAGTTTTGAATGGTTGAGTAGCATTGGACTATGTAACTATTGGGCCACATATTAGTCTTATGTGAATTAAGAAAACCCAATAAATAATTTTAATTAATCACAAAAAATATTACCACGCCAAAATATCAATCATGTACAAGAATTCAAAGATTTACGTAAAAAAATATTTTCTCTTTGATAGGAAAATTTTCGAGATAAACTCTAAATAAATTCACTATTATAAAATTAATTATAATACCTTATACAATTTAAGCCTTACTTGTTGAGATTCACATCAAATATAATAATATGCAATCTCTAGGAATTCTAATGAACTTAAATGAGATCTTCACTTGTTCTAGATACAAAAATTCTTCGTGGTTGTAGTATTCAAAAACCTTCTCCGATGAGAAAACCCAAAAAATTTATTCCCTTGTGTTTGTTTAATAGCTAAAGAAAATCTTTCTTTTCTTTGCTCTCACACACAAGTAAGACCCCCTTGTTATCTAAGTTCTTTGCATTAATCCAAGTTTCACAAATTCTCATGAATTTGTGAGATTTGCATAAACCTTAAAGAAAACCTAAGGCTTCGTTTGGGAGTTTATAAGGGAAAAGAATGGAATGATCATAAGGGAATAGAAAGGAATGAAATGGAATAGAATGTATTTAAGTAAGGGAAATGAATGGAAAAGAATGGAATGGAATTAAGTAATCTTGATTAGATGTTTTAAAATAAATGAATGAAAAATGAATGGAATGTAGGTAATCTTGTTTGGGAGTAACATGGAGGGAATGAAATGAAATCATTTTATGACAATATTACTATTAAACTCCTGTTTTAAAATAAAGAGTTGAATATATAGGGGCATTTTGGGAGTTTTAGTAAAAAATTCATTAAATCTAATTTTATTCCCTCCCATTCCTCCCAATTTTAGGGGGAATGAAAATTTGGAGTTTTAGGCTCCGCTTGGGAGTTCATAAGGGAAGGAAATTGAATGAAATGGAATGATCATAAGATAATGGAAAAGAATGGAATGTATTTAAGTAAGGGAAAAGAATGGGAAAGAATGGAATGGAATGGAATTAAGTAACATTGATTGGATGTTTTAAAATAAAGGAATGGAAATGAATGGAATGTAAGTAATCGTGTTTGGGAGCAACATGGAGAGAATGGAATGGAATCATTTTATGACAATATTACTATTAAACCCCTATTTTAAAATAAAGAGTTGAATATATAGGGGTATTTTGGGAGTTTTAGTAAAAAAATTATTAAATCTAATTTCATTTCCTCCTATTCCTCCCAATTTCGGGGGGAATGAAAATTTGAGGTTTTAAGGGAATAGAGAGGAATGAGTGTTCCCTCCTACCCATTTCATTCCTTCCCACTTAAACTCCCAAACGAGGGAATGGACTTTCCATTCCCTCTATTAAAACTCCCAAATAAGGGAATGAAAGAATATTCTAAAATGATTCTTTTCATTCCTTTCTATTTCATTCAATTCCCTCCTCCCAAGCGAGGCCTTAAGGGAATAGAGATGAATAAGTGTTCCCTCCTACCCATTCCATTCACTCCCACTTAAACTCCCAAACAAGGAAATAGACTTTCCATTCACTCCATTAAAACTTCCAAACAAGGGAAGAGAAGAATATTCTAAAATTATTCTTTTCATTCCTTTCCATTCCCTCCTCCCAAACGAGGCCTAAAACTTGTCTCTTTTTGCACTACCTCTTAAGTGATTTTTTTCCCCTCTCTTGATTTCAAACTCAATTTTAAGATTCTTCCCCTTTTCCTACAAGGGAGGCTCTTTGGCCAAAGTCATCAAATCGTTTAAATTATTGTCTATTTAAAAGACCTCAATTCCTATTCCATGGTAGATTAGGAATATACTACTCCTTTGACAAAGAATACCAATTACATATTTATGTATTATATAACTTTTATTTTGAGTATTTTTATTTATTTATTCTCTTATTTGTATTTAAAAAAAAAAGAAAAAAAAAGACAATATTATCATATTTTTATTTGTATTTTTTTGTTATTATTATTATTATTATTTTGCATGTGAAAAAAAAAAAAGACCAAGTTGACCGACTTTGAAAAGATCTAATAAGAATCATAAAATTTGTAACCCATTTAAAATAATCAAAATATGACCTAAACTCAATTTCATCGAACTCAAATCCACACATTTGCCAAGTTTAATCTCACTTTGATCCTCCCCCCCCCCCCCCCCCCCCCCCCCAGTTACAAAACACCAAGCATGAATTAGATTAAAAAATTTATTATTAGAAGGAGGAGAGATTCCCGCAAAATTCATTGAAGCTTTTTATTTTTTGGGTAAGTTTTGGTTTAGTAACTCATATAAACAATTTCTTAAGTATATATATATACATATATTTTTTTACCTGACCAATGCCCCTTAAAACCTTATGAAAAAAAAAAGTAAAAATAAAAATCACATAATTTATATTTAATCAATTGTCATTTTGGTCCAGTAAGTTTCATTTTTGTTATTATAAGTTCACATTTGCTAACACCATTAGCCACTATTAAAAGACTAACAATGATAGCAAATGCATACTTAGGATTTGTTTAGGATCCGCTTATTTTGCTGAAACTAATTTTTTTTTGCTAAAAGTATTGTAGATAAAGGTAAAAGTTAGCTGAAATAGTACAGTGAGACTCATGAATAGTATCAAAAAGTACAGTAGAGCCCATGAATAATAGCAAAAATAAGCTGAATAGTAAAATAAACTGACAAATTTCATCATGCCAAACGCACACTTAGGATCTGTTTGAGATTTGCTTATTTTGCTGAAACTGAAAACTTTTTGCTGAAAGTAATGTAGATAAAGATAAAAGTTAGCTGAAATAGTACAGTGGGATCCATGAATAATACCAAAAAGTGCAATGGGGCCCATGAATAGAAGCAAAAATAAGCTGAATAGTAAAATAAGCTGACTTTTTAATTTTTGCCAAACACACACTTGGGGCCTGTTTGAGATTTGTTTATTTTGCTGAAACTGAAAATTTTTTGCTGAAAGTACTGTAGGTAAAAGTTAAAGTTAACTAAAATAGTACAGTGTGATCTATAAATAGTACCAAAAAGTGTAGTGTGGCCCATAAATAGTAGCAAAAATAAACTGAATAGTAAAATAAGCTGGCAAAAAATAAGCTATCCAAACGGACACTTACTATACCAAAATGACAAAAATGAAATTTACAGGTTTAAAATGAGAATTGACCAAAATTAAATGGTGTAATTTGTCTTATCCTCCCTTAAAAGTTACTATAACTTTTGGGTGGAGTTTATGGTGTGTCTTTGTATTAGAACCACGTTTCATTTCCATTGTGTGTGTGTGTTTCTTAAATTGAAAAAAAAAAAAAAAAGTAATTATCCCATATTGCTTAGTGGTTCATTTGGATTGAGGGAGAGTAGAGTAGAGTAACATAGATTTGGCCCAAAATTAGTCTATTTTCAACCAATTCTACTTTACTCTCCTCCACTCTCCCTCCTTCTCCCCTCAAACCAAACGAGCCCTAAGATAGTTTTTTTTTTTTTTTTTTTTGAGAAAGAGCCCTAAGATAGTTTGTTGTATGTAGTATAATTTGCCTCACCACTTCCCTTAATAGTTATCATGACTTTTGATTAGAGTTTATAATGTATCTTTGTATTAGAAGTTAGAACTGCATTCTCTCTCTTCTCCAAGTATGCTCTGAGAGTGTGTATGTTTCTCAAAGGGGTCTTTTTTTTTTTTTTTTTTTTTTTTGCCAAAAACAAAAAAAGAATTAATGACTTTGGGATCTAGAATCCCAGCACACAATAATGTGACGTATTTGTTTTATTCTTCCTATCCAAAACAAAATGATAACTATGAAGATAAAGTTTAGCTCTTTTATAGAGGAAAACTTGGATTTGAATTTTCTTCCTCCATTTGTTATAAGAAAAAAAAGTTATTATTCTTATTTATTAAAATTTTGAATAAAAATATAAGAGGCGCGATCATAAAATTATATAGTTTTTTTTTTTTGTAAAACTTTTTTTTTTCTATATATATAAGATAAAAATTTCACTCTAGCTTAATATAAATGTATATGTGTGAGAAGCTCTTTTCTAGAAATTTGAACTCTAGTCCTTACCCCCACTCCACAAAAACTTTATATTTGTGGAGTAACCATTATGTCAAACGTGTACGGTGATTTCTTGTAAAACTTTCAAACACACAAAAAAACTAGAAAAAAAAGGGCATCACATTCCTTTTTTATTCTATTCAATTCCTTAATTACCTATTTATTATATTCTATACATTCCCTCTACAATGTGTTTGAAATGTTACATTGAGATCATTGTATAGAGTGGAGCACCCAAACTTCCATGGCCTTCCCCTTATATTTTATCCAGGCATGGTAAGATCTATTTGTATTGTGATTTGACTAAATTAATTTAAAATTGATATCTACGTTAAAAACATAAAAAAGTATCAATCAATTCAATTATAGGACCCTACGTATTATTTATACAATCTAATGACATTAGGAAATAGTAATGCTATAGTAATAATTCAATGAATGACAGTGGCAGATTATTCTATAATAAATATGAGGCTGTGGTTGCAAGAAGGTTTTAGTAGCCGACGAAAGGCATGGCAATTTTTTGGAAATTTCCCTCTAGTTGCTGAGGTGTACCTTGCTGAGGGGTCCCTCATTAGTTAATTAGTCACTCATGGACAAGACTCAAAGATTATTTTATGGAAAAACAAAAGCTAAATTACAAAGGATTTGCAACTTTATTAAAAGTTGGGTGACCTCATTAGCGAAAAGATGAATCTCCATCACAAGTTTCTTTTTTTTTTTTGTGTGACATATGAATCGTGGTGGATAGTGAATATGATGGAGATGGGCCCATGAGCCCAATTGCCCACCAAGAGCTAGGCATGTGATGAGGCACAGTGTTAAAATACTAAATAAATAGATAAAATATACAAAGATTTTACTATCAATTAGGTCTGTTCACCACCGCGCATTTTTGGTGCAATAATCACTCCATAAGTATAAGTGCTTGTGAGGTATGGGAGATTTAGAGCACCCACAGCAGTGGAGCTAAATTGCTATAATGCTAAAATTTAGCTCCACAAACACAAAAAACCTCATGCAGCAGTGGTGGTAAAGTTAAAATTTATAGATGAATTGCTACAGTGCACATCTAAAAATAGATGTGCACTGTAGCTGAAGCAAAAAAAAAAAATTTTTTTTTATTCGGCCGGTTAAATAAAATAATAAAAATTCTCTCTCATATCTCATCTCTCTCAGTCACTCTCTCATCTCTCTCTCTCAGTCAGTCTCTCCGATCGCCTCACGCCGCCGATTGCCTCACGCCGCCGATCGCCTCATCTCATCTCATCTCATCTCACGCCGCCGATCGCCTCAGCCACGCCGTCCCAGCCGCCAATCTCTCACCCCACGCCTTCCCAGCCGCCGATCGCCTCAGCCACGCCGTCCCAGCCGCCGATCGTCTCACCCTATGCCTTCCCAGACGCGATCGCCTCACCCCACGCCTTCCCAGCCGCCGTGGTTGTGGTTTTGGTTTTTGTTTTTGTTTGTTTGTTTTTTTTTTTTTTTCTATGTTGTGTTGTGGTTGCCTGGTGGTTGTGGCCAGTAATGGTGGTGGTGGTTGTGGTTTTGTTTTTTTTTTTTTTTTCTATGTTGTGTTGTGGTTGCCTGGTGGTTGTGGCCGGTAATGGTGGTGGTGGTTGTGGTTTTGTTTTTTGTTTTTGTTTTTTTTTTTTTTTCTATGTTGTGTTGTGGTTGCCTGGTGGTTGTGGCCGGTAATGGTGGTGGTGGTGGTGGTTGTGGCTGTGGCCGATGGCAGAGGAAGTTGTGGGTGGTGCTGTGAATTTTATTTTTTGGAGTAGGATATATTATTTTATTGTAGAGGGTATATTATTTTAGTGTAGAGAATATATTATTTTATTGTGATGTTTATATTATTTTATTGTGTTAAAAGCTAAAATAGATCCACTGCTGTAGCATGTGTGTAGCTAAAATAGATAAAGTAACTTTTAGTGTTGCTAAATAGCTAAAATTATAGATCCACTGCTGTGGATGCTCTAAGGACCGGGGTTCAAGTCTCCAAGAGGAAGATTTTACACACATACACATAGACTAAAGTTAGAGTAGAATTTCTATTTTGTCAAAAAAAAAAAATTAGGTCTATTCACTTGGACACGGCGATGCAAAATGGACACATTTTATTGGGTTTTGTAGTTTGGACTTTGGACACGGTCTTGATTTTTATTGGGTTTCTTAGTTGTTTATTACAAAATTGAGGATATTGGATTGAGATAAAATATTTCAACGCAAATTCAAAGAGTTATTTGGTTTTTATTTAGCTCAACTACTAAAATTTTTTGTGATTAAAATATTTACAGCAAAAATTAATTAGTGTCTTAAAATAATAATAAAGAATAATAATTATGGAGTAGGCGATACAAGTTAAAAATTTATCATATCTTTATTTTAAAAAAATAAAATTTCAAACTGTAAATAACATTTGTCAAATTAACATCCCTATTAACCCAGAACGTGTCACATATTTGTGGACACTAGTGGAAATGGAAAATCCAAAGTGAAATCAGCATAGATGAGATGACAAAGAAGCTTCCAACTAAAGATGTTCTTAGCCATCAACTTCACCTAGAAAATGATGTGTGCGCCTTTTTCGTAACCAACAAATTAAAACTCTTCAGCACATCCTTAATTATGTCCATTGTCCTTTTGTGTGTGGTCTCAAAAAGTGTGGCCTTCTAGATTTAAGAGGGGGTGCGATCGTACCGACACTATATCTCTACGCAATTTCAACCAGAAATTTCTGAATTAGAGCTATTATGACCGTATCTAAAGATGTAAAAATGAGATTGTGTTGGAAGGCAAGTCATTGGCAGTTTCGATTAGTAAAGTTGGTGTATGAAGAACATGTAAAAACTTGGGATTCACTTAAACCAAGCTTTAGAGGAAACTCAGCCCACCCTAACTCCCTCTTGGATGAGTAAGAATAAATTTTGATGTGGCAACAAATTACTACACGAGTCAAATTGGATTTGACTAAAATTTGATGCAACAGCAAACCATTATGTTCTGCATCTTAACAAATGAATGTAGTATTACAACTATGAGACAAGAAACTCTCTAGAGCAACAATGGGAGTATAACCTTGAATGAATTGATTCCCCCACATAATTTACTTTAGAATCCTGGCTCATAGTAAGTGTTCTTGTAGGGGGATAAATTGTATGGTGATTGGGTGAAGGGTATTTGATGGAAGCTCTCACAAAAGAAGATCTAACTCGCTAGTACCTACACACAATAAACGCAGCACCATTGTAGGAGGTGGTAGTGAGCAATCTCAAGATTAAGTTAGAATTGTGGAAGATATAAAATCTAGTGGAAATTCTCCATTGCCTTCTCATATTGTTTTTTGTGGATGTGACAAATCCCTGTCTGTTTTGTTAGTCTGGGTGTGTATTCATAATGATTGGGACTCCCACCGAAGAGGCAGGTCACATCGCATTAAATGCTGAGTGGGTGGTTAGGTATGATAAATGTGATCTGACTAATCTTACAATTTGATTTGCTTTTCAAGGGTTACCTCATGATCGGTCTTGGTGAACGATACATTGAGCTATTTGCATGCCAGTCTCATATACCAACCCCCAACCTACTAGCACATGTTGATGGTGAAGTTACTATATCTTGCCCTTGAGTCATATATTAACACCCCCACAATTCCAATAGGCAAAAGTATATAAATAATCAAGCGAGCCACGGTTTCTTGCTGATTCTTGGCAAAATGCACAATTTCATTAGACAGAAGTTTATAAATAATCAAGTGAGCCACGGTTTCTCGCTGATCCTTGGCAAAATGGGCCTGTCTATGACTACCTTAGCTCTCCTTAGCATCCAAATCCTTTCATTGCCAACACTCAACACTCAAACCCACAACACGCCTTAGTCCTCCAAATCAGTATCAACAACACTTCAAAATCCTTAAAAAAAAACAACACTTCAAAATCAATTTAGTTTTAATACATGCTACAAATAGTTAATAATTCCGCGTGCCTCTATGCCAACTTTCAGAACATTAACAAGTTTTCTAGAGCAATTACATAATCCATATAAAATTCATTTTGTAAGGAATAAAAATTTAGATGATCAACTAAAAAAAGCAATTCTAGAAGTATCAAATACAACTACTACATAACCAGTTGTAAATACATAAAAATAAATGAAAATTTATGACATCCAAATTCATTAAAGTGACAACTGATATACCCCTTCCAACACAATTGTGGGTGTTGCATGGTTTTATTAATTACCATGTAGTGTGTTAGAGGAGTTTTTCTCCAAACCGATTTGAAAGTAAATTTTTTCCTTATAAAATTGATGACTCTCACTGCCTCCCTCTTTCAATGATTTTTTTTCCCTCCGTTTCTTTGATTATATTTTGTTTGTTCATTTAAGAAGTTATTTATCAGTGATATAAATGTTTTAAATATGACTTTCACTTAAAACTTTAAATGTTCATTTATGTAAGAATTGTCAATTTTGGTAATTCTTTAATAGAAATAGTTAATTTAACTCCTCTCTTTTTTTCTTTCTTAAAGTAACATATGATTACTTTCTAGGTAATTTTTTTTTTTCAAAAAATTAATTTTATTTATTTATTTATAATCTATCTAGACCAATAAACCATGTCTCAAACAGCACTTCCTTCTCATATAAGAATGAATGGAAGATGTGATAATGAATTCAAAACTCATTGGGTACATGTATAACTTATTAATAATTTTTTGGCTAAAATATAAAACTCACTCTCTAAGTTTCACCAAAATTAATTTCAGTCCTCTAATTTTACTTTCATTCATTTCAGTCCTCTAAGTTTCAAGTTTATTCAATTAACGCATTTCCTTCAACTTCTGCTTTTTTTTTTTTTTTCTTCTAAATAGAAAATATTTTGCAATCATTAATTGAATTTTTTTAATTTAAAAAACTTGAAGAAAAAATTAAAAATTTGGACATTTAGCCGCAAAACAGAAGTTGATAGAGGTGCCTCAATTGAATAAACGTGAAATTTAAAGGACTGAAATAAACAAAAGTAAAGTTAGAGGACTTAAATAAATTAAAATGAAACATAGAGAATACATTTTACATTTTAGCCTAATCTTTTTATAATCAGCTAATTTTAAAAAACTAAAACTAATATTCAATTAAAAAAAACTAAAGCTAATATTAAAATGTTAAATGAGATAACAAAAAATAAAAGTCATTGTAAATAATCCAAAGTTATTATTGCCTTTAAATTTACAGAATCTAGAAAAGAAGAAGATATAATAGACTAGTAGACTAGTCGCCTTAAAACCAAGACTCTCGACGTAATAGGTTCACTTCGTATTTCGTAATAACAAATACGGTATAAAATCCGCTACTACAAAGAATTTATTACGTCAAAGTGGGCCCTCACAAAAACGACGACGGTTGTGTATTGTAACTATTAACTAAAAATTAACGTCCTATTTATAGTATTAATTAGCTAATTGCCAATTGGTAAAGCGAACCAATACATTTCTGTTCGGTGCTCCGGTTGTTTTTCACCTTGACGGTTCTCTTCTCGTACTTTCCTTCATAAGGTAACAATTTCTCTCTCTCTCTCTCTCTCTCTCTCTCTCTCTTCTGGTAAATTCAATGTTTTTATATTTTCCTCATTGATTTTTGGAAAACATGTTGGAAAATAATGTGGGTTGTTTTTATAATCTCCAATGTTTGGTTTGTATGTGTCATCAGTGCAAATCATGAGATGGGCATTTTGTAGTTTCTATGTTTGGTTAATGAAACTTCTATTTTCAATGATATATGGGAAATTTAGGATCTGGGTGTTTCAAATTTTTATCTATTATGAATTATTATAAGCTATATAAAGGTTTTTTTAATTTTTTTATGGCTGATATTATGTGGCATGCTGCTATTAGAAACTGAACCTTCATGGGGTAACCTGTCAACTTTTTTAGATGGGTGTTTAGGAATAAGGATTGTTCATTCATTGAATTGTTTCAAGTTTTTTTGTAGAGGGATTCTTTTGTTGGTTTATGGAGGTAGTTTGAGAAGTTGGAAGAGAAATTTGGATTGGTTTGAGGTAGGAAAATTGTTTCCTTGTTTGTGTTTTGTGCATACGTGCGGAGTTTTTGATTTGTTCTACTTACTGAAGGGTGAAACTTGGATTGGATTTCTAGTGAGTGTTCATTTATAGTTATAACTTATATATAAGTTAAGTTGTAAATTTTAGTGAAGATATTTAAGGAAATTATTGAGTTTATTTTTTTATTTTTTTATTTTTTTATTGTTTAGTAAAATGCACGCCCAATGGCTCTTTGAACTAATCACCTCCATGTTCTTATAGGGAATGACATGTCATTCGAGGTAAAGCTTATTGGCTTTAGAGTTTTTGTTTAGTGCAATTATTTGTTTTTTTGCACTTGATCCTGCTCTATCGCCTGAGCTGGGAGATCTTACAATGTATTGAAATGGCTTTGGGAAGAAAAAAATTTGCTTTATATGATATGGAAGTGAACCACTAACACAGCTTTGCCAAGACATAGTCAAGGGCAAAACTAAGATTTTATCTTTGGGGGGGCCAAACCATGAGCCAAAAAACTTTGACTACTTAAGAATAAGAAATATATTAAAATGCAAACCTAAATTAATATATGAAAAATAATCTAGAATTTATTTATTTGTTTTTTTTTAAGAAGAACTAGAATTTATTTAGTAATAACAAAATATGAACAAAATAAAATAAAAGAAATAAAATAATTGTTTCTTAATACATTTCAACTCAATCATCTATGATCTATCAAAATAGAACTTGATGTTTTATTCAAATCTTGAAAGTCATTTATGATTGATTATGAACCTAATTTCGTAGCAATTTCCTTTTCAATGTACAAAATCCAGGAATTTTTTAGAACATTACCTTCCATTTTGTTGTTAAGCCTAGTTTTGACAATATTCATGGCTAAAAATGCTCTTTCCATAGTTGTGGTTGAAACTAGAAGAGCAATTACAAGTACATCCACAAGTTGATAGTGTTAGGCTACTGATTTTCTAGTCCTTATAAGCCATTTGCATAGTAAAAATAATATTTGATAATCTTTTGAAATAAAAAAGCAAACTTACATTATGCTTATGAAGTTCCAGTTCCAGTTCCAATAGTAGTTTTTCATGATCTATGAAGTCAAGCATATAAATTTTTTTGACCAAAACAAATATAATCAATTCTTAAAGATTTATGTGCCTATAGAGGAACCATAGTTGAGCTAAGAATAAACATCTTTCCATCTTCACTAAGCCAAAGATTTTTTTTTTTTTTTTTTTTTTTTAAATTTAGAATCTATTGTAGCACAGAAATGTCTACTTTAATAATGATTCTCAATTCAATTGTAATTTGTAAAGAAATCTTGTTGATGGTGAGCTCAACCTTGTTTCTCAACATCAGGAGCATTCGTATTGGGGAATTTATGTTGCGTTCCTTAAAAAATTATTTCGAAGTGGTAAAGTAAAAGCATCTCATCCATCATGTCTGAATTCTTTTAACTAAAAAAATATTTATTTTTACCAAGTAAAAAAAAAGTGTGGGTTCCAGTAGTTAGCGTACAATCACTTGTTGTCAAATAAGAGATTTGGCATTCAAACCTTGTCTATGTCAAAAACCAATTAGTGTCTTGGCCTAATGATAAAGAGCAATCATCATGAAACGGATGTCATAGGTTGAAATTTTATTGTATTTATCAATAAATAAAACCCAATTGTAGGCAAAAAAAAAAAAAAAGAACCCAAGCAATCCTTTAGGTGGAGCAAAACAGCATCGCAGCACCCAAATCCCAAATTCCCAAAATTTTAACATTGGTCATAAAGAGAAAATAATCTAAGTGTCATGCTAAACACATATATAGGTTAGGTGGTGAGGTGGCTATGTTATTTTTGGGTTCTTTTGGCCAGCTTTCAATTTTTCTTTTTCTTTTTCTTTTTTTTTGGGGGGGGGGGAGGGGTGGGAGGAATAGGGGAATATATATTTTTTGGGTTCAAACTTTCGAATCTTATATATACTATTAAATAGAAATTACATTCTGGGGGGGGCTTGGTCTTATAATATTTTCTGTAACTGGAAATAGCTGAGGTAGTGGTGGTGCTGAAATTGATATGGCAGTGGCAGTGTCAGTGGTGAGGATGATGGCACAGTGGTGTTGCAGGTGGTGGTGAAAGGGTGGCAGCAGTGGCTGTGGTGGGATGGTGGTGACATTTGTGAACTGATAGTAGAAATTGAAGTAGTAGTTTCTGCCATTTTCATTCTTAGCAAAAACATGAAATATTTGCTTCCTCTATTCTCTGAAATTTTGTTTCTGTTTCCCATTATTTGGAAACAAATTCTCCTTAGCTAAATGTAGTGCATTAATTTTCATGATATTTAGATAATTTACAACTGTTTTCCTTTACAACTTGCTCTAATTTACTTATTCTTTTAGTTCATTTTCCAGGTTTTAAGAGCTAGACAATTGCAATGGAAACCGATGCTAATGGTGAAGTAAGTGTATCTCATGATGATGTTGATACTGGTTATCCAGAGACAGAGTCTAATAAAGTTGACTCACTTGAAGGGAGTTCATCTAACGGAGAGGTTGTTGGAGAATTAGGAAATGCTGGGGAGTTTCTAACGAGAGTTGAATTAGATTTAGCATGTTCTTCTGAAAAATTGGTTAACCTAAGTGTCCTTATGATGCAAGTGGCGACCAGGGAAAGTGACTATGAAGCCTTTGTGTCACGGGGAGAACGCATGTTGGGTAATTCTTTTGAGAAGGCTTTGGAATTTGATCTCTTATCTGGAATTTTAGATTCAGAGGTGCAAGAAGTGGATAAATTCATGTCTACACTTCAAGCAGATGTAATTAGCGCCCATGAGATAGTATCTTTATTCAAACACTTGGGAGAAACTTTTGTGGAAATGGAAGGAAAGTTGTGTGATTCTGAACTATCTTTGAAGCAGTCGCAAGATCAGGTCTCTGAAATTCGGATGCAATCTGCAAAGTTCCAGAGGATCTTAGCAAGTTCTAACCGGGATGAACATTGTAAGCTATAGAAAGTAAATGTAGTTTATAATAGCAAATAATCGTTATCATCATCATCATAATTTTTAGTATTATGGATTAATATGATCATAATATGAGAGGTAGCTGTAGAAATTCATGGAGTGGAACAGGTTTGTTTGTGCTAAAGAAATGTGAAGTTGACTATAAGCAGTGAAAAGGCTTTTTATAATCATTCTTTTAATATATTATAATATATATTTTTTATATGTTTATCACTCAAATGGCTGAACCACTATGGCAGCTGTATTTGGCAACTGAACATCTTCAGATCGTTTTTATAATTGAATGGCTCAATTCTGTTCTTCCTAATGAAGATTTGTGACAGATTAAGTTTTTTTCTCTGGTGCCATTATAATTTAGTGCAATATTAGATGAGAAAATTTTTAATTGTTATGTTGGTATCTCAGTTTCTAATGAATGCATGTTGACAGGGAATAATGATAAAGGTGTGGACTTTCCGGGGGATGATCAATTTTTGGATACCTATGCAAATATAAAAATGCAAACTGCTGAACAACAAAGACATATTCTCAGGCTTCTGGAAAAGTCTTTGTCCAGAGAGATGGATCTTGAGAAGAAGTTGACCGAATCAAGGCAAATTGAAGAAGAATTGAAGCTGAGGCTACATTCTTCAGAGCAAGAAGTATTTTTCCTAGAGGAAGAAGGAGCAGATATTTGGGAGAGATGGTTCCAGGCAGATAATGCCTCAGAAATTCTGATGGGAATTTCAAAAGAATTACTGGGTCGTCTCCATATTTTTCAGTTTAATTTGAATGGTTCTGTTCAGAGGGAAGCTGAGCTAAGACGTGAGCTTGAACGCACTACAGAACAGTTGAAATCCAAAGAAATTAATTTGCACAAGCTTGAAAGCAGTGAAATGGACAATGTTATTGTGGGTCTGAAAGAAAAAATATCTAAAGCAGAAAGTAGGGCAGAAAGCGCTGAAGCCAAGTGTAAATTATTAGCGGAAACCAATATGGAACTTAAGGATGAGCTGGGTCTTCTTAAAGACGGTGGTAATATCTCTGAGAAGGTGAATTTACTTGAGAGGCAATTGCAGGAATCTGATTATCGGCTACAGCATGCAGTGGCATCTGCTGAAGCTGGTGAGGAGAAGCAGAGCATGTTGAATTCTACAATTGGAGACATGGAGAATTTGATTAAGGATCTGAAGTTGAAGGTTTTAAAAGCAGAAACTCGGGCTGATAGTACCGAGGAGAAATGTATCATATTATCCGAATCTAATATGGAGCTACATAAGGAACTGAGCTTTTTCAGTAGCAGACTGGGATCCTTGGAGGCATCTTTGCATCAAGCTGAGGAAATGAAAATAGCAAACGCAAAGGACATTGCTATCCGGAAAAAAGTTATTACAGATTTAGTCATGCAACTGTCAATTGAAAGAGAGCGCCTTCATAAGCAGGTATGGACCAATTACATGTGTGATTTGATTTTTCAGATCAAAACTGGTTTTATCTATAAAATGTCCCTTTTTGTTGTCTCTTTAGCATTTACCTCCTAAATTTAAGTATCACCTGAAGTATATATTTAATATCTGCATATCAAAATTAAGCAAAAGTATAAAACTATTCAATAATCAGCAACTTGGTAGTTACTAACTAAAAACTATGATAAAAGATTTTTTTTCTCGATAGTGTCTCACTTAAATCCAATATAGAAAAGCCTTGATGAATCCTATATAAAAATTTAATAAACTAAGTTATGAATGAACTGCTTTCTTAAATGAAAAAAGTTGTATGTTTTTGTGTTTTAAAAAAATTAAAAGTGGGGACTGCACATGACTCACAAATTATGCTTTTCAATTATTGGATTGAGGCATATGTTTAGTCTTGTTTTTGTGTAAAACTTTTAGTGGAGTTTAAGAATAAAAAAATGTAGAAATTTGGTTATGGTAAGAATAACACCAAGAACAACAACAACAAAGCCTAAATCACAAAACTTTGGGGTCGGCTTTTTGGTTGTAGCAAGTCTTAAATATGAGGGTATGCTTCTAAAGATAAGATGGAGTTTTTCTGAACTCAGCACAGTTCCTGCAGACTCAAGATATTTTGTGTGTTATGTGCAGATATCTACATTGACAGTGGAGAACAACAATTTGCTACTGAAGTTACAGCAGATGAACATGCACCACCCTGTAGATATTGGCCATGATGGTCAAGGGAACAGTGAAGAATTTTCATTGCCCAAGCATGATTTGACTGATGTTACTTGTGCAAGAGAAAGTAAGGAAGAAGTGACTGAGTTGTCGGCTACTGGTTCCATGGTAGGTGCTTCCTATTTATTTATATTCTTCTTAACAGTGGATCGATTTCTTTTAAGCAGGTTTAAAGCTGCCTTATTCTTGTCAGGGTATATAAATTTGTCATAGATGTTTGATCTGCTAACTGCCTTTAACACCTGTTTTCAAGCCCAACCCCTCCCCCAAAGACTTAGGGAGACAGATCTTTTTTGATGACGTGGAACCTCACCAAGGCAAGGTCCTTTGGACCTACTTTTGGGGAGTAAACCACAGATACACGACCTCACCTGCCAGAACCGTGTATCATGTAATCCAAGGGAACTCCTAGTGGGGATCAAACCCAGGATGTTTGGGTCTACAACTCATCCCAAGCCTCCAATCACTAGGCTGCCCTACACCACTCCATAAGTAGGAATTGAAGAGCCTTTCAATGTCCTTGATTACCTTTACAGTCAAAATAAAAGTGCTTTTCCAATACACTTGAATGCCAAAAAAATAAACAGATTGTATAAGCTGCAGTTTTCCATAAAAAAGACAGCCTTCTAGCAGACCATGTGTTTATCCTGGTAGCAATCTCGTTAGCCAACAGTACAAACCTTAGGAGCCAATTTACCAGAAATGAGGGGCAGGCCCAAGTACTTGACAGACAAAGAGCCCTCTTTAAAGTTTGAAATTGTCAGAATTTTCTGCTTCATTTCACTGGTAACAGCTGAGAGAAAGACCTCAATCTTTGATGGATTAACAGCTAGGCCAGAAGTCAGTTTGAACTGAATAGTAACATTCTGAAAGATTGAATGGAGCCTTCCTTTGCAATAGCAAAGCGCATCAAATCATCAGCAAAACAAAGATGAGAGAGTGCCTCCTTATCACACCTAGAACGATACTTGAATCTGTCCTTTGTCCCTGCCAACCTACTCATCATTTTTAAGAACACCTCCATAGCTATAACAAACAGGTTGGGTGAAAGAGGATCACCTTGCCTAAGACCCCTTCCAAATTTAAATTAATCCACCAAGGGGCTATTTATTGCCACTGAAAACTTTGGTTAAGTAATACAAGATTCATTCTAACCAATGAATCTATGAGGAATACCAACAGCGGCCAAAGTGTCGAGTAAAAAGTTCTAATAAACTATTATAGGCTTTCATTGGATCCACTTTTCTTGTGCATCTCAGTGAACCAAGATCCCTGTGGTATTTCCTCACCAATTCCTAAGCTAAATGCACATTCTCAGTGATGCTTCTTTTGGGTATAAATGAAGTTTGAGTAGGACTAATTAGATTATGAAGAAAAGCCTTTAATCTGTTAGCCAAGATCTTTGTGGTACACTTTTTAAATTGTATCGCAACAGGAAATTGGTTAGATTTCTAAATCAGATTTACATTATATGCTTCATTACACCTGCATAGTCAATTTCTGCCTAACTCATGATTCTCATAGTTACTCAAGAAACTCCAATTGGGGAATAAAAAAATCCTTAATTTTCATAGAATTTTCACCCTTAACTCTAGTCTCTAATAAACATACTAGGTTTGCCCTATGGATTTAAACCTCTAACATTCTTAACCTCTTTTTGTTTGAAAGGGTCATTTAAACCTCTACCATTCCAGATACGAAGCTTCATTGGCTTGTATCAAGGAAATGGAAAACATCACTCTCCAATTGGAGAAGCACATGCTAATCTTCCTGATCCACATAACCAACATTTTCCTTAGCTTCCCAGCTTTCTTCGGCTTTAATTTTGCACCCATTCAAAGTTGCATCTAAAAACTCCTGTTAAGTAGTCTGCCCTCTAGACCTTGTCACAACTGCTATAAGGACCTTCCACATCCTTCATCAGTATCCTTTTTCCAACGGCAGATTTAGATCTCATAACAGCATCATCAGAGTGAGCAGTTCTGGCCCCTGGAACCCTCTTCCAAGAGGAATTTTTTGGGGAAGCAGAGCCCACAACTTGATAGCCTCAAGGTTTTTCTCATCTTCCTGCTTTTCTTTAGACTTTACCTCCAATCGAATAGGAGAAATACTACTTCTAATCTATTCTCATTTTACACCATTACTTATTACCAGACTTTTTTTTGTTTGTTGAAAAGTACCATTCCTTCATTGGTTTTCATTGATCTAGAGAAACATACAATAGGGTCCCTAAAGAGGTTATGTGGTGGGTTTTGGAAAAGAAATGAGTTCCTATGAAGTATATTAAGTTGATTAAGGATATGTACGACGTAGTGGTAACTAGTGCGAGAACAAGTAGAGGAATCACAAGTGAGTTTCCTATCACTATTTTGCACTAGTGATGGATGAGCTCACTAAATCGATCCAAGAGGAAGTCGTTGGTGTATGTTTTTTGCAAATGATATAGTTTTAGTGGATGAAACTAGAAGTGGAGTTAATCCCAAGTTAGAAATTTGGAGAGATGCTCTAGAATCTAAAGGCTTTCAATTAAGTTGGACTAAAACAAAGTACATGGAATGTAAGTTTAGTAAATATAGAAACACAAACAAATGGTTAATAAGATTTCATGATCAAGAGACACTAAAGAGCGAAAACTTTTTATATCTTGGATCAATAGAGAAATTGAAGAGGATGTGAATTATAGAATAAAAGCAAGGTGGAAGAAGTGGAGAAGTGCGTCGGGAGTGTTGTATGATTGTAGAATATCTATTAAGTTAAAGGGAAAATTTTATAAGACTGTTATATGACCAGCTATGCTTTATGGCACCGAATGTTAAGAAGCAGCATATTCTTAAAATGAGTGTAGCTGAAATGAGAATGTTAAGATGGATAAGTGGAAATACACGGAATGATAGGGTTCAAAATGAGGAAATTTTCCTAAAGATAGGGGTAGCCTCTATCGATGGAAAGATGAGGGAAAATTACTTGAGATGGTTTGGTCATGTTCGGAGGATAGTGACTAATGCAACAGTAAGAAAGAGCGAGTTTATCCAAGTTAAGGGAATTAAAAAAGGTAGAGGAAGACCAAAAATGACATTAGTAAAAGTAATAAAAATTGACATGTCAATTAAGGGAGTAACAAAGAATATGACTTTAGATAGAGTATAATGGAGGAAAATAATACATATGATTGACCTTATAACTAATCTATTGATGATCCCTAGCCAATCCCAAAATTTTGCGACTAAAGCTTTGTTTGTTGTTGTTGTTTTTGTACCATTCCTTCATACCAGACTTTATCCTCTTTCTTTGCTCATGCTCTGTTAGAAAGACCAAAACACCTTACAATGAAAAAGTATAGGTGGCTTCCAGGGGTATTCTATAGAAGCCTCCAAGAGTTGATCCATCAAGTAATTCAACTAGTAAATAATCTAGAAGTGCATTTTCAAGCCCAAATTCCACACAAATGTTGGCAAACCCGAGTCTCTTCTGCTGATCAGTGATAGCATCAGCAAAAAGGGGCTTTCCAATACCACTAGCAATATAGCTAAAGCAGTTAGGAGCCCAAAATTTAATTGGTACATGCTGAACTTAATCCAGATTGGAATCTTATTAAATCTTATCTTTTCCATCTGCAGCCCGGGGTTCCATTCTCTTAGGAACAATTGCTTATTAACATTAGCAACATGCCACATTTTGGCCTCCAATCAAAAGTGAAAACCTCCATCCCACCAAATGATATTCACAGAGCTTCAACAGACTTCTTTACTAGATAAAAGGGGATTTGTGTCCAAACACTGTCCAAGTAGTAAGTAGACCATTAAAAAATGCTTTATTCCACAACCTCCATATTTGACAACAATTCCCCCATTCTTTTTAACAGGAGCATCGAATTTCCAAATAAGCAGCTTCCCTTTATCCAATTTGAAACAAAAATTGTTAAATCTTGAAATTGGGTCCATTTCCCTTGAGCATTCTGATCCACCAATTCTTTACACATATTCTGAACTGCAGAGGACTCGGAGACTTCCTGCATACCCAACCCCTCCCAATGCTTCAAAGAGATTCCAGCCTTGCCTCTGCCTCTCCCCCTAGTCTTCCTCATGAGTGAATAAACACTACTTAAAGAATTTAAGGATGAGAATTCGGATCAAGAATCACAGAAAACTCAAGAATTTTCAACCGCGCATAGCATGCATGATTCTAACATGCACTGAGAACATCCTAATCCTAGCTAACTAACTGCCTCTCTCACAATACCAATACTTGTAACAAATGATTTACTCCCTGGAATAAATGTAATCTTTTAGTATTCCAATTTTACAAAAGCTTCAAAAGCTGTCAGCTCAAAGCTCAAAAGCTGTCCTAAAATGCAGCCAACCCTAACTGTTTTTTGTTTTTTGTTTTTGTTTTTATTTTTATTTTTTATTTTTTTGTTTAAAACTCCATAGAATAAAAGAATAAAGTATGTTGGGGAAAATAGAATAATTTAATTGGTAAGATATCTGAAATATCCTCATTCTCCATCATTACCCCTTTTTTTGTTTGACTCTGTTTTACTGAAAATTAAATTTTCAAAGTATTTGGAATTGAACCTTGTTGTTATTGCTGTCTTGCCTATTTCTTTGTTTCCAGTTGGACAAGAATCAGGTAAGTGTTCCAGTTGGTATGACCAAAGTGGTGTCTGCAAATTCTACGTCAGAGCTTGAGTCAGTGAGGAGAATAGATGCAGGGCTCCTGAACTTTAAACATGTTTTAATGGCGATCATCATCTTACTGATTTCAGTTGTAGCTTATTTAATTCAAAAATAATTTCCTTCTGTTATTTTATGCTCGTCTAAAGTTTTGTCATCGCCAACAATAGAAAGGTTTTCATCAGTGCTTTTCTTGGTGTTTATATTCTCTCTTTTGTAGTGCATGTTATTTCTCTCCTATGGTAGTTTTGTTGTTAACCAGGGGTTTAGAGCCTCGAAAAAAAAGTGATATTTTTCTCAAATTTTGTGAGAAATGCAACCTATTGTGCCTAAAGCAAAGATTTTCATTAGCTTAATAACTGAATACATACAAACAGAAGGCTTTGAGTTTGAGGATAACAGGATGAGCTTTGTTATGTAATTATAATATGGTTGGGAACCAAGTGAGAATGATATATCTTGCCTGGACTGAAGACAATCAAGAAGTTAGCGTGGAAAGTGCCCACCGTTTTTGGAGCTCAACACTCTGGCCTTCTGCACAACACAAGTATTCTTGGCTGGTGTTTAGCCTCCAATCGCTGATATGGTTTTAACAAATGTTTATAATAATCCATTTATCCCCCAAATAAGAAGGAAAAAAATTGCTTGTTATGGAAATTATCTCTCCTGTAAGTGTGCTTTTGTTATAACTTATTTTGGTGAGGTGAAAAACTGAAAATAGGCCGAGGTTTGACTAAATTTACAGGAATTGTTTATTTCTGGTAACTTATTTTTATAATGCAAGACAAAAATTTAAAATCTAGCTTATATTCTTTAAAAGTTGAAAGTTAGATTATCTGAAATAAAATTAAGACAAAAAGTTGTGTGTAGCTTGCAAACAGTATATAAAATAAGCAAAAAACTAACTTATAATCATTCCCCAAACACACATATAAAAAGTGTAATTTTAAAAAACTTTTAACTATGAAAAGATAATCACATCATATGAAGGTGGAGACAAGTTCAGTGCCACACCTGTAAGCTGTAGCTCATCTCTACATGAGGCGAGATATTGAAATGGTTATTTTATTATTATTATTATTATTATTATTTGAGAAACACACTAATTGCTAAATATACACACTTTTAATTATACCCACTCAATTGAAATGGTTATTTAGCCAAATAAATTCAAGAATGTTGCTATATTTTGATAGTTTAGTCAAATAATTCATATATACATAGTATTCACAATTTTTGTTTACTGTGGAAAATTCACAGTGGAAAAGGGTATGTACATAATATTTTCCTAATAAATCTTATGTGGCAAGTTATTACAAGATATCATTAATTGGGTAGAAAAGTAATTTCAGTATTAAGTTCAAATTAAAACAAATAATAATTAACCACTTATAATTTATTATGAAAATATTGTTTACGCAGCAAATCTCAATTCACCTAAGTTAAGAACAATACCTAACCAAAACGACATTCGTTAATTCCATTGTTCGTTACTTATGACTCAGCAAAAATTGAGGTTGAATTTCAAACATGATGCGAATACGACGTCGGGTCAAATTCCCGAAGCGGTTAAAACAACAGATGGGAAAGCGTCAACGTTGGTTGTTTCTGTCACACAAAACACAACTTACTTTCCTTCCCCAACATTTTCCCGACATTGTTTCTTTTAAACTTTCTCAACAGGGGAAAAGCTCTCTCAGCGGCTACAACGAAAACGCGCGGTTCAGAGACAGAGACAGTCGAGGTCGAGGAGGATAACCATGAATAAGCTGACCAGAAAATGGCGAAATTCTCATGACGATAGATTCTCTCTCCCTACTCTCGACGATTCTCGCCCCATCGACACCCAAGGTCTCTCTCTCTCTCTCTCTGTGTTTGGTTACTGAGAAAACGAAGGTAGAGAAAAGAAAATTCAAAGTTTGAATCTGGAAATCTTGTTTTTCTCTTAAAAAATTTTGCAGAACAGGAGGAGATGATTCGATCCTTTGAAAAGACACATGTTCAACAGAGTCGTATATGGCGGGTAGTTATATTTGACTTGTTTCTCAAGCAACAAAATGGGTTCCACTTTATTTTTACTATTTAGCTCAAAAATGAAATCTTTTTATTTTTATTTTTTGGATTTTTTGGCAGAGTGTGTTCGCAGCAATGCTGTTTTGTTTTGCAGTATTTCTATTGTACTCAATCTCCCAGCAAGCTTCATCTCCATGGGAACTGGTACGGAAATCCTTAATATTGCTATTCCATGGTTTTGGCTTAGTAGTATTAGACGAATTTAGATCTTTTAGGGGCTAATTCCATTATGGAGTTTCTAAAATTCTATCCATCTATTTTGAATTAAGTTGGTTGGATTTTGTCACATTATCAACTACCACCATTTTATTACCTCTTTAAATTATCGGTGCCGTTATCTGGTTATATTATCTGAAGTGGTAAATTTACTGAATTTGTGACATTTGTTAGATTAATGGTGGAATGATTAAATTAATTCATTTCCATTTTACTTTATAGTGGTAATTTATATGGTAGAAAAAAAAGGGGGTCCTGAGTTCGAACTAATTCCATTTATGATTTATCTCTCATTTAATGTGAGAAATTCCACCTTTTGAAAACTACTCATTGAGGGGCAATTTGGGCCTACTTGTACATAAGGGGAACAAATAATGTATGTCTTAATGTAAGGACGCTGGGAATCAGTCTCTTCAAAACAAATTGGGGGTAAGGCTGCCTATCATGACCTGTCCTAGACCCCACAAAAAGTGGGAGCTTTGTGCACTGGGTATGACCTTTAATGTAAGGGTGTGATTTGTGATAGGTAAGACAGTCATTTTGGAGATGTCCTTAATCATATTTTTATTGATGAATCAATTGAATGTTATTTCACAAAAGAGTTCACACCAAGAGCCCAAAAGCCCAGAAATACAACAAACCATAGGTACACCTCTATATCACCCAGCACCAACACAGTACACAGCCATAAGCTTGAAACCAAAAACAGAGCAAATAGCAATACACCTCTCTTCTCTTCCATCTCTCTTTTCTCTCTTTCCTCTTTGTCTCTCTCTCTCTCTCTCTCCAATAATATATTTCTTTTATGTTTAAAACCCATAAATAGTAGGTTGTATATTTGAGAACTCACTATTCACGGTTGCTAAAAAAAATAGCAATACATACCCCCCCCCCCCCCTTTCCAAAAAAAAATGCTAATGCAGCATAATATCCTCATTATCCTGTTAAGAATTAATTCTTCTGCTCCCCTTTTGCTCTCTATTCTGCTTTTAACATCCTTCCTAATAACCTTGATGATTTGCTTCTCACTCTTGATCCTCTTTGAATGAACAATAGCATTTCTCTGCTGCCATAAATGATAGACAGCAGCCCACCAGGCTATCTTACAAATGGTAACTCTTAAGACTATGCCCTACTAGATCGTTAACAACCCAATCACTCCATTCCTTCCATCTGCTTTCAGCATCTGAGATCAATCACAGCTTCATTACACTAGACCAGATTCTACCAGAGAATGAGCTTAATCCTTGATCCTAATATCTTGAGCTTAGTATGTTTTGGTGAGCTATTATAGGATACTGAAATCTTGGCAGAATGCTGTTATGTTGATCATGGAAAACTCTAGAAAATTGAGACATGTAATTCCTCGAATTTTCTGGATAAATGGAGCTCGTTTGTTTCTGTTTTGTGGCATTACAACAAAATTAGCCAATAATATCAAGTTTAGACTAGGGGCTATGTAATTGCATACTGTATCTCATGACTATTTCCTTTCAAAATTTGTGTTTGTTCAATTGATTGTTTAACCTTTTTTGATGAACAGCGTTATCATGCTTACTTCATGGAGGAGGTTGACTCATGGATGGTTATATCTGCAGGTTCATTCTTTTACTTATATCTTTTTCTTCTTTTTCCATTCATTTTGGGATGATTGCATGTCATTTATTGTTAGACTATTGTAGCATTAATATCAACTGTTCAACTAGTCTTCTGTAATCAGCATTTATTTTTGGCCCTTGCATATATGGTTCTTGTAGTACCTTCCTTTGTCTTGGTTATCAATCAAATTCTTTGTTTCATGAGGACGTACCTGTTTGGTGGCCAGGCAACAGCTTTTTATATGTTCTTCAATGTATTAGTTGAGTTTTATTTCTTCCATTTGGAGTGAGGAATTTTGAAACCGGATGTTGTGAATCTTGTGATGTCATGTTTTTTACTCAGTTGGTGTTGTTAAATTCATTTCAGATATAACACTGGTTTTAAATTTGAACAGATTGGCTAGCTGTTTTAGCATGTTCACTTGCCATCATAGGGCTGCTTCATAACTCAAAGTATCACAGGCAATGGATTTGGTACTCATGCTTAGCTGGAATCATACTGGCAATTTTCTGGTTATATTACATGTTAAGGTATTTCAAGTTCTCAAAGTTACCTTTTCAGAAACTCAAATAAGATAATATTATGAATATATTACACATGGGAGTATGTTGATATAAAATCTCTTGGTCTCTGTCCTCCCTCCTTTCTTTCGCTTCACTGCCTTTCTTTTTCTTTTCTTTTTTAAATTTCTTGGTCCCTGTTCTAACATGGTACAAATGCAATTATCCTGAGTTGCTGATTACATTTTCAATTTGATGCCATCTTTTTCTGCTCTTTGGATTCTCTTCACATAGTGAAGTATGTTTTAGTGTTTATATCCTGCTGGATGTTCTAATATGTTAAGTGCAGTGATCTGTTTACTTATTTGATACCTCTTTGGGTGGTAGATTGCCAAAGTTCCGGTGGGATGTTATCTGGCTTCCATTTGGGCCACTTGGGTATGTTATTAACTTATTTGTCAGCATTTTTCTATTACAATGTCTTCACTGAGAAATAACGCATGCATGGAATCGCAGCGGAGCTGGAGTATGTCTCTATGTAGATCATCTACTATTGGAGTCATCAGAAGAAATAAGAAAGCTTCGAGCCTATACGTATTCTTACAAAGCCTATTAAAAGGGAATTTTGGTCATTGTAGTGGGGTTTGAGTTAGTTTTTAAATACAGAGGAGACAGATGAAGAATATGTGCTCCGGTGACGTTTGTTGTTATCAAATACTTAAGTTCTTGATGGGAATGTACACAAAATCATAGTGTTACAGTAGATAGAACTTCTCTGGAATTTTGTTTACAAATTTTGTGATTGAAGACTATTGGCAGTAGAGATTGTCTATGTAATTTGTTAGTTATTATCAATGGGTGGATGAATTTTTTCTTTTGTCGTTTATAACAATTGGCCTCTCTTGCGTTCTCTCAAAATGACAAAAATACGGACAAAATGGCATAGTTTGTTTAAATGTTCGAATACCTACAATTTTTTTTGGCTTATGAAGTTAAAAGGGGAACATTTTAGTGGCTACAGATACGGTTTCTTCTTCTGGAATGACAAAATTCTGTTAACCGGTATATGAAATCAGTGTGCATGTCCTATCAAAATTTGTTAACAATAACCAGAATCATACCAGAAGAAACGAGTACCAAACATGGGCCACCAAGAAATTCATAAGCAGACAAACAAAGAAACAAGTAAAAACTTTTAGGAATGGTCCTTCTTTGTTATTTGAAAAAAAGATGGTTGACACTGCAACAAGGGAATATTTGGTGGGTATGCAGTCCTTAATTGCAAAGTGGATGAAACTGGACTCCGTGAACCTTATCTGTGGCAAATTGACATTTGGGCTATAGGAAGCAACACAAACTTCTTGTATTTAAAGTGGTTCGTATATCTAATATTATGTATTTAAAGTGATCTGTGTATCTAGTTCAATGATATTATTTGTACTATATGGAAGAAGATTCAAGTAGAATCTGTATTACTGGACAATATTGAAAAAAAGAAAGAAGGAAATACATATTTTGCCCGACATTCTGGCATGTCCATAACATCTAAAGTTCAAATCTACTCTCTCCCATTGTAACTATCGAATTATTAAAAAATAAAATAAAAATACCCGACATTCTAATATGTCCATAACTAAAATTCAAATCCACTCTCCCCCATTGTAACTATTGAATTATTTATATATATATTATAGATGTTATTCCAGTCCAAGGATTTTCAGGAAAAGCTGAAATGTTTTTTAGTCTATAAATTCATATGTTAAGGAATTTAACATAAGTTTAATCACCACATCCACAAGCAGACAGTCATTTAGCACCCAATGTAGCATCTTTTGACATTTCCCTTTCTGGCTATTGTTTTTAATCATTTCGGTTTTGTGTTGCTACAGCACAGACATGGTATTTATCATCCTGTCTTTTCATTGATCTTTCTACATTGATTAAATTTTGAATAAAGCATAAAACCTAAATAAGTATTCCAAGCAAATACATTATTGATTCATCAGATGTAAAAAATGCCAACTTGATCATTTTCCCAGTAGAGCCACCCCTCCAACAAAATTTTTTTGGTGTCAAATAATCTGGAATGCATCTAAATTTTTAGCCATCTCACCGTATACGTCTAGAGAGTCTGTGTTTGTCATGTAGTCCAGATGCCTCAAAGAATGTCACATTGTTTGCCGTAAAGAACACAACATTGCTAATCCTCCAAAGGGAGAGCAAAAGGAAGACAGTTCAGCAACCTTTTTACCAAGGAAAATGAATATCCAACAAAAGCTAACTTCAAGTAAGTAATATGCATCAAAAAGACATACGCACACAGTCCAAATGAAATTTTAGTCAGCTATCCTTTACTTGTATTTATCAGTCTGCCACCAAATCCAAACAGCCATCAAACCAGTGGAATTTTTGTAAAAAACTCGATCAGACTGTGTAGCATTAGAATTAGTTCTAACTACAACCAAATAAAAGTGCCAAAAGCCAGCAATCTAAAGATTAATGAAGCAAATATCTGAAATAACTTGCTACTCAATTCTAGCCTAAGTCATGTAATCTTTATCCAGCCTATGAAGGGCAGGGTTTTATTTAAAAAGATAAAAGATTCTTCAATGGTGCTCAATCTGTACAATAACTACAGTGAAATGTAATCACTCTTCCTTTGCATTTTTCGTCATCATCTTTCTTCGTCATCATCTTTTTTGCCAACAATGCTAACGTAGGTCAAACCTCTCCAACCTGTACCCAAAAGAAAATTAAATAAAAGGTAAAAATGTTAATAAAAAGAAGTAATCCTCAAGTTCAGAGTAAGTTTATAGTTTAAACTTGACAGGCTAATTTCTTTAAAAATGAGACTATGATGTAATTACAACAAAAAGAAACAAGTTATAAAATGATAGATAAATAGCTATATAAAACACTATAAGGGAGGACTTCTTTCTATCATGCTTTATCTCAAAAGTTTATATGAAAACGCATGGATTAACTTTTAAAACCTCTAAATCTGCCTAGAGATTGTTTTACAATTTCCGTATTCTTTTTCCTCTTTTTCAACTGATAAAAAGAGAAGAAGAAAGATCAACTAATACACACTTTTTGATAAGTTTAAGCTGTGCATCTATACTATAACAACCTATACTTGGAAAGTTACTAACATGTGCTGGAAAAATTAGTAAAAAATGGGATAGCAGCATCTTTCTGCCATAATAATGAACAAGTGGGACGCGTTGCATTGTCTATAGGTAAGTATGAACATAGAATGAATGCTTCTTCTCTTCAATATAAAGGGATCAAAATAAAAATCATCAATGCAATATTACTTTGCTCATAAGAAAAAGATTCTTAGTTTAACTAAGCATGAGAACAAAGTCATAACAAAAAAAAAGATTTTGATAAATTAAGTTTTTTTTTTTTTTAAAGTCCTTGTTAAACTCATTAACCCATCAACCCATCAATAGTTTCCAGAGACTGCAGAATAAAGGTCATTGCAGCAGGCCACTATGTTAAAAATGCACCCAAAGCCTCTATCTATAACCACAGTGACTACTCTTTTTGCATTATTGCTGTGTTGGCTGAAGAAAACAAATAATTAATAGCCATTCAGTCATGTGACTGAAGGTACATCTACGCGCAAGTGCGCACACACAATTATATCATCTAGCATCTGTTATATTAAAAGACAAGAAGGGTTTTATCATGTCAGGCTAAAAAAAAAAAAGGGGCAACAATCCTTTGGAATTAAAAACTTAAAAAAATGCTGATCGGATCTCCTACCTAGTTAAGAATCCACTTTTTCTTTTTCTTCTTCTTCTTCTTTTTAATTTATTTTATGAATAGTCAAAATTCCACTTGGTTGCATAGCTGACCAACATCTCAAATGCTAGGTGAGGAAAATTTGAATTCAAGATCAATGTACCTTTTTCATCTTAAGTATTTTATCAAGTGACATGAATACCACAGGTCAACTTAATCTCTTGATAAGGTAATGAACTGGAATTTCATCTTGATACACCTAAAAGGCCCTCACTGTGCTATGTAATTGCCTCTGAAAGTTATAAAAAATTATGGAAAACTAGAATACCAAACAGGGCATTCTGCTTAAAACAAAAAAAGTACGGTCGTATATGGGAAACTTGACAAGAAAGTTATTTAATCACTCAAAATTGAAGAATAAATCAGTAATAGTGGAACCAAACCCATTTATGAAAATTGAAATGGAACATAGTATGGGATTAAGTACAAATGTAGATAGAACATAATATAAAATGTTTTACCTTGCTACTCCTCGACCTTTTCTTGAGCATTTTCCCCAATTCTTGGAGACTGCAAATGAGCACCATCATAAGCATTTGGTGAAACTAAACTTTCCACATATACAGTCCCATCAAATTCATAATGACCAATAGGGGAAATGTATATCCTCCTATAACCATTTTCCTTCAAATTGTAGGCATCCAATTGCAACCCACCTTTGAGCATTATCGCTTCACCATTCTTTGCAAAGCATAATGGTACCGAATATTCACGAATATATTCCGGCTCCATCTCTAGCGAAACAGTGGCGAATTTAATCCAGGACACCTCATCTCCCTCTTCCTTCATTGCCCATAACTCAACATCCTTCCCAAACAAAGAACGACATGCACAAAGAGACTCTCCTAGAACACCCAACAAAGGCCCTTCAGCAAACTTGCTATCAGGTTTTGGCAACTCACGAAATTTCTCCTTCACCAAATCAAAGGAAACAATAATGAATTTTGTCTCTTTTGTATCTTCACGTTTTGCTTGCCAATAAACAGACCCATTCAACAAGGTCCCCACATAATCAACAAGATCAAAACTATGACCACCATAATAAACCCTCTTCCAAGAATTGGTTTTGAGTGAAAAGACATCTACACCAATCTCGTCAGATCCATTTCTTGGAATTACTTTAACTAACTTGTAATCATCATTGCAACAGTCATAACCAAAACCATAAGAACCTAATCCACTGGGTTCTTGTAATCTCTTGTACTCTCCTATACATGGGTTCCACATGATAATGTCATTGTCACCTATGCCTAAACACAACAAACCATTACAAGAACCAAGAATCCTAACCCCACGCGAGGAACCCATTGCAACTGGGAGTTGAAGATTCTTTCCAGCAGACTTTTCATCATCATCACCACTAACTAAGGCTTCATAGTCCAAAGATTGGATTCTGAATTTTTTGGACCAAAACATGAAATACATAAAGAGTTTGTGTGACAGTTTTTGTTTAAGGTGCATTTTGATGAAGTGGGGGTCAGAGAGAAGAGAAAGCCATGGCTTTGAAACGCACCTGAACTGACCCAGAGACTTAACTGGCAGTCTTGAAAGTATCTCTGCTATGACTTCGTTTGGAAGGGTCGGAATAGCCATTGACATAGACATAGCCATGGCTTCAGTCTTGTTTGCATGCCTTGTTGTCATCACCATTGTTGTTGTGTTTGCCACAGTTTTCTTGACTTTCTTTCTTCACACGAACACAGCTATGTGGGCTTGTTTTTGTCTCATTGTCTGTACCAGTGTGATCTTATCCAAATCCAGATTTATCTATATCACTTTTTGTACAGTACTTTTTTTCTTTTTCTTTTTTGGGTTTTGGATAACGTGAAATCCGCTATGCTGAGTCGAGTATTAATTAAAAGCGTTATCTTACGCAGCTTTTTTAGACGAAAATACCGTGATTTGGCACAATCAGCGGTGATTTGGAAGATCTTATCTCGGACAAGCGGATAAGAACAAAAATTTAATAATTACGCTAGCATCATCATCCGCGCGAGAGGCTTTTTTTTTTTTGTAGTGGTCCTATTTTGTGAAAAAAAAAAATGTATTTAATTATTATATATATATAATTTTTATTTTAAAATCTAATTTATAAATGAATAAATTAATTTGAAAATTAATAGGAGAGTGATCCTATTTTTTAGGTAATGTTTTAATGGGAATTGGAGTTGCATTTTTACTGGATTGTCCTTTAGTTTTGTCTCTACTTAAACATAGGGCTGTAGAGGCATTTTTGAACTATAAAATGATAAATCCAAACAAGGGAAGCCCCTTAAATAATAGTATAGAGTATAGATAAATAAATCACAACTTTTGTTACAATTGTCCATAAGTTCATATTAGTTAGTGTACAAATTTATGTCTATTTTAGCATAAGAATATATTTTTTATTTATTTATTTTAGGGTAAAATGCAAAACTGGCCCTCTAAGTTTTTTCAGATTTAATTTCAGTGCTCTAACTTTCAAGTTTATTCAATTAAGGCTTTTCCATCAACTTTTGTTATATGTTGTAGTTAATTTTTCAATTTTATAAATTTTTCTTCAAATTTTTAAAATTAAAAAAATTCAATTAATGATTGAAAAATATATTCCAGATTTTTTTTTTTCAAAAAGTTTTAACAAAAGTTAACGGAAAGGTCTTAATTGAATAAATCTGAAACTTAGAGGACTGAAATGAACGAAAACAAAGTTAGAGTACTGAAATGAAATCTGAAGAAAGTTAGAAAGTCAGTTTTGCATTTTAGCATTTATTTTATATACTCATTTTTCAAAATACCTCATATCAAATTATCTATTTTATATTATATTTCATTAAAATATTAATTTTTCTTGAATTTTTAAAGTTTTTTTTTCTTCACACAACAATTATCATTCAGTCTCTTCCTTAGGGCTGTCCAGACCCGACCGGAGCCCGACAACCCGGCAAAACCGCCCGCCGGAGACCCGATTCCGGCCCGAACCGAAGGTCCAGTCGGTCGGCGGCGGGTTTCCGTTCTCAAGAACCGACACCGGCGGGTCGAGTGGCGGGTTTGCTTCTCCAAAACCCGAGCAACCCGAACCCGACCGGAGATGTATAAAAAATCCGGCCAAACCTGCAAAATCAAGCCAAATCCGAGGAGATCTCGACCAAATCCGAGGAGATCTCGACCAAATCAGGCTAGATCTAGTGGGATTTATCCAGATCCGGCCTATTCCAACAATTTTTAGTGAAAAATTTCAGATTCCGGCGAAAAAAATGCAGATACCGGCGAGTTTTTCCAGATTCCGGCTAAATTTTCCAGATTCCGGCGACTTTTTCAGATTCCGGCGACTTTTTTTTCCAGATTTCGAAGATTTTTTTTACTCCGGTGCCCGACCGACCCGACCGACGCTCACCCTCACCCGAAACCGACTCGACCGATTTTTCCGGCGGTCGGTTCCGGGTTCCTCCACCCTCCCACCCGACGCCGGCGGGTCGAGTCCGGGTTGGGCCCAAAACCGACCCGGCCCGACCCGTGGACAGCCCTACTCTTCTTTCATTCTTGATATAGTAAAGAAAGAATAAACAACTAATTACGAAATGAATAATGTCAATGTAAACTTGTAAATTTACCCAATAATTATATACAAACTGATGTGAGTCATTTTTAGATAAATTTGTGTAAATTTTACATCTTTTTCTATTATACACAGACTCATGCGAATACTCTAAATAATATGAGAAAAACAATGATAATTTGAAGTAATAAGTAATTAATTACAAAGATCACGTCATTGCGACAAAAATTTGTGACATTTAATGTGGTATCATAATTAATTCATAAGCTACCATAATAAAGTAACTTTAGCTTTATAGTAAAAGTGAGGGGATATTTGGGTACTAGCATAGTAAGGGGATAAAATATAGTAAGTTAACACACGTTTGAAAGAAAATTGGAAACTAGCATCTCTAGTTTTAGAAACTCGAGTTCCATATGAAACTCGAGGCTTAAAGACTCGCTTCCTACTTGCTGAGTTGGACACTATTATGCATTATTATGCCACCTAGATCTCGAGTCTTAAAGACTCGAGTTCTACAAAGCAAAACCGAGTTTTTAAGACTTGATTTTCTTCGGGAAATGCCATTGATCTCGAGTCTGCAAGACTCAATTTCTATCGGAATAAAACTCCAAGTGTTTTATGTATCTGATTTGGAGTTATGTGGAAATGAGGGAAAAACAAAATTTCCAGTGGATTGATGTGGTTTGATAATGAATAAATGGGAGTAGTGATAGAGCTAAGTGCAAGACAGTGAGAGAGCTGAGTGAGGTGATCATATTCCAAAACACTTAAGCATCCGCCGATGGGTTTTCTACCGCCAATGGGTTTCTATTGCCGATGAGTGAGGGTTTGCCGTTGGGTTTTCTACCGTCGATGAGATGCGCTTGTCTCCGGTAGAGTGAGATGCGCTTGTCTCAGGTTTGGGGTTTGTATGTTTGGGTGTGAAGGAGAGTTCTCGTGTTCTGGAGTCTAGACGCTTAAGTGTCAATATGATCACAAATCGAGTATTAGAAACTCAATTTCAATGTGGCTCCACGTGGAAAAAAGTCCATGTCAGATGTTTGTAGTTCAAGATCTCGAGTATTAGAAACTCGATTTCTACCCAGAACTCGAGTTTTAAAAACTCGAGATGCTACTTTTCCACTTTGTTTTGAAACTGGGCAACTAACGAAATTCTTAGTAATATAATGTTAAATGAAAAAAAAAAATCGTAAAAGTGAAGTCCATGTGATCTTTTCATTTTAAAAGGAAAGCTTACGTGCCACATATTCAAGCTTATCTCATTAGATATATTAATAATATCAGTCCTTATAAGAAAAAAAAAACTATCAAACAAGTTTATATATATATATATATATATATTTATTTATTTATTTATATACAAGATTGAAATTCTATTCTAACTTAATATAAGTGTATATGTATGTGAACACTCTTTCTAAAGACTTAAACTTCGGTCTTTATCCCCCACACCCCACAAGCATTTATACTTGTAGAATGACCGTCGCACTAAGAGTATGTAGTGATTTTAAACAAGTTTGATACCCAAAAAATTTCATAATGTTGTTAATAACAATTAAAATAAGATATCATATATGTGAACCTCCTTTCTAGAGACTTGAACTTCAGTCTTTACCCCACCCACTCCCTACAAACATTTATATTTGTAGAGCAACCATCGTACTAAAGGTGTGTGGTGATTTTAAACAAGTTTGATACTCAACAAATTTCATAATGTTTTTAATAACAATTAAGATAAAATATCATGTTGTGATCAATGTACAATCAAAATTATGTTAATAATAAACTCATCTCATATCAAAATTGTATGGCATAAGGCTTCAACCCCACTGGGCATTGGGCTTTGGCCCAAGCGCACTACTAAGACACTCTCAAGCTCAAATCCAATAGTAGGCTCATTCAGCTAATTGCAAGGTAGATAGGCCCATATTGACCATGTATGGGTTAATCGGGGGCTGTATTTACCTGGAACAACCCATGACTTCGGCAGCCCGGTATTGTCTTGGGAAATATCGCTGATGAGCAACCTTTTGGAGGCAGGAACCAGTTCCAAAGTTATCCCCACCATTTCCAAAGAAGCATATCCTATGTCAGGAATAATCAAATCGGACCCCACCCACACAAGTGAGACCAGAATGTAATCATGAACACTCCACCAACCTCAAGCTATAAATAGGGGAAGTGAGTAGAGAGTGGGGTGGGTCATTCTGAGTGAAAAAAGAGAGCTAACAAGAGATAATACTAACCACAAATAGGAGCTTAGAGGAGAGGGGGGAGTTTCGTGAGGGCAAAGGAGTGCAGCTAAGTAGTCCGGTTAGGAGCTACTCGTAGTAGGAAACTCATAACCCACCATATAAATAAATTGTGAGCCCAACACTAGGCCTAGTCTAGTGATGAAAATTGGGCACATACAATAATGATATCATATTAATTACAATCTTTTACTTAAAATATTGTGTAAAAAATTAATAAAATTTAGTGTATTTTTATTTTTTTTCTCATAATAGTACTAATTGATAAATGAATCAATTGGTATTTTTTTTTTTTTTCCCTTTAAAAAAGTAGTCCACTTGTTATATAACATCTCTATCACATTGTGTAAATTCCACGTGTGAATTGGGTCCACACAATATGAGAGAAATGTTGTATATAACTAATACTTAAGATATATATATATTTCACATATTGTCTTATACTAGCCACTAGGTATTTGGGTTAATTGCAACTTTTTTTTCCCCCTATAATTAGTAATTTTCCTCGTAAACTTCAAAACTGAGCAACATGCAAGTGTGCACTCACAACTATTGGTAATAAGCCCTATTAAAAAATATTGGTAATAAGCATTTTACTTCCGATTATTAGGATTTTCTTTAAATTGAATTGATTAAAAAATCAAAAATTTTCGAAAAATATGATCAACAAAAGTTGTATTGGTATGGGACAACGTGCTAAATAACAATAGCGAAGAAAGGTCATTAGTTGCAAAGTTTATGAGACATTGCAAGTAACAAATGCACCATAATAAATGGGAAAATACTGTTTGCCCAACTTTTTACTTGCAAAGTTTTTTTTTGTTTTTTCATTTTTATGAGCTCGGTGTTGTACTTTGGACCTATCCGTGCGGACCAAGCTTCAATATATTTGAATTACGTATTTTAATAATTTAGACATGACAATTTCTAATTAATAAAATCGTCAAAGAAATGACGTGAATTGAAATCCCATCTACAACTAAAAGAAAACCAATTAAAAAACAATTATCATGAAACATACCTCATGAGTTTCAAATTCTATCATACACATGTGATCCTATTCGACACAAGGGGAAACCCCGTTAGAGAAGCCAGGCCATGCTAATCGAACAAATTATCAGCATTGTTTTGGAGTCTTCAGACAAATTTCACAAGAACTATTTTGTTTCACAATGTAATCTGTTAAGCAATGAATACTACATTGCGTATCACCCCTAGAAAGTGGTGCATCCTACCCTAGCTGACCAGATAAAAAATGGGTATCCATATATGTTACAAGCCTTCATTGGGGCCATATTTAAATTTGTAATGTAGTTCCTCTTATTGTTCAAATTCCCAGCTCTTGTGAAGGTAATATGCAACCACCTCACATCCATCTACAGTGAAGAAATAATCCATCCTGACTTGTGTTGGAAACCTTCATACTTCTCTACTATATTTAACTTGGCTAAGTACATCTCCTAAGATTTCAGGGTACTCCTTGAATATCTCCACAAACTAAGACCTATGACCGCCATACCAGCAATGCCTGCTAAAATCTGCCACAACAAAATAGAATAGCAAAAATTTGAGATACAAATTTCAAAAAAAAATTAATACTAGAGCGCACCCTCGTCAAGAGATAACAGGGATGAAATGGATTAGCTTACATCTTACCCCCCCACCCCCCACCCCTTCTCTCCCCTCCAAGAAACGAAGGGTAAAGCAATACACATCAGGGGCAGATATAATCAAATTAACAAATTAGGAATTTTGCTGAAATTTTGGAGCGAATTAACAATATACACATTGAGAATGTTGTAGAACTTCTAGAGAATATTTAGAATGTTCCAAAAACTCTTTAGAGAATAATGGCATGTGCACAGTGCACTAGATACACATAAGTGGTAAAACATGCATAATCATGACTGACCTTTGCGTCTCTGTGATAACTGGTCTTAGTAGATCGAAAGAATGATTTCAGTAACTTAAAGCGAGATGTCTGGGGCATTAGAATCACTGCAGTGTACTGTTTTTTGCAAGGATAAGGTAGTATCCTCTGAAGTGCCAACTTTGCTGTTTCTGGTGTCAGAGATAATCTAACTTTGGACCGCCCATCATCTATAATCTGCATCAGAGAAATAATTACAGATTTAAGTCTGTAAGATTTTTTAAAAAGTATAATACACGTTTCTACCCTACTATTGTTACTAAAATGGCTGCATACAAATGGAGGCTTGGAAGTGAAGATGAAGTGCTTGCTGAGCTGCAATTACATGCCCAAGCATTACATTTTCTTTCTTCAGGTAAAAGATGAATAGAAACATGAAGGAATGGTGGATACTTAAAATCGTGACTATTCAGCTAGAATGTTACTGTCATTGCCAATCCTTAGTAGCAATATTGTTTAGAGAAGTATCCAAACTATTAATTGCTTGGAACTACTTTTTATGTTAACCAGATCAGCTGTATTTGAAATTTTTACAAGCAAAGAAAGATTTAGGCAAAAATACCATTTTGAGGTCACTATTAATTTGGTCTCTAAATTTTGGTAGCTGTCAATTTGGTTCCTGCTATTTTCAACTTATAGTCAATTTCCACTAGTGAGTTAACTATAGAGACCAAATTGACTACTACCAAAATGTATAAACCAAATTGACAGGGGACTAAAAATATAAGTACCAAAGATTTTTTTTTTTGTTCGCTAAAGATCTAAAAACACGATATTAAACTTGAAATCCAGAACTCTATGCATAAAATAATAAAGTAATGGTGCAATAAATACTAAGAATTCTTATTTGCTACACTTCAGAAGCCAAGAAGACAATTAGCTGTATGCATCTCTCACCACATATCGTTATTCTGAATATTCTTGTCCCTTAAGGGTCCATTTGGTTAGGGAATGGAAAAGTGAGAGAATAGAAAATAGGGAGGAGATGGAAATGTGGGAGGATAGAAAACTTTTTTGTTTAGTTGAGAAGAAAAATAAAAGGATAGAAAATGTAAATTGTATAAATTTACTCCCATGCCCTTATTACATAATATATATGAAGTAATTTTTTTAATCACTAAATAAAAAGATATTATTTATTATTAATTTATAAAATTTAACATATTACACATATTATATTATATTAATTTTCTGTTATTATAATTTATATATAACAATTATTTTTTATTTTTTAATAGAAACACTATAATGAAAGTGTTTCCAATGTTAAGGGGGAAAAAAACCAGGACAGAGACGTTGTAGTGGACAAAGAGCAGAAACATTGTGTTTGAAAGAGAAGAATAAGATAAGATTTATTTGAAACAAAAAAGAAGAAGATAAAGACGTGTGGTTGGTAGTTGTAGTTAACATTATAATGGACAAAAATGTAATTGCAACAGGCTGAAGCAACAGCCAGCACAATCACCAGAGTTTTCTCTCCAAATTGGAGAGATTACATTTTGGTGGGCCCAGGGAGAAAATACTTGAGCCCCACCAAAATCTTTCCCCTTTTCTCTCCAAACCAAACAACCCAAAACACTATTTTCTCTTCCCTATTTTCTACCCTCCCTGTTTTCCACCCAACCAAATGGACTCTAGGGCCAAATAGAAACATAACACATTGCCAATGAGTTTAAACTCAAATGCCACCTCCTCCCACATAAGAATGGGGTAAAGAGGGTAAGGTTGTGGATTCAAAAACCATTGGGGTACACTTGTAAGCTTATCAATGAAAAAAAAGAGAGTAACACTTGTATGCAAACAGCAACTTAGGCAGGTATACAAACACAGTTACAACCACCAACCTCAAAAGAAGTGCCAACATCACCGGAATAGATTCTTGACTGGTAGCTGCGTAAAATCCTATCAAGCCAGAAGTAATTCTCCTGAAAAAGCATAAGTAAATCAGCATCAGGAAATGAATGGTAGTAAATTGCTCTCATTTCTCACATCCATGACCCTTAATGCTCTGGGTGATTGCCAAAAACAGATGAGAAGAAAGTCGAAAGTTTTAATGCAAAGCAAGTTGAAACTGGTGTCTAAGAATCATATAGCCTTTTCTCCATCTTTATGACAACCATATATTTTGATAAGTCATCTTTTTGACAACAACTATATGGACCACATTTTTATGAAACACACAGCTATGTAAAGAAAATCTAACCTGAAGCCCATTTTCATGGGCTCTTTGCTCAATTTCAAGGATGGTTGAAACATCCTCATCTGTAGGTCCTTCCTCTTGAAGAAGTAATATCTCATCCAGAGCAAGATCAGCCTGTTAAGAAATATACCAAGAGTTAGAAAGTGAGCAGATAGGCCACTGAATTATTAGATCAAAAACCAAAAATAAAATACAACTATAACAACCTACCAGCTTTGTGGAGATTGCTGGATCACAAGAGAAATTTATGCTAATATCACCACGAACATTACCAGTTCGAGAAGGTTTATTACCGCCAAGAAATACTGAAACACCGGCAGAGTAGATCTGAATGCAGAGAGGAAATTAAATAAAAACAAGGCCAACAAATATTATGGTCAAAAGAAAGATAAATGACATGCATGCAGACCTGCCCATGCTTGAAACGCAGAACCTGCATTAATTTTGTCTCAAGAAGTTTGCTCAGGAACCCAACAAAGTGAATCTCTTCTACCTGCCATTATTATTATTATTATTTTGGGTTTAATTTATTCTATTTCACAGATAACTCACTATAAACCATCAGTAAAATGAAAGCCAAGAAAGGCCTGATGGTAATCCATTACAGAAGTATTTAATTGATAGATCTAAAATTAGCCTCATACCATGGTTCCATTTTTCAGCTCCACAGGAAAGCATAACAGAACTGAACATTGTGCTTCCACCATCGGGCTCCGGACCACTTCTCTACAAGCATATCCAATGGTTAAAAGGGATTTGAATTCTAAACAAAATAAAAAACAGGCATCCACACAGGAAAATTCCAATGATGTTTCAAATGTCAACAGAAATGTATGGGAGCAACAACATTCAAAGATAACAACAAAGAGGAGGAGGATTTAAGAATGGGTGTCCTGTCAGAGAAAAAAAAAGTGGAATGAATAATTCCTCCAAAGAAAGAAGATGAGAAATCTTCACTGTAAAGTCAAGGATAATTCAGGATCATTAGCTGGTCCAACTGAATCCATAGATGACCCTACCCTTCCTATTACATTCCAGAAATATGTTCTACTACTACCATAACTCAAAATTATATGGCTGTATACAAGCATGCGTGTGAGATTGCACACATTTGCTGATTACCTAATTATGGTTGATGGAAAAGTGAATGGTAAGCCTTTGAGGACATCACGGTTAAAATGCATAATAGGTTCAGGAGGTCTTGGTATTCCACCCTGCATGCAGAATCACAAACCCAGTTAACATGGAATATTTACCATTCCATGCCTAACTAGAAACAAAAGAATCTATTACTTACCAAATACTGCAATATTAAGGGAAGTGCAATCGTCGGAACAATATTCCCTACAATCACAACAGTAAAAGTTGATGGATCTTTGAAACACTTGTTGAAATATTCACAAGCTCTTAATGGATCAACTTTTCGAAGGTCACTTATTTTAATGGGCTACACAAAGAAGAAATTGACAGCAAGTTAGAAGGAGGGCGCAACCATCTTGAATCAGTAATTTTTAAAACAGGATATCAGGCACACCTTAAAGAAATAGGAGTTTCCATAGTTGAGCTCCTTCACACGGTTTGCAAAAGCAGTGTAAGGATCCCTCTCTTGAGCACGAACTGCTTCTTCGGCCATTTGCATCACTATTTTGACATCTTCTTCTCCTGGTGTTACATTTGTTGTAAATAGTTGATAGACAAGCTGCCAGAGCCAGAACAGCATAATTAGAACTGAAAAAGCCATGAACCCAAATAAAACCCAGATCTGGTTGGAGGGAGGGACGGGCACAATAGAAAGCAACAACTTTGTGTACAATCCCCAATATGCAAGCTTAACAAGTTCTAACAAATGAGACTTTGGACATGAAACAAACCTGCAAGGCAGTTTCCAGGTCTGATGGTGAACAATCACCATAGAAACTTCTCATGTATGCTCCAAGATTCATACCGACTTCAGCTCTCTTGCCAGCAAGCATGTCCATTAATACTGATGGTCTATAACCAAATACACCAATTTCTCCAGCAATGGTTGGTCCCATTGAACAAGAGAAATATTCACTCTCTGGGAGTTCTGATAAACCCCCATATGAGAAGCCTGTAAAGATAACCTGTTGGAACAAAGAGCCAAAAGAATTATACATAGCACCTGAAGTCATGCTCAGGTTTAGATCATGTATTCACTTTTTTTATTTATAAGTAAGCGAATCTTTATTGAAAAGAAGCTGCAAAAGTAACCACAACAGCCAAAGACTACAAATCAGCTGAACAGTACCCAACCACAACAAGACAACCAGCTGTAACAAGATCAGGGTACAAAGACCCAACCTAATATACCAAGTGCAGAACAAACCAAACACCCAGCTCAAAACCACAGCCAGGATACAGAAGCAAAACCATACATAATAATCACTTCTGTAGGACAAAGAATAATTCGCAGCCAAAAAGTATAGAACAAGAGCCCCTGTATATCTGAGGTAACGTCAACAAGAAACAAGTTCTACTCTCAATGAGAACAGGAAACAAAAAGGAGAATTGATAAATGCCCCTTCACAAGAGCCTTCAAGTAATCAAGTTCTCTCGATAATGATTAGTCTCCTTTAAGATGCACCAGGGAATATAAAATAAAATAAAAATGAGAGCATAAAAAAGAGGAGAAAAATAAAAGGAAGTTCCTCTAGGTTTCAAACTTGACCTTCAGTCTTGCAATTACACACTATAATAACTCCTGCAAAGATTGAACCTAAATTGGATTGAAGTTCATATCCCTCTACAACCAACACTTAAGCATGTAATCCTAATCCCCAAAATCCACATATAAGGCAATCTATGCCCTCCAGATATGATAGACCAATTTCCAGATCTTTTGTGCTTCTGCTTACAATAATGAAAGGAAAAACATAAAAATGGAGACTTACTCCCCAAATGACTGGAAAGGAACCTAGTCGACCTTGATCATATCACATTTAGGAGTATTTCAAATCCATTTCTTTCTAAGATCTAAGTGTGAATTTTATAGCCATATAATTAGTCTTAAAATGAAATTATATGATATGAAAGACTGAAATTTACAATAGAACTAACCTTTGTTAGTTGAGTTTTAGTTCTCTTACTAGTAAGCACTCATTCTTCCAATGATCAGTATCATTTCATAGTTGACCAGGCCAATCCACTAATTTTTTTCCATTGGAAATCACAATACCTTTGTTTATATTCCTACAGTTTTCATAGTTGTTTCATATCATATCCAACTTAATAAACTCATCCATTAGTTCCTACCATAAAAACTGTTAATCTTATGCACAGGACTTCAAAATGCAAGATTTACTTCTATGTTTCTCCCAATCTGCCTTTGGTTGGGGGGAATTTCACTTGGTCTAACACTAGAGAGGTTGTTGCTAGTTCCAGATTGGACAGGTTTCTTTTGTCCGCAGATTGGGAGGAGAATTTTCCATCTGTTTGTCAACGCCGTCTTCCTAGGTTAATGTCGGATCATTTTCCTATCCTTCTTGAGGGCGGAAATTTACACAGAGGTTTAGGTTTGAGAACATGTGGTTAAAGGATGAGGGCTTTTTGGGAAGGGTGACTTCTTGGTGGGAGTCCTATCATTTCCAAGGAACTCCTAGTTTTTCTTTGGCTAACAAGTTGAAGATGCTGAAATTGGATTTGAAGAGATGGAATGTGGAGGAGTTTGGTAATATAGGTCGTAGGGTGCAAAACTTGTGGAAGGATTTTAATGTTTTGGAAGTTATTGAGGAAGCTCGTGCTCTTACTGAGGAGGAAAGGAGGGAAAAGGATCGTATTCATGGAGAGTTAGAGAAGTCTATTTTGTTGGAAGAGATCTGTTGGAGACAGAAATCTAGGGCTCTTTTTCTTAAAGAGGGAGATAGGAACACAAAATTCTTCCATCGTATTGCAAATTCTCATAGAAGATGCAACACTATCGATAGACTTATGGTGGATGGAGAGTTATGTTCGGATCAGGGGATAATTGAGGGGTGTATTACTCAGTTCTATAGGCAGCTTTACTCGGAGAATGTGGTACATCGACCTCTTTTGGATGAGGTTGTTTTTTCTAGAATTTCTGAGGAATATGCCACTTGGTTGGACAGACCTTTCGATGAGGAAGAAGTTTCTGGAGTGGTCCATGAGTTCAAAGCTAATAAAGCGCCAGGTCCGGATGGTTTTACAATGGCATTTTTTCAGTCTTGTTGGAGCAAGGTGAAAAATGATGTTATGAATGTGTTTCATGTTTTTCATGAACATGCTGTGTTTGAAAAGAGCCTTAATGCTACTTTTATTGCTCTTATTCCTAAGAAAGTTGATGTTGTGGATGTCCAAGACTTTCGGCCTATTAGCTTGGTGGGTGGGTTGTACAAGATTATCGCTAAAGTGTTAGCCAATCGAATGCGAAGGGTGGTTCATGGTCTTATTTCAGAATCTCAGAATGCCTTTGTGAAAGGTCGTCAGATTTTAGACTCTGTCCTTATTGCTTCTGAGTGTCTAGACAGTCGTTTGAAGGCAGGGATTCCGGGGGTGTTGTGCAAGTTAGACATTGAAAAAGCGTACGATCATGTGAATTGGGAGTTTCTCATGTTTTTGTTACAGCAGTGTGGGTTTTCTGAAAAGTGGAGAAGGTGGATCAGGTGTTGTATTTCAACTGTCAAATTCTCCATTTTGATCAATGGATGTCCTTCTGACTTTTTTGGGAGTTCTAGAGGACTTCGGCAAGGTGATCCTTTATCCCCATTTCTCTTTGATATTGTCATGGAGGCCTTGAGCCGAATGTTGGTTGCGGCTACTGCAACTGGTCAGTTTTCGGGTTTCTCAGTTGGGAATGAAGCTGGTTCCTTGTTGTCGGTGTCTCATTTATTGTTCGCGGATGATACTCTTGTTTTTTGTGACGCAGACAGCACTCATATTACAGCTCTACGTGGGATTCTCTCTAGATTCGAGGAGATGTCAGGGCTGAAAATCAATTTAGGTAAGTCTGAATTGGTTCCAGTTGGGGATGTGTCTAATCTTCATGAGTTAGTGGAGATTTTGGGCTGTAGGGAGTTTGCTCTTCCGTTGAAATATTTAGGTCTCCCGTTGGGTGCTTCTTATAAAGATAAGACTATTTGGAATCCTATCTTGGAGAAGATGGAGCGTAGGTTAGCTGGTTGGAAGAGGTTGTATTTATCCAAGGGGGGTAAAGTTACCCTTATTAAGAGTACGCTCTCTAGCTTACCTACGTATTTCCTTTCTCTTCTCCCTATTCCTGTTAAGGTGGCTAAGAGGATGGAGAAATTACAAAGAGATTTTCTTTGGGCTGGTATTGGGGATGATCGTAAAATTCATCTAGTTAATTGGACTAAGGTTTGTAGGCCAGTGAAGAATGGAGGGCTAGGCATCCGGTGCTTGAGAAGGTTTAATTCTGCCTTGTTAGCCAAATGGTTGTGGCGTTATGGTTGGGAGATTGATGCCCTTTGGAGAAGGGTCATTGGGGCGAAGTATGGGAATGAGTGGGGTGGTTATGGTGTGTGTTTGTGAAAGTGCATTAGAAGTGGCTGGTTGATTTTTTCCGAGTGCCTTCGGTATGATGTGGGTGATGGTACTCGTGTGAAGTTTTGGGATGATGTGTGGTGTAGGGATCGTCCTCTTAAGGAGGAGTTCCCAGACTTATATAATATTAGTAGGACAAGGGAGGCGTCGGTCTCTGAGGTTATGTGCTACGCAAATGGGAGAGTTTCTTGGGACATTCAGTTCCGTCGCTTAGTGAACGATCAAGAGTCACTTTCTTTGGATTCGTTTTTGGTCTTGATTTATTCCACAAAGATCCGGGGTGTTGGTGCTAACAAACTTTGTTGGAAGCCT